>OY720432.1:117795735-118131246 GCA_963082735.1 Pocota personata | reverse complement strand
CTTTATCCAAACCATATATGTATATACCTATAAGGGTATTGTAGAGAAAAAGAGCGGCAAGTGAACTATTTCCCAATAAGTTTACTGGGGTATTAGGTATTAAACAAAGGATATGGACCTCTAGATTGGTGGTTGTGTGTTACAAGCCATACTTATGGGAGAAAAGTACTGCAAATAACGATAAAGTGGGTGGATTTCTCAACAACGGAAAAGTATTGAAGTGCTTTATACAAGTATTACACATTTAGCGCATTTTACCTAACTTACTAAGAGTTTATCTGATTTGAATAAAATCAAACGACCCTTATCGATAGACACATAAAGTAGGCTCTAACGCCGATACTATAACAAAAGTCGACACAGAATCAATCAGCTAGCTGTTAAATATATTTTTTTTAAAGAGCCACATATCCAGCCTTAAAATTGAGACTAAAAGCGAAATGACAGTAAAATCAAATTGTAGGAAAAACGCCTTTTGTAGAACAATCATTTTGAGTTGCATACTATGAATAATTAGTTTAGGAGTAAATTTTTAGTGAAATTATCTACAATCATTAATATCTACGTTATCTTAAATCTGAGCAATGACACTGATAAAGAAGACTTCTTCTTCGAATCAACATCAATTTTCATTCAACGGATACCTCCGCCAACAGCGAGTACGGCAATGGATGGGTTTGTGCAGTTGTGTGTGTTCGACACATCACAGGAGTGGGAGGATCGGTACCATTGGCTTTGGTTAAACTTTTTTTTTTGTCTTTTCTTTTCCTTTTCTATTGAATTGAATCTGGATGTTAAAAAAGCTTATAATACGTATGTATTATATGTACTCGTACATACGGAGAGAATGGTAGTGGCGGACGTGCAAAAGCCGATGCACTAGAAGAGTAGTTAAGTGTGTGGTCCTCTGAGCGGCAGACTCAGGCAAAAAAATGTAGATACCTTTCGTTTGTGTGAAAAAAAGTCAAAGTGAGGCCATGAAAGAAAACCCGAAAGCAGTATTTGCATTATAATTTGGTAACTTTTCTTATACAGATTCGTTAGAAATAGGCTTAGCGATTTCAATTCATTTCATTTATTCATATAGATGCATAGTTGCATACATGTACTCTTGTTTGTAACTTTTAAGTCAATTTTTTTTTTCTTAATAGTTATGTGGCCACGCCCAAATGGCGTTTAAGCACTGCGACCGGAAAGATCTATTGTGCCAGAGGCAACTTTTTAGGGCAGCAGTACTTCAACTGTACTTATGAAAGCTATACTTACGGCTACGGAGGAGTTCCTTAAGTCTAATGGAGATATGATCTCCTTAAGGAAGAAGCTTCTTCTACTTCTACACAGAGCTACACACTCACATAGTACGTGTTCTGTGGTTTCGTCGTCTTCTAGGCAGAGGCGGCAGGTGATATCCTTTGAAATTCTCATTTTATTAAGGTGCTAAAGTAAGGAAGCTCACAAGCCTTCTTATGTCGTTTCTACTATATTTTAGGATATCAACTGCCTTTTTTTGGAAGGGTTGGACAGCTCTTTTAGCTTGTCTGAGACCTTGGGAGTTGTTCCAGTGGGAAATGCACATGTTGCGTTCCCAACTTTTTAGGTTCAGTTTAAAGGCAGGATCAGATATTCCGCAAAATCCATTTTTGATCCATCAGTATACCAAACGATTTCTTTTGGATCAAGCAACGGTCCGCCATTATTCCATATATCACGGCTTGGGATCTCAAACTCAAAGTAGAGTGATTTGGACGTAAAGTTAGAAACCGTGCTGGGCATATCTAGCTCAGGAAAGTAGGTTAATAGATTCATGAGATCCACATAATCCCATGTACTATTAACACCCGACTTTCGAAGACTAACTGCACTGCGAATTGCCACTTTTTAAAGTCTAAAATGTCACTATCTTTTGGAAATTATGTCAACAAAATGATTTCAGTCCACACTGTATTCCATCTTGTTTGTACTATTGTACTAGATTAATCCATTATCCAGATATGTATGCGAGGTATATGTACGTAAAGCTATTCTGTTGAGCAAAAATAACACCTTACAGTGAAATCCTTAAATTACCTTACAGAATAAGTATTCTGGATGATGAACTAGCGACTTTCAAAGCCACAATTATAACCAAGTAACTACCATATTGAAAATCCTCTTTGATGGTAGAACATTTCATGGCTAATTTGTCTCCCGTTGGTATTTTTTTCTTTTCTTTTTTTTTCTTAAAGTTATTCAAGAAGTGATCAACCAATGATCGGATCCTTTCATTTTCTAATCTCTCCAACCATCAAACGAACCGAGTCCTTGTGCGCACTTTACCGCCTATTGTTATTCACTTGAGTGCGATATTTTCAAAAACCGTCGGTTGTACATACATTTATGTGCCTAAATTGTTTTTCTAAGAAATAAAGGACTAGAGATAAATCCACCCCTCTTAATTTTTTCAGCTGCATTAGCAGAAATAAAGAAATCAAAATATCATCCACCCACTATACTGCGAAGACCACATCCACTCAGCGTTAAAATTGTGGAATAAATACTTCAAAATACCGCCTAGGGGACACTTTCACAGAATGGGGGTTAAAAGAATCCTCACTCATAAAAGGTTACACTGTATATTTAGAGCGCTTAATATTAGTTTATTCGCATCAACAAGGACTATGACGTGTAAGTGTAACACTGCAGAGCAGAAAAAAAAAACATTAAAAATAATCAAAGTCCCTCAAACTGGGGTGAAGACGCAATCATAACTCTGTCGGTTATGATTTCGAAACAAACAAGAGAAGGACTACATTTTAGGGTGGAAATCCTCAAAAACACCCAAGGCACTTCGATGTTTTTTTCTCAGTGCTGACGGTGCGTGTTCATGTTCGCTTTTTAAATAATTACTCAAGCTTTCGGAGAAAATCTTCTGATTCCACCTCATTGCCGTTTAATTTTGTTAATTCACTAAAAATAAACACCTCGCAGGGTTCACCACGAACAAATAAGGTGGGCTTGGTGGTGGTGGTATGTACTCATTGTTTCAACCCGAAAAATGAGTACGGCTCCTTGATTTAATTAAACCGAAGGTACGTGGTAAATATTTGACAAATTGTAATTGAATGAGTTAATTTAACTTTCTTTGTTTTCGGATGTTTAGAAATGCATAAAACATCTGGTTCATCCTTATACCTACCACAAATGGAAAATGTCAAAAAGACTATCTTGTAATCCTTTTTTTGTTCAACTTATGTTTACATGCGTGATCTTGCCATGAAAAAGAGCAAAAACCGATGGTAAATCCTTTATTTGTTAGTGCACTATTTGGCGGCTTTTTGTAGGTGTCCTTTATTGCTCAATTTCTGTTGTCCTTAACAATCAAAACAAAGGATAGAAAAAACATGTCGTCCTTTGTTGCGAACATAGGTTTGCTTCTTTTAGCTACATACATATATCCTACACACTTTTGGCAACACAAAAAGGAGCATGTTTGTAGGATAAATTTGTCGACACCTTTAATCCGTTCTTTATATTGTCGTAGCCTTTATTCTTCCCTGAGCAGATGGGAGTTCTTTATTTTGCAAACAGTGAGTGAAGTAATTGTTCTTTTATTGGAAAATAATTGGTCTTTTGACAGCGAATAGTGAGAAGATCAGCAAGCATGTGGGCTACAAAATGAAGATCGTTGTTATTCTTCTACAACTGATGCGACTATGTAGGTGAATCCTCAAAATCTTAAATCAAAAATTGTTCTTCGTCACTTATCAAAGCAAAGCGCAATAAAATACCCATCTTGAATACTGATTCAATCGAAGAACTCGACGCAAAGATCAAGATTTTTGAAAAGTCCATACATAGCAAGAAGACTCTTCCCCCATTGTCTCTAACTCCATGGTATCCTATTGCATTGTATAATAAATACCTAAGATAATTTAACTCTTGAGACATACTAGATAGTAACACTCGCCTGGTACATTGACTTAACATTTTATTTGCCTATCCTGTCTGGCGGGGAGCCTCGTAAATTTATCGGCACTATCAATCAAGTGCCAACTGCAATGTGAGTAACTACGTTAAACACAACAAAGTGAACACGAACTATCCAACACACGGGCAACAATGCAATGAATGACACACCGGTGAGCTGGCAGCGAACATCGTTGCCGGGCAGTGGAAAATAGAGTGCACGACTAGGTCGCACGTACTTGCGCCTACATGTTGGTTATCTGCAAAAACTTTTTGACAACTTTCCAAAACTTGGTATTCCATCACCTTGTATATGTACATCAAATATTGTTTCTATATTAATTTCGAGCAAAGTCAATAGAACCATAGCCGACAAATACATAATTTTTAAGAAACCGCTAACAAATAAAGTACCGTTATTTTCGCCTTTCCTCTATTCAAGAAACTTTATCGCAACAAAATATTTTTTATGTATTTGAACTCCATGGAACACCAGCTTTAATTAGATATGTCGCATAATGGGGTGCAAAAATATTTGAAGGTCAGCTTTCGCATGCGCCAGTCGGCGTGTAAACAGTCGCAGCAACGTTATTTCCACTAATTCTTTCTAAGATTTCAGAGCTTGCTGCAAATGAGAAACTTGCAGAAGTAAAGTTGTTGCAACTCTTTACACACCGACTACCACTTGAGAAACATAACATTTAAGTTACTGCAAGCGGACAACGAACTTAAGGTTGATACGGTGATTGAACAATCTTCACTGAAGAATTCATAGAACAAATTACAAGTAAACCACAAACAAATTTTAAGTTTCATCAACACAAACCTTGATTGTAGTATAAACAAAATCAATATTTGTAAGTAGTTACAGTGCATATAAAAACCGCAAAATTATCGAATAAACAAATATTTAATTCTGATTTTGTAGAACTCACAACTTCATTCAAAAAAATGAAACAACATGAAACTGCTTATGTACTATCTTCCCGTGCTATTGAACCCAGTCATTGCTGTTTGTTATTAAAATGCCGATAATCAAAAATCTCCTACTACATCCTTCAGTCGTTTTCAAGCAGAGCTCCCTAATCAAAATATACGGATACATCGACAATGAATCCTTTTCTCCATCAAGTGCACCATCATCATCATTATAATCATCATAAACAAAAACATCAGTGCGGTGTGGTCGTAAACATCCGGACTAACAGACAACCCATATAGGAAAAGGACCACACGCTTCAATTAGAATCAGAAGCTGATGTGTACACACAAGCACAGAGTTTCCCTCTTAAGCCTCTCTGTTCTGTTCTGTCCAAGCAATGTCTGTTTGTTCTGACATTCCTCACTCGACTTCCTTGTCCTCGTCTTTTTGAATATACGTGTAGCTTTGTTAATTATACAAAAATGCCCACTTCTTAGGTATACCCACAATTAATTGAGATGCATCTTCAAGTAGATGCATCGTTTATCTATGCAATTTCCAGTAGCAGCCATCGTTCTGTTTGCTCTTAGGCCCTCTTTAGCTGGTGTGGTGGAAAATCTTTAATTCATAACACAGATGGGTAATTTTTTTTTTGTCGGTTCTAATACGACTACCAATCGTTGCCAAACTTGGTGCACCGCTTTTGGTAATAACATTTTCAAAACGCCGTGATTTAACCGTCAGCAAGCGTCACTAATAGGCAAGAGGGTGCAGCTACTACAACCACAAAGCATACACGAGACGTTCCAAAATCAATAAATAAATACTCGCTCGCTCGCAATCAAATAAGACAAAAAAAAAAAACCTCAGACCTCAATCACTTGAGACCAAGGATTAGGAATGTTTGAATTTTCCCGCTTGACCGATAACGCATAGTGTGTGGCCGTTCAGACGACACTACCGACGGAGTACAGCTACCGGTTTTGAATTTGGATTTTCGAATTGGATTTGGATTCACTCTGTGTGTTATTTCTTCAACACAGAGAGGAACTTCAAGTGGCTTCGATGGTAGATTTTGGGTCTGGTCAATCTGAGACATCGTCTTGGCACTTGGCACTCATCAGCCTCATCTGTCCTGCCTTGATTCCCTCTGCTCACGTATATTTGCATTTTCTTTTCAACGAGATGAGATTTCGATAATTATTGCCACTTATTTCATTTTCTCAGCATTGTTAGGTAGGTTTCGCTAAGGCTGTCGTCTCTGAGCCATAGGCATCTGTACCTAGTATATGCTAAACAGTAGCTGCGGGCTCAAGTGTTTCTCATAGTGTTGTTGTCCACACCGGCCAGTTACGAGCGCATCACAGAAGCCACCACAAATATATGACAATTGTCGCTTTGGCTAGATTAAATACTTCAAAATTATAATAAGTCTTCTGACTTAATTAAGATAATTTTTTCTTTTTTTTTTGGTTTCTCATTCGGAAGAGAAGATGTGTGCGTGTGTGTTGGCCAGAAGAGTGGTGGAATAATTTGACAATTTGACAATATTCACTTCGCAGCTTCGGTTTCAAGTGCTTCAAGTTATTTTTTTTTTTTTTTTTTATTATGGGTATTTACCCCCGCGCTCTGCACTTCTCAGAGTTCGGCGCTGAAATTGGAAATTTTGGATTAGAAGCCATGAAATGGGTTAACAATTTGTTGACAAAATACTTTAAGCCAGAGACGGTTATTGTTGGTATATTTGTGGCTTAAGAAATTTGAATATTAGTGAGATCGAATGTGAGGAATGGTGGAGATTTAAATTAACATTTTTTAAGTGAAATCTGTGGTCACACCAAAATGGCGTGTTAGACAATTGAAATGCTGTTGAACGATGTTATCAGTTGACAATCGGTGAATGGTCAAGGGAGGCGTTTTGGCTACCGCAGAGTTGTTAACCTTATTTGGAGTGTGAACAATCCGCTGGGACTTTCACATTTGTACAAGTACTCAACTCATTCTATTATGAGGCTATTTTTAAAAACTATCTAGAATGCCAGTCATAAACATACTGCGAAGACTATGCTTCACAAATGTTTGTAATACTGACTGCGGTACATTTTTTTTTTTTTTTTCATTCTTTAATAGTCTCTGCATGAAAGAGCCTATTACTAGCATCTGATAGGATAGTACTGTGTTCATCTGTTTGTTTTATTGCGACACTTATCCATGGATTTTTCTTTTCATCCCGACAATGTACGCAAAAAAAACCTCAAACGAATTAAAAAAGTTTCATCAAAATCCATTTACCAAAAATTATCGTTTCCCACTCCCGGCACATTTTTTTATATTCTCCACCAGACACCACTCAGAACTGTGAAAACCCAGTGATGGAGTAAAATAAAAAGGTGTAGGGAAGAGTTAAAGATTGGACAGACATAGGAAAGATAAATGATGGGCGTTGTTTTTAATTCCTTGCAAACTAGGTTTCTCGAAATACTGAGGAAATGCAAGTTATTTCACATTCGTGTTGAATAAATTACAACCCCAGGGAAAAAGGCAGAAATATGGAAAATAAACCTGTTCTGAGCACACACAACACAACCGCACATACTCATCCACTGGTACACCTCTGTTGGCAGGGTTCACATGTAACAATAATCCAACGAAAAATTAACACCAAGAAAACAATTTAACGCTTCGAAAAATGTCATAAAATTCACCAAAACAAAAATGAAACGAATCATCTGTTCGAAGTGAGTTTAAAACGTCTGAAACAACTGACTCATCCAAAAAACGATGGTTATTTTCCCGAAATCGCAGTTATTATGCCTATTAATCAATTTAGGATAACGTACATGCATATGTATGTATATGCATATAGTGATGATTTTTAGCTTGAAATGTTCGTTGGTTAATGCCTTAATTGATGAACATTCAACTCAAATAAGTCTGTGTGAATATTTTGACAGTATAACATTAACATTTTGAGTGCGGCGTAAATTTGTCATAATTGCCCAGCATTTGCAAAACAAAACGTGGTGTCTAGCTATCCATAAACTTTCTCCGAGTAGTTCCCGAATAAACAACCTAAATAATATTGAAATCTCTTCAGCCGTTCCTAAGTTACAGTGTCACAATGCATAAAACAAAGAAACAGACCAATTAATTGTATGTTATTAGGGAGCTATAGGGAGGGATGTTGGCAGCATCTATTTATACTTTTTGCAGCTTTTTGGAAGTGTTATTTTATGTAGAGAATGACATTACTTATACGCAATTGTTCATAGAATGGGAGCTTGTTAACGACAAGAGACTAAGAGATCCCACAAGACAGCAACAGGTAAGGAACATTTTTGGCAAGAAACAGGGAATAAATAAAACCGTTCCAAATTTCCCATAAACGTTGAGGAGCATTCAAGTTCTTACCTGCTGTGGCTTTGGTAGGTGCATGACCGTCTTACTATCTGTACGTAGAGACAGTTGACAATAAAATTCAGCGTAACGTGCACCATCCAAATATCTTGCAGTTGCTCACAGCCTGTACAGCTCGACTCAATATTTGTATTACACTGGACGTAGCGTTTATATCAACGGCTCCATGCCCTTTCCCTTCCAAGACCTTGCGTTTACACCGAAATAATTCGTGTCCCTGACCAAAACTTGTATCCATTGGTTTGAGATCTATGGCCAGAATTCGCGAGTGAAATGCAAGGACGGTGTACCTCCAATTGTAAACCTTTTCTGAACTGAAGAATTTTAAAGCAACTTTCTCAAATTATTCTTTCATCTCACTTTCTAACTGGTATCTAGCCCAGACAAATGCGACACATATGTACATATGCAATCCCTACTGCGAAGGCAAACGTAAGTTGAATTGATGACAGAAAAGATAAGATTCACATAATGCTGAACATAGATATAGGTACCTTCTACAAATACCAGCCGACTATCAGGATCTCTTGTACACTCATAATATTGACACAATCCTGTGCATTTTCATTAAATTTAACGCACATATTACTTTAATAAATCAAATTTCAACCACCACACCAGAAAACAATATGGTTACATATATTTCCTCACCGAAGTCGGATTACTGCCGGTCGTCTTTGCCGGAAGGACAATTGCCACCTTTTAGTTGTGTTACTTATCTTAATTATATCACCACCACCCTGAGGACATACTCACACACTATGACAACCATTAAACCCAACCCGTTACTTTCCCACATAACTACAAGTGTCTTCTTACTTAATTACAAACAAATTGGTCTTTGATTTGACATTCAGTCCCCCTGAAACTGATTCTCGATGTCAACGCAAATGTCACCCTTGTCACCCTCACTTCCGACCGAGTGAAATAAATAAAAATTAAAATCACTCTTATCGTCACTGCTAATGGTTTATACATTCAAACAAATCGTTTTAAAAGTAATTCCAACCCTATCTCCCTTATTTCTTTTCATTTCAACCCCCAAACCGTAGTTCATACAAGCCTTCGGGCACAAACCCATCTTTGTTGACACAATCATCTCTCTGTTTGTTTGTTTGAGCAGAATGAACGTGTATCCTTGGGAATCCTTTAACAACAAAAAAAAAAGATCCTTAACGCGAAACCTCTCAAATCACTCTACAAACAGAATAAGCACATGTCCCCAGTTATAAATTTAACAGCTCTATCAAGTGGTATGGCTTCTTGGCCACATGAATTCAAGTAGACAACTTACCTCGACACGCTCCTCTTTCAGATCGACCTTAAGCGCCAATTGTTCGCGCAACACGACGTCCGGGTAGTGAGTCTTATCGAAGGTCGCTTCCAGCTGTTCCAGCTGTTCCTCAGTGAAGATGGTGCGGTGACGTCTTTTCCGTTTCGGTGGTGGACCATGTCCCAGATGACCCACATGATGGTGATGGTGCGCCAAGGCTCCATGCCCGCTAACGTGCGCTTGCATTTGAGCGGCTGCCACGTGAGCCACAGCCGCTGCATGCATGTAGTTGGGGTAGAAGTTTGGGTAAGCGACTAGAAAGGAAAATATAAAAAGTTGGAATTAAAACTCCTCCAGTATATTCATCACATGTAGACGACTGTAAATCCTGACAACTGCAAAAAAATCAGACGGCGAAATGAATATTATTCACATTTGCATTAATCAGAGGAAAACTTAAAAGTTAACAAGGGTTTTGCTGCAGGATTTTTCCTGGCACTGGCACCCCTCTAACCTTTGCCATTCGCTCGACTTGTGATAAATCCTTGATGAGATGCGACGGCGGAATCGATAACAGAAAAAAAGATGCAAATACATGTAACATGATAATTTTTCTTTTCCATTTTTAAAAAAATATTTTAAAAAAGGATTTTTTTTTTTTTTTTTCTCTTCAAATTTATCCTCTGGGTGAAGAAGGAAAACTTATCAACGCTTGATTTAGCGGTTATTCTTTTTTTTATCCGTGCAAATAACCTTAAGGTGTTTTTTTGTTATTCCTGTTCAAGTAGAGATGCTTCCTACTTAACAAGGATATTGAAATGTATTTTCTAATGCTTAGAGATTTTTTTCACTTTTCCATCTTCGTTTCATGGAATTTGTATGTTCAATTGAAATCCCCTAAGGAGCTTTATACACAAGGACGAATACAGCTAGGTAAGTAAATTATTTGTGGTGGCGGTTCAACTTGCAAGGATTCTTCGCAACGAGAAATCTTTTGGATTTATTAATTTTTTTTTTTTTTTGTATGGCAACATATTTGGATTTGACCTATTACGACATTGAAAGGTTTCGGAAATAACGGAAATCAAAATGTATTATAAAGCGATTTTGAAATCCGAGAAGGTGGCCTAAATAGAATTATAAGTCCGAAATTTTTTAAAAAAGATTTTAGGAAGAAATAAGACGTACGGTGTAGTAGTACTAAAATCAATCTTGAATAAAAGAAAGTAAGTAATACATACTGGCAGTGGCAAACGAAAACAGGAAATTATTTGACCTTAGCTGACGTTCTGGCGAACTAGATAATAAAAAGAAATGACATGACAGAACTCCTGGGACCGAAATACTTCAACGGTGAACGTAAATCAACCAAAAGCATTTAAAACCAATCCAGTTCCATTCCACCCATCGCTATATGTTCTTATCTCCGATACCCTAAGACAAAATAATATTTATTTTCCTAGACAACCTGACTGAGCACGTGTAATGAAATCTAAACTCTCTTCCAGCCTAAAGCAGAATTACTGGAAATAAGAGTGTAAACTCAGTAAAAATGATGATGCATCAAAATCATTTCAAAAACCAAAGTCTTTCTTTATCTAAATCCACCAAAGTCCTCCAAAACACACCAAGGCAAGTCTGCACTAAGCTAATCTTTCCTAAACCCCATACAGGAGGTCCTGCTTTCTACTGAACTTCGAGAGAAACAATCCCAAAGTTCTAACTGGAATAATCCGTGACTTCTTCTTCCTGAAAAAAACATCTATGAATCTCTCATCAGATGTACTCTGTAGACCAGTAGTGTTTAACATTTATGATTCTCTGAAACCCCTTAAAAATTAATCAACTTTCATGGAACCCTTATAAATAAAACCGTATTTTTACAGAATAAGCATGTACCATATATATGTTATATTAGAGTATTGAAAAAAAGTTATTAATTAATGAACTAAAGGTCTCCTACGAGTTCGTGCGTTAGGAGCCATCTTGTCAATAAGTTATTAAACGTTAATTTTACGGAAAAATAGAAGGTATTCACTTACAGTAGTAAACTTACGAATTCATAATTGCGTGAATATACTAACTATATGGTTTTCCATTAAGAGGTGTCAGTATTTTTTACCAATAAAAGATAGGGCTGTCAAATTGTGACAGGTGATATACAGTGTATGCGATTAACGAAAATAGAGCGCTATATGCTTGAGCAGCCCATAGAATTTGTGAAAATTTCTTATACAAATACTGAAAATTTCGCGGAGACAATTCGTAAAGTTAGGACTGCTTTCTGTCATCATGAAGCACTCGCTTAGAAATTATGAATATTATCAATAAATATGGATAGATTACTCTTAGCAGTTTTTGGACACGTACCGTTATTTGTTCTTATTTCTTTGAAAACAAAAACTTTAGCACGGTTTCTGTGAATGAAGTGTGTTACCTCACGATACTAGGGGACTTATTTGGCCTAAGGTTGAGGGTATAAGCAAAGGCATCAATTGGCCGCCTATATCCTGCTTCCTTAGAGGTTACATTAAAGACAATGGCGCAAAATTATAGTCATCTGATTTTAAAGAATGTTAGTAGGCACTAAGTAAAAGCCCTTTAACTTTAAAGCCAGGGCTTAACTTTGAATTGAATTATAAACATTTTTTAACCTACCTACAACTAGTATCGACTTTAGAACTGACTTACAGCAAATTTTAGTCAAACAAACCCAAAAAATTAAAATTTGAGAACGAAAACACAGTTTAAGTGATAATGTTGTATCAAATTTAATTGAATTTGACAGATCGAACAAATTTGTTGACTGTTTGCATCCGCTGGTTGGCTGAAAATTGAATTTGAAAAAATGACAGATGACAAATTGTTAAGAGCCCACTCTAAAAGTTAAAAGATACTTTTGGTGGTTTTAAAGTTAGCGCGAGCTAATAACTATAAAGTGGATTTATGTCGACTATAAATAGGAAAACACTAATTTTGACTTTGTTACGTGCTAAAATCTTTTTAAAGTGTACTTTACGTGACTATAATTTTGCGCCAATGTCTACGCCAATATGCCAGAAACAACTACAGCGCTGAAGGACAATACTAGGACTGTTATCAAAGAAATAGAGCCGCAGTTGTGTGAAAATATTATGAAGTATTTTGTTATTGTTTTCCATATTTAACGTCGAAGTCCTGAACCTGTACTTCTTTTATGTGAAGACACTTTTGAGACACTATGTGTAAGTCATGAAATGGAAATTTTCGAATAAAAAATTGCTGAATAGATTTTGGGATTATTTTACCACAGGATGCCGAAATATACTAAGAAAAGAAAGCTATATAAGATCCTACTATTTAGAAATAACACTGGCTGTAACACTTCTCTTCTTCCCATCAACAATAAGTCCAGCACATGTCTCCACCTTCCATAAAACCTCAGACGGTCACTAAAGAAGCTTCCATCTTTCCTTCCGTTTCAGACGATCAAACTTCGAGGTTGATATGTAGGTGGTAAGAAGAAAGAAATAAATTGTAAAGGAGGAGTAAATTTTTTACATTTATTTTTGTTTTGATATGGCCAATTATTTCCCATTTGAAATTTCTAATTATTTGCGCTAACAATTGAACTTAAAAATTGAAACAAGAATAACAGCAATGAGTGTTTTGAACTGGTAAACCAAAAGGGTTTTTTTTAGTAATCAATTTGTTTACGTAGCCCCGAAAAGAGCTTTCTCGAACTTAGAAAATAGCTTGGTGGATCCCTGGGGTTCAGCAGAACACCGGTTGAAGAACTTTACTAGATAGCCTATACCTTAGAACCTCCATTCACATTCTAATGCCCAGAAAGCTGATATTCCGGACCGCAGTTGTTCTGTTGAAAAACCTTGCTGCCATCCACCCAGAAAATATCCTTATATGGCTTCAGAAAAAGTAGTGCCAGAGCTCATGTCTTCATCTTATGCAATCATTAATTGGAATGCGAAAATCTGAGTCAAGTTCAAGGGGATTACTGATAATGAATGGAGTCGACGTCTGTTTGTCCAGACTGTGGGTCAATGTACTTTTGGTGCTCTCTATGATAACTAAATATGTGTCAAAAAGGGATAAGATATTAAAACTACTACTCTAAAGCCAGAGTCGCTCAAGTGACGAACGCAAGTCCATACATGCTTCCACCTACATATATGCATGTTGTTTATCTGCAAATCACTAAGATTTAAAATTTAAGCGAACTCGTTAAAAAAAATGTTTAAATTGTTAAAATTCGAGAAAAAATATTTTGACAATTTTGAAAAGCTTTGTATACCATGACTTTGCATATGTCAAATATTGCTTGGATATTTGAGCAAAATTAATTGAGTCATTGCCGAGAAATAGCAATTTTTAAAAACCAGCCAATAAACAAAGTACCGTTACACGAAATCTTTGCCACAAAACTGGTACGCCATCTGATACCATAGATATGTTCGCCCTAACTCAAATATCAAATTTGAACAAAATCGTCAGAGCCGTTTTCGAGAACTTAAGTAATATACTTATGTACCTTAATTTTGTTCCGATTTCGCCTCGAATGACCTCACAGATCCCGTTTAGTCTGCAGTCGACCATACATATGTACACTCTATGATACTTTATTAAGCACAAATCTCGATTATTTGGGTTTGTGGCCACGCCTTCTTTACTATGAAACGGAAACTCAAAATTATGTATTTTCAACAAATTGAAATCGAAAAAAAAAATAAAGCACTTTTATACAACATCTCGCGGAGGATCTCTAGTCTTCTTTCTCGTAGATATGTATTCATTAGTGCGGGTACAATAACAGTGTAGAGGGTGTTTCAACACAGGGTGTCTTATAATTTTAATATTTTCAGTGTAAAAAGTAAGATCAACTGTGCTTAGAATGCGGTTTATAAAATTATGTGTGGTGTTCTGTATAATTTGCCGCAATTGTTTAGAATTTAAAGTTGATGAGTTTATCTGAGGTAGTGGGTTTTGTGTACCAATCGTAATTCGGGTACTTCCTGTACTTCCTTCGGGCTGCGGCCTAAACAGCCCGATTTTCATTAAACTGAGGTGTGTGAGCCAAATCGGAATTTTCATTCTAGTCTCAAAACTAACGATACTAGGTTCAGGCCAATACTAAAAAGTTGCTAATGTTTCGAAAACAACTAATGATTACGATAAAAATTCATATATGGATATTTTTCGGTAAAAATTCCAATAACAATACTTTACTTATTAGCGATCCTCCGAAAATTGTCTATTTCTCGGATATGGCTAATACGATATTATTCAATATTGTTATTCAAGTCACATTCGACATAGCCGTAGGTAAGGTACATGGCATTCAAATTTTGAACTTGGTCAAAAAGTTTTTTTTTTAGTTTCATAAAGCATCTAAACCATTTTACGAACGAATAGCACATGTGGACCAAGTATGTACGGGGTACACAGCCATATACTTTATTTCCTTTTGCAGTAGATGCGAAATTTCTGCACCCAGAAATTTGTGCAGAATTTCATATGAAGATTTTCTGCCTTCCTAATATTTTTTATGCATAATTTTCAGAAGCCATACATTATTAAAAATAAAACAGCTAATGACATCCTTCACCGGGATCCAATTCTTTTATTCTGGTTGCAAACATTCAACATTTAGCTCAATGTTACGTATGTGGCGAACAAGCCTAATGCGTAATAGCTTAATTTAAAAGGGAAGTTGTTCAAATGCCAATAAACAAAGTACCTTACAGCGCCTGGTGCGGTTGCTCCCATATTTCAAATTTATTTTCGTATAAGGGCACAAAATTTTTTAACTTGAATGTCTGTCTGCCCATCTGTCCACTAATTCTTTATGACTCAAAAACCACTAGAGAGATTTTAATGAAAAAGCACTGTACCAATATCAATCGGCTGATGTTAAAGCCTCAGTTTGACATTTTCCTTTATGGTCTGAGATAAAAGGTAAACGCTGAAGAAGGCTTTCAGACTCTGAACTTGATAGAAAAAGTAATACCACTACCTAAATCACATCAAAATCGCGCCGCTATTTGAAAATCATAATTATAACATTTACACTATCCTGTCAAGATCTTGTTTGACATTAATTGTAGCATTAGTTCTCATGCTTTTCATTTACACAATTTGTAGAATACATTTATTTTTTGGAATTTTCAAAAAATTGGCAATGAAAATTGCTGAGTTTTTTTTTTTGGTATCCTGTACAAACTTTAATAAAATCTCAAGAAAACGCACATCTCCGCGAAATAATATCATACAAACTTGGCAGCACAAGCATTCCCATGACATTTAATGACACTTTAGCAATCAACTTTTTATTAAAACTGGAAAAGGAAAATACATTTATACTATAATTCCAATAAAAAAAAGTGTATAGTTTGATACATTGAGTAGTTTTTGAATTATTTTGTTCCTATAACAGCGTGTTTAAATATGAACGATAAAGTCCTTTTGTGACATTTTCTTGCAAGTTATCGATAACGCGTGGAAAAACAGCAGCATAGGTCTCAAGTCGAGATATCTTTAGCCTGTATAGGTTATCGTTGTTGTCGTATTTAGCACACATTTTTTTCTAGACTACCAAAAAAACACCCAATATTAACAACTAATGTAACTTGAGTAAAGCAATTGCCACTCGATTTAACCCGAATCTAAATCTAATTCTACCTAATCTCCTCAAGTAATTGCATGTCTTGTGAAATCCTTTTTTGCATACTTAAACCCGCCCGCCAGATAATCTCCCAAACGCTAATTATGAAATTATTATTATCCTTTCAATATTTTTAAACCAGACCTCACGCTGCGCAACCAACTGCCGCTGTAAGAAGGGATCAAGTGGACTGAACAATTGGCTTTAAGTGCGGGCGGTTCTATTTGGTCTGTAGTGAGAAAACAAATTGGCCTATGGTCGACTTTTAATGAGATCTCACAAAAGGGTGTAAAAGTGTGTAAAAAGGGTCTAATTTCTACAGAAATTGTGGATGGCATGTTACCTTCCAATAGGAGTATCCTTGTATTGTTTTAATGGGCTTACGATAATACCTAATGAGATCATTTGAACATACACACGTTTGCCTACCTAGAAAATCCGATGGTGATGCGGCAGCGGCAAATCCTGAGGCTGCTGCTGCTGCCAAATGTCCTAAATGCAAACCAGGATGCTGGAGCATAGCGGGTACTCGTTGCGGTCTGATTGGACTGGTGGCCGCCGAACTGTTGCTACTTGGTGAGGCGGGACTTTCTGCACGCTTAAAACTCACTCCATTTCGGGAGCCCAAAATGCTGTCGATGGTGAAGAGGGAAGCGGCTGAGGTTGTGCCCGTCGATGTTGAGCGGTGGATGTGGTCGTCATTTGGCGGTTGGCTGTCGTTTTGATGTTGTTGCTGTTCACGCTGCAGCTGTTGCTGCTGATGATTTTGGAAGACACTTTGCAACCGCTGACCAAGGTATCCACAATTTTGACTGTTTAACAGCATGGCTGTGGTTAGATAGCTAGGAGGTGTTCTGGGGCTGCTACTACTCGAATTTGTATTGGCGCTGACGTTTTGACCGTGCATGACGCTATGCGGGTGATGATGTTCGATTGGACTGGAGCAGGATTTGATTGTGAGTCCGGAGGGAGGTGAGGAGGTTTCAACCATGGCTGGGAGTCCCGGTGGCGACGGGCTGGGCGTATGAATGTTTATAATTTTATTTCCGCCGAAATCTGATTTCTTCTCCAGGCCTAGCTGCGCTGGAGACTGCCACAGTGAGCTCAGAATGTTGGCGGCTTTCACACACACGCACAGTAGAAAAAAAAATCCACTAAAGTCACTTCTATCTGCGATTCTTAAAGGGCTTCTCACTAAATCGAAACCTAATCTCGTATTTAACTGGAAACGTTATTAGCGAATTACCGACACTGTATCTGCGGATAAACTCGTAAATAACTCGTACAATTGCTCTCCGCTGGCTGTTGCGAACCCTTCGTCAACGAAAACCGAAACTGTTTTGCTAGCTGGTTATAGACTCACCGAACTGGTTACCCTCCGCACAAAACCAGTCAGAATGGCATAGTGCGCGCACTCAGGCCACGCCTCTCAGTCCCCTTCAGTGCTCCTTTTCCATTCATTTTTCATGGACACGCAACACTCATACACTCGACCCAGCAGGATAGAGATAGATGTGTGCACTGAATGGTTCTTACAAATGGAGGGTTAATGCGGTAAGCCACGCCTTGGATTCTCCATTAAAAGATGCGCTCTCATTTCGTCTCGCCCCTTCTCTCTTGCTATTTGTATCTCTCAGATACATTTTTTGTGTACTTATATAAGGATGACGATAATTATCAATGACGGGTGTAGGCGTTTCGGAAACATTTTTTTTTTCTTATTCACTTCTCATCTGCTTTGATTGTTTTTTTTTTGTCTGGCTGTAGTGTGCTCTATGAGAATGGTTTTTGGAGGAAGGCAGAGCGGCGAGGTTGCGGGATGTATGTACGATGTGATGTAGGCTCGTATCTTAAGTAGATAATGACTAAATTAATGCTTTTATGTTGGCAATACATAAACATTATTATGGTATATTGTTGTTAGCTTTCGTATTACGTATTTTTTTCTGTCATGTGAATCTTCACAGTTTATGTCTCTTTTTTTATCTTTATGGCTTTTCAGTGCATCCGTTTAGATGGAAATTAGGTACGCACATGTACATCTGTACGTATGGAGAGTGTAACATATTGATATGGCGACATTTTAATTAAAAATGAATGTATTTAGACATTTGATGGGAGCACGACTCAAATGAAAACTGTGTAGGTTTCTCTTGGAGAATCCTTTTGGGTGGTTAGCAACATGTTGCGAATGGAGATTAATTCTTGTGGATTAGGCGGTTTAATTAAAAATTTAAATTGGAATGGTTTTTCGTTTCTGTTTTGTGATTTTCAGGACATAATGAAAAAGATTAACAGACATTTTAGCCTAGGAATTTAAGACTTTCAGCTCGCAACAAATAAGGTAAAAAAAAATAATAAATATTTGGTGCAACAGCTCTTTAAGTGCCAGGGCCTAGCTTCTCGCAACCACTCGTGTTGTGTGCGTTATATTTTTCACACGAATGGAAGGGACCTACAGTGTAGTGCCTTATCCGAACGGTAATTTGTTTTGAGAAGCTTTCTCCTGACAACAATACTCTCAGATGTTTGTCAGACGTTCGCGAGAGGTGGGATCGTGAAAAAACTTGTTGGTGATTTCTGGGATTCGAACTTGGAACCTCTTGCGTAGTGATCCGACACACTAACCACTACGCCACGACGCAACAAACAAGGTAATGCCTTAAAAATAAAGCCTATTGTAAATAGTCACACGCTAAACAGTGTGCCGCATTGTGTGACAGGCGTACCTAGACTTTACCTTCAGTTTCACCTTTAAGCTATGACCTTACTGATTGAAGGTCGCACTTGCCAGGGACCGGAATCGCGGACAGTATTGTTAATAAACATCATTAAGGCTACTTCCTTAGGATGGATTTTAGTCGCCTCGTGCAATAGGTATACCTTATCTCATGATTATTCTTGATCCCGACCCTGCAGGTTAGAAAACCTCCTAATTTTCCATGCGCGCGTCGCTCTTTTGCTAAAGTTTACCTAATTATGGTCGGAAAGATTAAGCATGAATTGGATTTATTATCAAATAATGTATTTGTGACCGACTCTATATTTACAGGAGGTATATGAGACTGTTGGTAGTAAGCCAGCCATACTATCGTGATGGATCAAGACTCGTTGATGGAGCTTTCCAGGTCGTAATAAATATTAACTGTGTTATTATGCTCCAAAAAGTCTGCCAGGATAACTTCTTCGGAATCTCAGAACATCATACGACCATAAAATTTTTGACTGACCTTTCTACTTTAATTTTTTTAGATCCAAGTCTCACGACCAGCTGGGATGCTAGCAAAAAAATATTCTGAATTCGCCTGCATTTTGTTTAAAAACAAAATGGCAGTTTCGGCGCGCAACGCTTTAAGCACCCATATGTTGACCATCTTTGAGCTCCTGCCTGCCTTCTTTAAAACTCTCCATCAATTCACAAATGTGAGTACAGCTTGGTAATTGATTTTTCGTAAACTCTGATATTTTTAAGGAATCAATGATATCACTACTACTTCATCTGAGTTTGGCCAAAAATGTTTTGTTTGCTCGAATTTCGAAACGAAAATTGTATTTTTTTAAACGAATTTATAAATGAATTATAAAAACAAACTACCTTAAGTTTTACAAACACGTTATATTTTCAAGAAAACTATGCACCTTTACCGATCGGCGCTACAGGTAACGAAAATTACGATCAACAACATATAAACGAGAGAATAAAAATGGTTTTACAACACCCTAAGAAATTATAAAAATCAAAAATTCAGCTGTGGAAGACGAAGATCCATTCTACGAGTGTAAAATGTTTCAGCTTCAGAAATTTTGAAGGGCGTAGGAAAACATGCGCACGTTCGGAAATTATACATAAATCCAAAGAAAAAAAAGTTTGCAACACCTTATATTTTAAAATTTAAAAATGTCCCTTCTTTTAAAACTTTTTCTAAGACAAAAGCTGAAGTGAGTAAAGTTCTAGCTTCATAAGTCATCTAGGAGCTTTTAGAAGGGTGGAAAACTGTATATATGTATATATATATGTATGTAAGTCAAAAGAAAAATGTTAGCAGCAACACCATGAATTTCTACAATAAAACTTTGGCCAATTTTGTTATTTTGAGCGGTACTTCATATAAGCCTGCAAAGTTTATGTTTTTGAAGTCATGGGAGAGCTCTGGAGAACCCTGGAAGACGCGCACTTACGAGAAAGTAATATATGCATATATCGAAAGATATATGTATGTGCATGAAGACGCACAGAAATAGAAAAGTTTTATAGAAATCAGAAGAAAAATTCAATAGTTCGGCAGCAATACTCGTATACATATGTTCTCCTGTGTGATCCGTGCTATAGGTTTTTTTAAGTCATCCAATAACTTCGTGAGAGCTGCGGGAATTCACGAATATATGGGAAAATTATACATAAATCAGAAGAAAAATGTTCTGCGCAACACCCTTCATTGCGAAAATCCAAAATTTGACTACATTGTGCTTAATCTGTGCTTTGTCTTCAAAGTTTAAATTTCTTAGGCCATCCGAGAGATGTGGAAAAACGCATGAATATTAAAATTGTACAAACCCGAAAATAAATAAACTGTCTAACACATTGCACTTCGCAAATCTCTGTCTGATTTCTTCCCGTGGTTCTTTCTATAAGTCTACAAAGGTTCAGCTGTCTATGTCACTGAGGGTTTAAGAGGTGAGCTAAAAAACGCACACACTTAACGAAAATATGTATGTCAGAGGGCTTCTTTTTGTGGTTCTTATTAAGTGCACGCACAGTTTTAACTTTCTAAGCCATCCTTAGGCTTCCACAGATATAGAACCCAAATTACAAACCCAATTTCATCGAAATATGTCCATTGGTTTTTGTGTTGGCCGTGTAATAGGGACGATTTGAAAATATTTGAAATCTTGCCTCTACATACATACGTATATGTATCTCACTCAAACTCCATTTGAGTTTAATGATTTTCAGACACAGCTACATATCTGTAGGTTCGTTCGGGTACTCATTCAGCAAACGTAATTTTACGTGACAGACTTAACGACTTAATGAAATTGAGAAAAATATGTCTTTTCTCATAATTTTGTGTTAGGGTAGCCACAAGTGAAAATTGCTAAATCTAACACTGAAAAATTGATCTACTTTTAGAAATCGTCTTAATTTTTTTGGATAAACCATGAAGGGTCTCATTAGAGACTTGAAAATGCATTATTTACTCTAGAAATATTAAGTTTCGAGCCAATTTATTCATTATTCGATCATTTTTATGTAAAATGCGATTTCCACGGAAAAACTATGACTCGAAATGAAAAATTGAATGAAAAATTATCAATCGTTTAGTGTGTTGTTATTTACACCTAACTAAGGCACATTTTGACATTTTCAGCCATATACCCTATTTATTCCATCTTGTTGGAACCACATACCACTGATGTCAAGTCCATCCGATTCTGGCCGAAAATAGTCTTCCAACATGACACGATAGCGAACTCCATTGACCGTAACATGGCGATCATTTTCATCGACGAAAAAATATGATCCAATCACACCTCCGGCACGAAATCCACACCATACGGTCACTTTTTGTGTTAAATTTTCGATGAAATTCAGGATTTCCTTCAAACTTTTGCAGAGCCCAATCAAGAGGCTTCAGTTCTTGAGTTAATTTGATCTTGTAAGGGTGTAGGCCAAGATCTTTATGCAAAATTCGCCACAATGTGGACTGAGAGATTCCCAATTCCTGTGAACGGTGTGGAATCGACTGATTTGGCTCATTTTGAACTGAAGCACTTACGGCAGCAGTATTTTCGGTACTTCGACTGGTGCGTTGTCTCACTGGCACAGGAACATTCAATAGTGAATATTATTTGTGGTCTTTGTTGCATGACATAAAGGAAAAGACTCGCATTTAGATACGAGAAAGTTTCCCAAGGAAAACTCAACTTGGCGAAGAGAGACAACTGAGGAAGCAATAAAAAAATGGGTCTGCTTCGGCGACTGAACGCTTAATTCGTTTATTACTGCAATAAATCGCAGCAAGATTCCGGCAGTGCGAAAATCCATACTTCACACATTCTCTCTTTATCACATGTGGACGATGCGCCTCGAGTGCAGCACGCCAAAATCAACTTTTACAACGATGTACTGTGCTGAGCTCCAATGTATGGTCGGTCCACCAGATATGCTACAGATTGATCATGCCCACTATTTTTATCATTTTTGCAAAGTTTTTGTCAGGCCTTGCATTCTCCTAGAATGTCATTCCAAATAATCAAGTTAAGGATAAATAACCGCCTTGTATATTACTTTGGCCCAAAATAAATTTATAGAAGCTTAACTTCTTAAGCAAAGAGCGATTTTATTCACACATTCAGTATGAACATTTAACAGTTGGTTACTATTTATGTACGAGTATTTAAAGACTATTTCAGTTTTATTAATTAGTGATAAATTATCTTTTCGGTTTTTGATTTTCTGATAACTCAAAACAACTCGCACTTGGGAGACTGAAGTTTGGTAAAGTGTATTATGGGTATCTTTTATATTTGATAGAACTTTAAAAAACTTTTCGTTCAATTTCGGCATAATGCTCCCGGACTTGATGGCACGAATTCTGCCAACTCCTTTCTACTCACAATCTTGGCATTGACTCCATTTTATATTAGGTACGACCGCTTTGCGACCCTTTGTCGTAAGATTGACTACAATATTCCACAACTCTGACTCCGTGGAAAAGAAAATAATGCGTATGGTAATTGATTTGCAATTATTTTTATCTAAATTATGCATTTTGATGCTAGAAAAAATAGTAACATTTCGTCGTTTTTGCAAATACCGACGGCTCAAAATACAATCAAAACAATCAACTTCCAACCAGAAAGTCCACTCTTTCCAATTAAAGACCACCGCTGTTTACTTATTTACAGATTCTCTGTCTTATCACAACATTACGAGTATAATGACGATACGATCGCCAAGAATCAAAGAAGAAAATATATAAAAAGAAAGGGATTCGAACACTCTAAAGTGTTTGATTTCATCTCGAAATAATTCATAAAGTGAAAGGATTATTCCCTTCAGTAGGAGCCTACTGTAGAAGATTCTTGTAATGTATCGATTTAATAACAAACTGCAGCGGCTTAGCAGCAAGAAAAAGAACTACAAGGTTGCACTTGGTAATCCCTGGGAAAAATGAAGAAAAAACAGTTGTTAGCAAAACATAAAAGGCTGAGTAAATAGCAGTAGGCTTACCGCTTCACCTGAAAACACTAAAAACATGCTGCCTTCTCCATTTCGGTTTTAGGACGTTACTACAAAAGGATAAGGCGTGTTTGTTTGTTGTAAAACTTTGCTCATTTCTCTCATCACTATCCATGAAATACATTTTTTTATGAAAACAATTTTTTTTTTTTTTTTGTGAAGCGATCTCCAATTGACCATCAAAAAACGTTCAATTCTCCGGAAACAAGTCGACCATTGTTATACCCAAAAGACTCATCCATATAGTTCTTCCATTATTCTGAAACACACACCAATAAGGATGAGGATCAGATCAGAGAAAATTCAGTCATGGGAATGTAGCAATTTTCATGTGCGATTACTCCAATAGAATGTAGGGATTTCTTAAAGGATTTTCCGTATTTTGAATGCAAAAAATGTGAAAAGCGGTCTTAAAAAAGACTCAAACTGTTCGCTTAACGATTTTTTTTTTATTTTTTTATATTTGGCCGCACAGAAACTTCATCTGAATATTTGATGCAATGATGTCTTAATAATTTTACAGATTTGGAATTTTTCTTTATTGACTCAAACGCGGTTGGTTGCACGCAGGAAATGTAAATAGCATGCCTGTCCACGGCCAACCCTCTGCCGTGTTTCCGTTTGCGTGAATCCAAAGCAGCGCAGCTGGTTTTACATGCGCTCACACGGATTAATGTCATACGCAGATCAGCGTGCTAAACAGTCTTAATCAAAAAATGAAATCGTTCATAGATTAACGTGATCTTTTGATCCTTTATTCCGTCCACAGCTTGTTCTACATTGCTCTGTAGCCCATTTTGTAATGCCTTGTACTTGGTCACATGAATGACTCGATATATGTACATATGTATAGTGGTGTGGTATGATATGGTTTTGTTTTTGATACTGAAACGGAGAGAAGGGTTATCCATGGCATTGTTAGGATTGGTAAGGGATTAGAGATATAAAAAATAAATATAGGTTGCATTTTGATAATCCACAATATGAACATTATAGTTTTATGTTAATTTTGGAAATGCGTACATACTATAGGTACATGTACAAATGTGTTATTTCTTCATTTTTTTTTATAAAAAATGTGAGAATGACACTGTAAATGACAAATGTAAATTTGTCTTATGACAGTAAACACACTTGATTACCGAGAACCATTCTCAACTTTGAATTTAATTTGCTTCGCGAGGAAAAAGATACTTGTGTAATAAGAAAAATGTTTTTAACTGGATTGGCTCTGCTTCGGTAAGTTGTTTAAAGTCTGTATGAGTAGTATGTACTTAAACACCAAGCTGCGACTATTCCGATAAAACGTGAAATGGGTGTTGTTATATGGTTGCAACAGCTCCAAACCTACCACCAACGTTACAAAAAGCTACAAACTTTAGTTTCCTTATCTCAAATATACTACGGATGTTCTGGTCTAGCCGTATGTATTCACTTTGTAGAAACAGCTGAGTTAAAGAGCAGGCCGTTTAAAAAATCTTTAAATCATCTTTATTAGCCGCCTAACTCAAGACCTCCTTAACGGATTTTGATAAAGTTTGGTATGTAGGCTTAGACAGTTAAACTTGAGGGGATTAAAAAATTCGAATTATCTTTCTTATACGCCTAACTTAAGAAACATCCAACGGATTTTGAAGACGGGGTGATTTTTCACTTCACGAATTCCAATATTTTTGTTGGACTTCTTGGAAATTCGGCTTTAATTAAAATTAAATAAATTAGTATAAATATTTTTTTTTCTTGGGGTACATTATTCCCCCAAAAGTCTCCCGCAAAAATATTTTTACAAATTTTTTCTTCATTATTTCTGGTTCACCACGTACTATTTTTTTGTGTAAAATTGCAGCTCGCTAGGTCAACCGGTTCAAAATTTACAAACATACGGACAGACAGTGTTGAATCCATTAGTGTTTCGTTTATACCATTCTAGTATGGAACACTAATAAATAAAATAGAGTTCAAAGAACGCTAATTATAAATATAAATATACACCTATCCGAAGTGTTCTCAGGTTAATATAAATCTAGAGATAGTAGGTATCTCTCGTCTATCTGGTAGACAGAGAACTGTCTGCGAATCAATGTTGAACACTTCCTATGAAGGAGTGCTTTAGCTTCAACTTTGTTGTGAGTTTATCTTTTCTTATTTCCACCTTTCTTTGCAGCTCTTTTCGGATGATGCGTCCGTGTCTCCCCCTCTTTCGCCAGCCTATCGCCTCCTTTGTTTCAATTCGTTCCAACGTGGTCTGTCACCTAGTATAGGGTACCTAACATAGTTGATCTTGCCAACATTTTTAAGTTCATCCATTCACTCCCATACTATCTTGGAGCTGATTTATCTTGCGATGCGATAGTTTCTATTGAGATTAAGTTGAAAACACCTTCCAATTGCGGGAATGTCCACCTAGAAGATGCTGCTGAATTTGCGAATTTGTTCCGTGTATATCTACTATTTTGTGGTGTTGTTCTTGAGGGTAGACATCGTGGATTCATTTGTCAATTCTTTTTGGGTATCATTTAAAAGTGCCAACTTTAACTTGTTACATACGTACCCAAGGACCAGGCTGATTCTAACTATTAGCAGGAGGAAGGTGCCATCTACATATATTCCTGGTGATTTGAACCAGGTATTTATGGCCCACTCCAACCGCTGTTCTTTACAAATTAAATCTATTTAAAAGGTGTGCTGTTTCAAAATTTACAAAATTCATAAATTCAAATTGAATGACAATCTCAATTACAATTTCAAAAGTTTGCACCTAAGCCCGTTTCGCCTTCTAACTTCACAACCACCACTGTTACAAAATTACGTAGTTACGTCAACCTACTTCATGTAATCGTTTCAAAATTATTTTAATCACATTGGCCGCTTATATTTTATGTAAGTATTTATATCTTACCACCACCACCCACAGAAAAAACGGCACAAAATTCTCCAAATCTAGCATACATACATACGAGTATGTATATGCGAGAAAATCTTCTAAAACTACCCTTACGCCATCTATATAAAAAGTAAATGACTTAAAACTTGATCCTCTTTCTTTACGCTTATTTCATCTGCTTTTCCATTTAGTTACATCAACATAGAGAGCGCAAAAAGAAAACTCCAAGAAAGTCCCTACTTAAGGTTCAGTAAATAACAAATGTTTTCTTTTTGCATCTCCTCCACTTCACATGGCCGGAGAAAAACGGAAAATTGACTCCGCCCTAGTATCCTTTTAGCGCTGGCATCGGAAAAAGGAACGGCAAGAAATGTGAATTTCCCATTGGTATTTATTTTCGCCTTGGCCCAACTCGATCCCCAATACGTTGCCAAGTTTTCGAAAATGACAGTCAGCAGGAAGCACAAGCGAATGTCATCTCCCGTCCTACAGCGCATATCTAGTCTTCTAGCATATAAAATAATTTGCACCCCCGAACGCTGTATGAAAAAAGAAAATCCTTTCGACTTAGGATGACTGTAAAAGTATACACCGAACTTCTGATACAGGACTCTTCGGGAATTTGTTCAATAAATCAAAACTCTCACGCGACGACATTTTATTTATTGTTGACAGAGCAAAGCAATATTTCTGTACGTTGTTTGTATAGACAGAGCCACTAGTCCTTTTGGACATCCTTACTGGAAAGTACAGAGTGAAAGAGAGCATTGAATTACAATCGCACCCCCATGTATGAGCATCAGGGAGATCAGAATCATCATCCATATTGTGGAAGGGATGAAATCTCCAGCAGCTGATTACTTGGTGGTGGCTCTGTTCTGGCACTCGCAGGACAATGAGAGTGCGATATTAACTTATGGTTTTATGAATTCGATATGGGAGCCGGATTGGGAAATGACTTTGTGTTGTGTGGTGTGTGCACCCTCTCCTCACTTGCCAGGTTTTAATTAAAAGGACAGCAAATAAATAGGGTGAAATTGGATATACCCTGATTCTGATATACCAATCATCTTCTAAACGCTTTGCGTGCACTTAAGAAAGTCGTTATCCTGTCAGATGCATTCTACAGTCGCTGACGTGTGACTCAATTAGGCGATAAACATCAACTCGTCGGCGCACATGTCGTTGGAGTTTTGTAAGTCAATTGACTTTTAAGAAAATTTGCATAACCATTATTGGAAAAATGAATAAAAGGAATTGGTGAATAGTTTTTGTGAACTTTTGTTTAAATTAAACATTTTTCATTTCGAGATTTCGATGTAGAGAGAAATTTGGAAATAATCTGGTTCTCAGCACATATTAGATTGATATTGCATAGCTTATATTCCAAGCTTGTCCACCTACATGTAAGCTTGCCAGAGTCCCAGCCTCTAACATCATGCTCCGCTAATCCAACAGACTCAAAAAAGTAAACGTCATAACTATCATTTGTTCATTAAATTGATCTCTCTATCTTTTTCCAGTTACCTTCTTTTTTTCATTCCCGTCCAACTGAGAATGTGGGAAAATGCATTCAGTATTTTATGTTCCTTTAAATTTTGTTTATACCAGTTTTCTAGATTAAAACCGTCGTTACCTCCTTTCATTCTTTTATAAGTTTTATAAGAAGGATCTTCCTTCAATATCCCTAAGTATACCAATTGCCCATACATTTTCTACTTGTTAAGGTTTTTAAAGAAAAAAAAAACAATTTTCTCTACATTTTTTTACCTACAAAATTTTTCTTGAGTGGCAGCACTGCTTTCTATTCCTTTTGACAGTCAATGGCAGTCAACACATTCGTTAAAAATCCTCACAACGAGATGGTGTGAAGGTGGGATTTTGCGATGTGCTACCAAACACATATTTTGAAATAGTCCATGTTAAAAAATTTAGCACTGAAAATGTTGTGCTATTGCTACGCAAATATTTTGTAGGTCCAGACAAAAGACCTAAATTCCCGTGATTTTAAGACCTTGTTCCGAGATTTTCGATCTTACAAACCTACTTGCAAGGCCAATGCTAATCGACAGTTCGTCTTTCCAACTTTCAGACAAATCCTTTCCTCCATTAAAATCTTGATACCCCTTACTGGTAAGTTAAAGTGGACTAAAGGTACATGTACTCGTAACTACGTATGTATAGCTAATACTACGTGTCTCTAAATAAACGAAGCACAGAATTTCAACCAGAAATTTGCCTTTTTCCAGCAAGACTGCACAAATTCCTCTTGAGACTACATAACACTACCATTTCCATTTGAATCCCACAGTTGCACTAGTACAGGTATAATAGTTTAGCTTCCCGAAAAAGACCAACCAAGCATTGGTTGCATCGATTCCCTTGTTCAAACGCAAAAACAATAAGAAATGCACGTGGAAAACCTTTTATACCTTCGGTTCCATTCCCCAAATACCCAAAAGTTAATTTAATTTTTTATTTAAAATTCAATTTCCGAACTAAAACAAAAAGCACTTTCCTATTCAATTTGAGGATGAAATAAAGAACTAAGGAAAAACTCACGAGCTTCCCTCCTCGCTTTTCACTTCCTAGAGTCTAGAGTCCTATCCCTGAATTATAAGGAATACAAAAAATGAGAAAAAAAAAAAAACCTTGGAAGTAAATAAAACAAAAATCCCAATGTGCTGCATATTGTGTGTAACCTTGTCAAATGTACACACACCTCCTGCTCCATTGGCAAATAGAATTTAGCCCAATGCCCTGTCCCCACACACCGGGAGGAGTAAATCTCAGAGATCCCAATCGAAATCGAAATCCCTGCGATTTCATTAGAAAATCAATCGATTCTGGTTTTCTAAATGACCCGCGGCAGCATTTCGTGGTTCTTTAGTGGTCCGTCATCTTGTGGCATTTGCACGGTGAATGAGTATAATAAAAACTTATTCTAGAAGTCCTTCCATTTTTTTCTCAGTTCCTCCTCCTCCGTGCTTTGTTTTCACTGTACTCATTGTTTGAGTTCTTAGTGACTGGATTCCAATCCAATTCTATTACCGACTTTAGCCCTTCGCACACATGATTAATTATTAAGTGAGATTTCTCTGTGATATGTTTGGGGTAGATTACTCTACTTGGTGAGTTTGTTTATGTACCTACTGCTACTGTGCCATGGGAATTTCTCAAAATCCGAAAAGTTCCTAGAGTACGAGTATAGAATCGATGGTAATCAAGATGCTGTCATACTCGTACAGTAAGAAAAACTTTACCTTAAAACGGAAAATTGTACAGCATCCGCACGGCCACATTCCGCAGAGTTTCCTCACATGTCAATTTACACTTAATTAAATAGCACCGCAGTCAATGTGACCGCAGATTTGGCGGTGGCAGAAAATAGGTCCTTTCTTTGCATGCAAAGTTTGAGGAGATAATTTCTTTCAACCATAAGTGCAGGAAAGCTTCTAAGCAACTCAGTTACTGCGGCTATTATGCCATTATTGTTTCTCGCCTCTCTTTTGTGAATTGAAAAATCTCACTCTCCCCTAAATTGTCCACTGCCGCCGAACATTTCCGGGATTTTGGAAGGAAAAGATAGTAATTGCTTGATGCAGGTCAGATGAATTTGAAGGATGAGGTAGAACTTCAACGCAAGGGTCTGTCTGCTTTATTCTCGAAATTGAATGCAACACCTCTCCTGTTGTGGAACGCAGAACGAAGCTGGTCAATTTGTTCATGCAAACGGATCAGTTGGTCACAGTAGATAATGGTTGTATCCGTTTGACCTATCTGCAATAACTCCCACCAGATGCACAGCATTAGCTTTTTTAATGCACTTTTTTCAAGATTCATATTACTTGACTTAAAACTAGTGAACCAAAAAAATGTGAATGCATTTGTATGAGCCTATGATTCGTGTCCTTCGCCTTTATTACGGAGTTAAGGTCTTCAATTGCACTTTCTTCTAGGATTGGCACAGCGGTTACTTCGTACGCACTCTTTGTTGCCAAATAACTCTGCCTGCAATATTGTCGAGTGTTTGTCGAGACTGACTGAGAGGTAACAACAGAATAGAATCAATTGAAGCACTACTTGGGAAGCATGGCATCAAGGAAGGGATGAAATCTCCAGCAGTTGATTACTTGGTGGTCGCTCACTAGCTCTGTCCTGGCACTCGCAGGATAATGAAAGCGCGATATTAACTTATGGTTTTATGAATTCGATATGGGAGCCGGATTGGGAAGTGACTTTGTGTTGTGTAGTGTATGGACCCTATCCTCACTTGCCAGGTTAGACAGAATAGATTCTATTGAAGCACTACTTGGGAAGCATGGCATCAAGGAACATGCTGAATTTCGTTTAAGCAAGAAGTAATATGAATTTGGATATCTGGTCAATGTTACCTGAATGAAAAAGGCGGTGGATGCTCAATTACTAACTTTAAGTCACATACATAATGCTCTTTAAGCTTAAGCAGTACAGAAATAATGTCTGTGGGCCATCTTTTGAGCATTTCAGGAAGTTATCTCAGAGAACCTGCACCGTTACGACTTATCCAGGGTACGTTCTAACTACTATACTCTTGAGTTCGGCTGCTGTTGGTATTATTACTGGATCGACTTCTATTGCGAATCATCTTTGCTTAAACTATTCTGTACTTTATTATTTTTTAGACTGCTTCTATCAAAGTCTTAGCAATATTTTAATACTTGAGGTAATTAGAAGTGTCCTTTTCAAGGCTAGTCCATCTTAATAAAGTTAAAAGATTCGGAATCCTATAAGCGCTCTTTGTAAACACAGAGCTCTAAATCACTTCTATTTATTCTGCGATTCCCAGAGTTCAGATAAAGTTAATAGACGGAGTTAGAAAAAGCAAATATGTACAATGTACAAATGAAAAAGTACATCAAAACAAAGCCCCCGCATGTGTGGATGAAGATAGCTGAAACCAGAGCTATTGATGTGGAGTACAACATTCATGACTTAGCTTTTTGATAGGCCTCCTTCGTTTGACATTTGGACGTTTAGTTTAAGCGAGTATTATATTGTCATATTACTTAAATCGCTCCACCTCTGTATCCGGCTGTACCGCTCTTCTGAACTATAAACAATATTTCAAAAACAGACTTGCTCTCCACATTGAAGTTTTCTTTGCGAGCGAAGTACTAGCAACAACATGCATTTGAGTCTGATTTTTATCAATCTTGCCTCTTTTTTCATCATCACTCAAGACTATGTCTTTTAAAGTTTATTAACTCAGTGATAGAGAGAGAGAGGAAAGGATATAGAGAAGAATTAAAGATAACAGAGGTAAGGATAGATTTTGCCAGATTAAAAAAACGGTACTAATTCTGCGTGTTGGCGAGTTCGCAGCCTATATTGAATATGCGGTATTTCTTAGGAAATCGCAAAGCCAAACTGCAAATTCCTTCACACCTATTCAATATCCTCTTCTTGTGCGGGACCGTTTATTTGTAGATACATACTTATTCACAGCTAACCTATATATCTAGAGGCCATACCACCATCCACCACCTAGATTGTCGAACGCTTCTATTCTTGGAAGCCGACTCATAGAGATAAGTTCAGGAGCTGGAATCCCTACCACTTTATTATCAACTCTAACTGGTTCTGAGGATAAGGGTGGGGAATTCCAAGATCCTGTCGTATAGCAATGAACCTTCATGCTTCCTTGATTTCTTGCATTCGAAGCCATATAACAACACAGAGATACTCGTATATAATTAATGATCAGCTGAGCATGAATTTCAAAGTAGAGATGCAGGCAACACTGGTTAATTCGAGAGTCTAAAAGGCATGAGTCTGTGATGTCAGAAGTTGATTGTGAGTATCCACTTAAAATTGGCAGATTTTTGAACCTGAGACACATTATGTTTTGTGCTCACTTTATCATTGAATATCAAATACACTGGAAGATTGCCTAAGGTCGATTGCTAAATTTATCAATTTGATTTATACGTGCATGTGTATGTTACCGTTTTCGGAGGTGGTTGATCTGTAGAGTATCTTTGTTTACCAAAATATTCTTCAAGAGAAAACTATAGTCATATTTGAACGGAAATACTACGAGTATATCCAACGAATAAGTAAGTGTAACTTGCATAAGAAATGTGATATCTCGCAAATTAAAAAGAATATCGAAATCAGACTTATCCTTCTAGTTCCGGAAATACTCTATTATTATGATTTTTTTCAAGTCTTTGGATAACGTGCTTTGGAAACGCAAGGAGGGCATTCATTTTTCGCAGATATTCCTCCACTGTGAGCGCAAATTTAAAGCTTTTAATTCGTGAATCGATTCCACTCAAAGAACTCTTATCAGCGATAGAGTACATGGCTATACACGAATACATAAAATAAGAGTACACGAAAAAACGACACTGGAGTCACATTCTAAATAACGGTCTCTTTAAAAACGGTACCGGCATTGTATTTGGGTTATTGCTTTGCATGACTTGCGTGAAAACAATTTAGCTAGTTTAGGAGCTAGAAGTTGTTGACAGACGGACGGGCTAGCGAGAGCAATAGGGTTCCGTGGCCTGTATACGAAACCCTGAAAACAATATCTCCGCAATTAATTTCTGTCCATCTTTTTCGTTTGTTTTTCTTTCGAGAAATATAAAACAAATAATAAGCAGGAGGATGCGCATATCGATCCCTAATAGATCCTATTAGGTATTATCCTAAGCCCATTAAAAGCAGACCAACATTTTAGACAACAATTCCAAACATTGTTCTGCTTTTCAAAAGAACAACATTGATATCCTTCTTCCTCATCTCATCCTTTTTCTCTCAAAGTAAGATATGCCTCTCGGTAGTAAAATATAAGTCGGACAGTTTAAAGAGATGCACAAACTACCTAGGAGTACACACTACGCACGCGTCCACCCTTTGTTTTAATCTTGTTAAGAATATACTTTAAAGGATATCCTGGAATATTTTGAATGAATCTAGTACGATCTGCCAGTGGATTTCTCAACGGGGTGTCTGAGATTATAATTTTCTAATCAACGTAGAATTACGATCAGGCAACAGACTGTTACATTTATCCTTTTATTAGATGCAGGTACAAGTACCGCTTGTATATGGTTTACAAATGTTTATTATCCTTATTAGTTCGTTTGCAGATACGGAGCATTGTTTATGTTAACTACGGGGCGGTTTTCATTATCTTTATGATTTATTGTTAAACAATCTTTATGTGCAAGATGTGGCTAATTGAAATTCCTCAATATTTGACACACATATTTGTCTAACCTCTGGGTAATTTGATTTTGCCTTCAGCATATCCATCATGCTTTCGATTTCGATTGTCCAATTATGGTACTTGTGTTTGCTGAATAGTGACTTTAAGTGGCTAATAAATATTTGCATGTGGATGAAGGTGTTATCGGAGAAATTGGTAGCTAATTAGCTGCTGGTGTTGAAGATGCTAGCATAACTGATTGGAGTACCAGTCACATTTTGGTTAAGATATACTTACGTGAGCATAGATTATGTAAGCTACAACGATGTTGTTTATAACTTAATGGTAGTGGAAATTGTCCATCACACAATAACTAGAGTTGCGAATTTCTACAAAATTTAACGAAAATTGGTCAAATCCTTTTCCTGTTTGCGAAAATTTCGTAAACATTCGTAGAAGAGTTTATTTGGTGTCCAATAAATTAAAATAAGTCAAATAATAAAAAGAAAATGAGTGGATAAAATAGATACAAGTGATAATAAAATGATATCCGAAGATATTCCAGTGTATGTAAATTGGTGGTTTCTCACATATGTATATATGTAAGTTTCTGAAATTTGTTTGTTGTTCCATTCGTTCCCTATTTTATTTTTTGTAATCCTCGCCATAATCTTTCTGATGAGAGATTTAAAGCCCAACTCCTTGGAATTTGTGATTTTACGAGTTTTAGCTTCTAGCAAGGGAACAGCCCTAATACTGGGTGGACCATTTGCTGGTTTCTTTTGAAATCAAATGTTATTTTGACACTGATAATTCTTTCGCACTCAACAAATTTACAAAACACAGTAGTCATATCTCTGCGGTACGAAATGAGCTTGAACAACGTGGAGAAATATTAAAAACTTATTTCCAAAAAGAGTTCCGTCGGGTGCCGTTAAAGATCGATGTTATGGTGACAATCCAAAAGTGATTCAGACACATAGCTATTTGTGAAATAGAGCCCCGAACCATCGAAAATATACTACAACATTGGGTTGACAGGATGGATAAATGTAATTATTTTCCAAAAATAATCGGAAAGTGTACTCTCTTCAATAGAGCAAAAAACTTTGAAAAATTTTAAATGGATTTTTTTTTATAGTAATTAAAAAAAAAAAAAACCAACATATGGTGTCCACCCTTTACTTGTAGAAATCTTTTACTCCTTCAATATGGAGGTGATACGTGCCAGTCTTTTCGCGCCAATTCTCTTTAATAATTATAGTATTTCCTCTTTCAAAATTATAGTATTGTAACATAATGTAGCATAATAACTACGCCCCAAAAGTAAGCAACACAAAATTACATTCCGAAGTTTCTTTTCGAAATACATTCGAGGTTCGTGTCCACGGAAGAGAAGGATTATGTCTAAGATGACGTCACGGAATTAAGAGAGAATTATAACCACAAGAGATTATTGGCTGCAGCTGTCATCTTGGAATTATTACATCAGATTGAAAGTTAAGAGTTAACAAGAAGAAGTAATTAGTTTGGATTTGTGAATTAAGTAATTGAAATGAGATAAAGTGATTTGAGAAGAAAGAGACCTTGTAAGAAAAGAATTTGCGAAGAATAGTATAGTGTGAACTTGAATTGTTCTATAGACTAGAAAATAAAGAAATAATCTCACAGAATAACGTTTTATCTACTCGAGCCGTAGCTCGCATATTACAGTATACTAGAATTACTTCATCAAGGGCAAGTTGAACAGCCGTTGGACCCAGCCGATTTAAACCTCAGACACACCGAGACTGATTCCAATCCGATTGCGAACAAACACCCAGATGATGGGTTTAATTTAGATTCACACACTAAAAGTTTGGATAGGATGCGCCCTGCATTCACGATTCTTTAGTATTCCAATTATTTTGAGTAAAAATAACATATTTTCGAAAACTTAATTTTTGATATCATCGTAATCTCTGAGTTAAAAGCCAGAGTTTAAGACATAATTTGTAGCGGCGACATCTATTTTTCAATAATTTGTGTTTTTTCTGAAAATGTCAGTTTCAAATATCTTAATTCTCCAGAAGACCGTTTTGTGTGTACCTTCAACGAATTTGATTTTGTCATGAACACGACGATATGCAGCAAACACCTCCATCATACGTTTTTTACATAAGTCCTCAAAATTGAATGTATCTCTTAAGTTTCCGCAAACAGGCAATAGGAGATAAGTTATGCATAAATTGTCATTATTTCAGAATAAATTCCTTACCAATAAAATTACCTCAACGGAATTTTGCCCAAGGTAAAGATTTCAATCGATTAGAAATTTCTCTTGGAAAATCATGTGTGTTTTTTGAGAAAACATTTTTACTTGCGGTGATAGATTCAATGCTTCTCCATTTGGTAAAACGAAAACATTCTGAAAGTATATTTTGCAAAATATCCTTAACACTCAACATCCTGAGAGTACGACTAGTGAGAGTTGTCGCGACACCCATTTAGCCTAATACCCCCGGTGGCATGAACTTAAGCTCCTTTTTAGGACCTGACACACTCGTTCACAAGGATATAGCTTTTGAACTTCCTCGCAGCTGTTTTTTTTTAAATTTTAATCCGAAATGGAATCGAAAATATGTATAGTCCCGGATTTTTCGCACCCCCATTTGCACTTAGTAAACACATCAACATCCTCTTCACCATCAATATAACCCGGCGGTGAACACAGGGGATGGGATGATGTCACCAGGATTATCTAATGGTAACCATGGCATTTCGCCCAATATTATATCAATCCACTCTTGATGGATGTACAAACAAATGTCTGTGTGTATGTTACTCTCCCAAGGTGTGTTCTTTAGCCTGTTGTGTTGTGGACAAATGTCATTCTGAGCAAGAGAGAAAACAATAGTGGTTACATGGTTGATAGATTCTTCATCTAAATGCAGACGACAAGGACAACAATGACAACAAGGAAATATTTTGATATCCATCATCATGATGAGCGTCAGCAGCATCAACAGGAACAACGTTATCATCATTACGTACAACCACATCCACCAGCAACAAGGACATAAAATCGCATACAAATGAGTCTAAAGCTGTTTTGTTATGGTGTTTGGGTAAGCAGCAGGGTAGTTGGTAAGTTCTTTCCCTCTGTACTCAATGAATGTATGTATATAAATAATGCCCCTCGGGGATAATTATGTAATTTGTCGTCCTTTTTTGGGACGTAGCACCTTTGTGTGGCGCGGATTGTCCGTTCTTTCCAACCTTTCAGCGGATCTGGTAAGCACTTGAGCTCGGAGAACTGAAAAAAGGAAGGAAGACCTAATTTTAATGAAAATGGTTGTCAAGTCTTTTTTTTATCCCTTGCAGGATTTGTGAAGGCACATTATGCTTACTTTATGCTTAATGTTCTCCCTGACGAGAACTTTGTGTATGGGTGGTGTTTGGTGTGATTAAGGTGTGACATGATGGGCGGTTTTATGACGCAAACACTTTGTTTTTTCGTCTTAGAAAATAATAATCCTGATTGCAGTTGTGAAGTTGAAAATAACATTGTGTGGCTTAGTAGTTTAACTAGGTGCTAGACAGCTGTAACTGTTGCGCGGGGTGTACAGTCCAGATTATTTATATAAATAGGAAACCAGTGGAGAGTGAGTTTCGCAATGAGTATAAATTTAGGAAGACTTAATTTTTAGCTAGCTCGTAACCTGCAGATGGGTATGTAAAGGGTTATTCATTTCGAGGTTGGGAGGTCACGTACCTGCATATGGCATCTGTCAAATCTATTTCTCATTCATAGTGACGGGTAGTTAGTTCTTACCTTGCCATTTTGCAACCGCTCAACGCATTAAAATTATTGATCTTATTACAAAAATAACAGTTCTGTAATATCTAGGACAGACTATAGTCGTCACCTCCCAACTGAGCAAACGATTCGAAACGCAATCACCAAATTCGAACAAATCGGTAGTGTTTCGGCTCTATTGCACGGAAATTTCCCCTGTCGTTTAGAGGTTTGGCTATGTAAATTTACCACCAAGATCATGTGTACTGACCCCTTTGGATTTCTTTTTGTGGGGCTATGCTAAAGATAAGCAGACAATCTCCAAATTTTGAAACACTTAAAAAAAAATGTCCGTGAAATTATGGCCGCAATACAGCCAGAAATGTGTCGAAAAGTCATCGAAAATTACCTCTCGAGAATCGAAGTTTATAACCGATGTTGTATTCCATACATAATGGCATAGTCCATAATTTTAAAGACTAAATAAATTCATTGAAATCTTTAATAAGTACTTTTCAGTTTATTTAATTAAAAATCCTAAAGCACTGCTTAATAGCCCAAAATGCTTTGAAAATGCATCAAGTTCAGTGCAGTTTACAAGTACATATGTACATATGAATTTTCATAGATAAAAACTGATGTCGAAAGCAGTAATCTTAATGTACACGAACCCGATAGAGGTACATAAGTATTAAATAGAAATGGTGTTTAGCTGTGCAATCAGCTTAAACATCATACTTCTTGACAACATACAGAAAGCAGTCATTTCTTTCGAGATTCAACTGCTTACATTCAATTCGGCACCACCGTCAACCGATACAATACGTACTGCAAATACATACATATGTACATACATATAGCTAACTTGTGGGTTGATGGGTTGTCACTAAGGCTGAGAATTTTAATTTTGGCGGAGTTTATTTACAACCTCTGTCACTAAACCTGTTGACATTTTTGATTCAAGTTCATAATTTTATGCGATAAGAGGTACATATGTACATAGATTAAATATCGTCGACATAGCAAAACCAAACACTCCGAAGAATGCCAGCAATTACAACCGGAAAAGTTGTGGCGATAGTGTACATACATACATACTCGTATATGCAACTTTATCGAAGACCATTTCTTCCGACAGCCTACATCTTAAAAGCGTTCGATATAGTTTACAGACTACCGGAGCAGCTCAAGGATTACTTTTCACCAAATCTATTTCTACTCCATATCAACAACTAGAGTCAATAAACAACAAGATCTTCAGTTTTCCCGATGACCTATCAAATCATCTCACATACATGCCCATGAGATCAGATTAAATCTCTCAGACTTAGTATTTAAACAAATTTTCCAAAACTTGGTATGTCATAATCTTGTATATGTCAAATTTGTTCGAATTAGGCTAGTCTATAGCTTACATTTATAGGTGAATTAGCTATGAGAAGTAGCCAATACTGCCATTCCTGTGTATTGTAAATAGCAGAATTAGATATGAGAAATGGTCATTGTTGCTGTTCATGTGAACTGAAAATAAGGGAATTTGCTATGGAACGTTATGGAACGTTATCTGTTTTAGCCATTCTTATTGCAGTTAAACTGAACTTAATTCTTATCTTGTCTCTCTGTCTTTGCTATAAACAATTGCGTAACACCATAATTTGTGTGTGAGCCTCAGCTATTTAATGCTTAATACTTTGCAAAGCTATAAATACCATATTAAACAAGAGAAACACTGAAAATAGCAAGTCCATTATAGCAATCACAGATGCAGCCATATCCTTGGTTGTTATGTTTTATAACAAAATCAGTGTAAGCAGTGTAATATTTTGTAACGTAATCACCATTAGTTATAGATACTACCACCAGGTACTACCATTTGAACTGAAAGATTGGTTTGGATCGAAAAGACCCAAGGGGCGGATGATTCGATAATAATCGAATCATAGCCGAGTTGGCTAACGCTTGTGTTGACTATTAAAATTTTATTCAAACCTCGTTGTTCAGAGAAGCAGAGAAGAAGACAAACAGGAAAAGCTCAGTTGGTAGAGCGTTGGTGGATAAAACCATATCTATCGCAGGATCATTTCCTGTCCTTGGATAAATGTTCCCAACAATGTATTTTCATTCATTAAGCATTTTCGTTCTTTCGAACTATTTTCAATTATTATTTTCGTTCATTATTATACTATCAGTCATTGAATTTGTGTTGTATTCTTCCACAATGTCTGACTTTACCTCGAAGCAAATGGCAAAAAAAGCTTTTGAGTGCGAATAACTGCATCGTACGAAAAAATAATTATGACCGAAATATTAGGCATTCAAATTCTCCACAAAATGGATGCCGAACTTTTTCAAATTATATGTACCTATGCAATCCTGCAAAATACCAGAACTTACCACAAAGTAAATAGAAATCTATAATGGATATTTGCTCTTGAATGGAAAAATCCCGAAATGTTTATTTTTTTCTTTGTGAACTCTCAACCTCATACGTCACAAGGCACTGTTGGTCTGCATACAGAGGTTTTTTATTGTATATATTCCTCGCTTTCTGAATGAATTAATGAACAAAATCATTCGATAGCTAATATTCAGTTTACTACCTAACCTATCGATAATCAAATTCATTAGTGCCCAAAACTAATGCAATCCAAAGAATCGTTCACCCGAAACGAATGCAAAACTAATGTTTTGTTCATAGATTTGCTTGTTGCCGCGCAATGAGCTATCCACAATTCCTGGTTCCAGAATAAATATCGAATTGTTCATTCTTCACAATAACAATTTATAATTTATCTGTATATGTATGTATAAAAAAAAAAAAAATTTCCTAAAAAATATTGGAAAAATAACACTTGTTTGTTCATCCGCCTTGTGTCATCCTTGTAGGCGTCTCTATCGGCAGTTTTAAAAACATTTTATACATATTCGGAAAAATTTAATTACGAAATTTTATCTCTTTAGCCTTAAAATGTAAGATTGAAAAACTAGTTACTTACGAACAAACAGAGAGGCGACCGTCAAATCAAAACTAAAAAGAAAAAATGTTTTGATTAAACTACAGAAAGAATCAAAATACAATTTTTAAAAAAAACACGACATAATAACCCTTAACGCCTCTCAAAATATCATAAACTTCACCACAAATTAAACAACAAAAATGAATTGGAATGAGCTGCTGACCGAAAATGAAATGATAGGAGCTATGGGATTAACTTTGCCGATCGGTTAATTTGATCGACGGCCATCTTGTAGAGTGGTGGTTAGATTTAAAATTGCTCTAAGGAATTTGGTTTCACGTAATTATTTAAATCCATTTAATCCATTATTTACATTTAAAATTGCTCTAAGGAATTTGGTTTCACTTAATAATAATCCATTATTACGTGAAACCAAATTCCTTAGAGCAATTTTAAATCTAACCACCACTCTACAAGATGGCCGTCGAACAAATTTGGTACAATTGTCAACCGACTCTACTACATATCCCGAATACCCACTTACCGACTCACAGCGTTCCCCTTCTTTTCAAACGTCAAACTTAACCATTTGTGTTTGCATCAACTCGCCCGTCTCAAGTTTTTCTCGATTTTCAGTGAATAAAACTAATTTCTTCCAATGACTCACATGGTTAAAATGGAAAATGGCACCAGCCAAACTATCTCCGAAATGCTCGGTTGCATCGAAAGGTACTTACTCCCATAAATCAACAAAATTTGAATTCTAACCTACAAATTCATTGTTTCTGCCCAGATACAATCCAGACCACCTGAAAACTCTCGAGAACTACGTCGAGGAGCAGGCCAAAAACAACACCTACGACTTGGAGGCAAACTTGGCGGTCCTTAAGCTGTATCAATTCAATCCACACATGTTGAACATTGACATTACGTACACAATTCTCCTGAAGTCGCTCACGAATCTTCCTCACACCGACTTTGTCATGGCCAAGTGTTTGCTTCTGCCACAACAAGTCAAAGATGAAACTGTGCAAACGATAATTCACTTGGCCGATATTCTCGAGAAGACAGATTTCATTCTCTTCTGGCAGAGAGTCGACAAGAATCGAGATCTGTTCAGACATATCAACGGGTTCTATGATTCGATTAGGAAGTTCGTGTGCCATGTCATTGGAATTACCTTCCAGACGATTGCTAAGGATTTACTGAAGAAATTGCTGGGAGATGTTGATGGTGAGTTACTACTACACGTACAGAACTCTTGTTTAACAAATTTCCCTTGCAGAATCCACACTGGACCAATGGATGAAGAAGAATGGCTGGAAGCACCAAGGCAGCCTCATTCTGATCGCAGCACAGGAAGAGAAAATCAAGACCAAGAACATCACAGAGAAAATCGATTTCGAAAATCTTGGTGGTCTGATGGCTCAATGCCTCTAAATAGAAAAAAAAAACTTTGATTTCATTCTTAAAATAAAATTACAAATTTCGTAACGTTTATTGAAACAAAGTTAAAGATAAGAAAAAATACAAATTCTATGTCTAAGTAGACGCTTGTTAAGTCTCCTTCCCGCTATGATTGCTTCTTGAAACTCTTTAGAATGGGGAAGATCTTGTCGAAGGCCTCATAGATCTCTTGCCGCACCTTTGCGCCGGTGAGCACCACCTTGCCGGATACGAATATGAGCAGCACAATTCTTGGCTTCACCATACGATAGATGAGACCGGGGAATAGCTCTGGTTCGTAGGAGCTGAAAGTTCCGTGCGTGAGGACCAAACCCTCCAGTCGAATGGGAAACTTGACGTCGCAGCTGCCCACCATGTTCTGAATCTTAAAATCTAAGAATTTCGCCTGAAATTGGAGATGCTATTGAAGACGCTTTCGAAGAGTTTCCATGATACCCACCGTAAAGCCTAATTTTTGAATAATACGCGCGTATTTGCGCGCAGCTAACCTAGAATCGTCCTCGCTTTTCGCCCCCGTGCACACCATTTTTCCCGAAGAGAAGATCAGCGCAGTTGTGCGGGGCTCACGTATCCGCATGATGACGGCGGCAAATCGTTTCGGGTTGTACTCAGCGTTACGAGCATGCAGGGCGATCTTCTTCAGATCCAACTTACAGTTTAGATTGACGGTGGAAACGATGTTTCTGGAAGGAGATTGCCAATCATAATTATCACATGCATGGACTTCTACTCACTGTAACTGTGGAACAATGCCCGGATCAGCTGAACCTGGAGTCATTGGAGTCATCGGAGTAGCTGGCCCCATGGTCTGATGAATGTTACTGATGTTCTCGATGCGCTCACTCATCGGGACCATTGGCGACATAAGGCTTTGCTAAAAAAAAAGAAAAAAAACATTAACCCAGAATCCTTGGAAATCAATCGAGATACTAGGTAACTCACCGGCGTTTGGGGTTGCATAAGGCTCTGTGGCGTGGAATAACTAGGCTGATACGATTGCATCTGTTTTTGTGGGGTCGACATCAGTGAGGGCATACCCATTGCGCTGATATCGTTACCGTAATTGCTCAGACTGTTCTGGCCATTGCCCCCATGGTTGCCCATAGGGGAACTGCTCATTTGACTTATTGGATGATACACGGGATTCGGGACAATTTGCTGATCAGCTTCTGGTTGATGTAGCGGTGTTCCGATACTGGGTATCGAAAAACCCGGACTTAGCATTTGATCCATATTGTTGAGGTGGGTTAGATGCTGGGACGATAGATGTGAAGGGGAAAAAAACTGGCGGCGGCGGCACTTTCAATTGCTTCAAGATACGAATACAAAGGCTTTCTGCATAGTGCAGCGAGGTCTATTATTCTATGAGTGGTTTTTTGTTGCTCTGTTAAATAACTAAATTTGCGTCTACGAGTGTTATGCGCGAATTTAAAATCATTTATTTTTGCTATGGCGGAACAAGATAGTACACACAACACCGCTTTCTGCGACGACGGTAATGTTTTCAAATGTCAAAAAAAGTGATGCCAAATCTTGGAGTGCTGCCTTTCGGATGCATTCAGGAATCGAAAATAAAATGAATTCTTAAGGAAAAAAAACATGCAAATTTATTAAAGCATTAAAACCATTGTGAAAAATTATAAGGATAAAATCAAATTTAACTGAAAATAGAACACAATTAGACGAAAACTTTTCTAAATCACCATTGGCTCCAAATCCAGATATGAATGTACATAGTCTTTTTTCTCCAAATTTGACCACATATGTATTAAGAGTGAGTACAGAAAGTGGCAGCAAAAATCACAATACAAATTAAACCAAACCCTGAGCTAATTGACCGCACAGGAACACATACGTATTCCAAATCATATTTAAGTGTAAACGTGTCCCCAATTATTTCAAACCGGAACAAAATTGAAACGGCATTTTTACAGCTCGGAGAAATAGATGGTTGCGTCATTTTGGGGATTCTTTCGCTCAGGCAAATCTCTGGCTTTTCCAATCGTGCTTAGGCAATGAGCACTCAATGTTTTGTTCCCAGTAACATCTTATCAATCAGAATGTGGTTGATTTATGATTAATCGACAGTCGTTCTCTGTATCCAGAAAGCTGTGTTTTCTATCCCACTAAAGGCATACGCACCTTATATTGAGTGATGACAAAAATCCTGACTCAGTTTTGATTATATATTAGCTAAAAAGATTAATAGAACAAGGAAAAAAACAAATTCGTAGAAAATATGTGTTAGATTGAGTGGAAACACAATAGTACACGACAAAAAAGTATGACGCATCAGAGTTTGTTGTGGCTTTATTGTAAATTAGTCGACCACCTATGTCTTTCCCTGAAGGGAATATTCAGAATTCCTTTCTATTTATTTATACATTATATATATATATACTACCAAATCAAATTCAAAACGTTTCCTTTTAGCAAGTCCGTGATTTGGATGTCAGGTGGAATATGTTGTTGATTGTCGTGGGTAGAATTTAAACCTTGATGACCGTCTTTTAAAACTATTATAATTAAACAATATTTGCATATTTTGCTAAAAATAAATACACAAATTGCACTTCAATATATTTTATATATATACAGTATTTTCAAACATAATTTTTTTTACAGTGTGGCTCTGTTATGAAATTCGTGGTGCAATATGAGGATTGCGTGTTAAAAGAAAATCAAAGGCGTGCGTCTTTACCAAAAACTAAAATTGAATTCTTTATTACGTAGTAATATGACATAGTAAAATACACAGAAACCAATGGTGCCTAATGGCAAGAAAAAAAGGAGGAAAATAATCGACAGGTAGATGTCGTTGCGCTCACACGACCCCTTCTTGTAAAATTGACTCCTGGCAATTTACCTCTCATAGTCTTGGAGCCATCTTGGTGGTTTTCGGGAGCGAACCGGTGCTGTATCCTTCCGGTCGACGATTTCCTCAAATCGTAGGACCATATGTAAATTTTTTTCACTATCGGCAAGCGCACGGCTAGCATATGCGATTACTACTTGCTGATTGTTTTGTTTTTGTAGAAGGATTGCTCCCAAGCCGGTTAATGATGCGTCAATTTGAACTTCCGTTGGACAATTATTCCTAAAATGTCCCAGTATTGGTGGAGATTTTAATTTTTGTTTTAAAATTTCGACTGCTGCTGCTGCTTCTTCTGTCCAGATGAATGGGGATGAATTATATGCGTTGCGTATTGGTAATGATAACTTTGAAAAGTCTTTGATGAACTTTCTGTGATGAGATGCAAATGCATGGAATGATTTAGCGTCTGTTTTTGTTTTGAAAATTTTGTTGTATCTGTCGATGGAGTTTGTACGGGAAGGATCTGGACGTATGCCGTGTGCTGAAATACCATAGCCCAAGAAGAATATTTCCATTTGGAAAAGCTGACTCTTTTGTAGAGAAATACGTAGTCCGCTTTTGATTATTTGTTTAAGTGCGTTTTCGAAATTTCTAATAGCTATGTCAATGTTCGGAGCTGATTGACCTACGTCGTCCATGTATGTAATAGTGTTTTCGGTGTTATCGAATGTTTGCTTCATTATACGTTCCATGGTCTTTGGCGCATTGGTCAGTCCAAATGGCATTCTCATAAATTCGTATATACCGTCTTGAGTTATAAATGCTGTTTTGTGAATGTCCTCTGGTTTGACAGCAACCGTCATAAATGCTGTTTTAATGTCCATTGTGTTGAAAATTTGTGCATCCTGTTGAACCAGTTTCTCTATGATGTCGTCGATGTGTGGAGGTGGAAAATTATCTTTATATAATTTTTTGTTAAGCTGTGTATAATCTATTGTCAATCTGCGTGGGGTACTTGGATGATGAGGCTGGTTAACTATTACAACTGGAGAGGCATATTCAGATTGCGAATCTCTTGCAATGTTTAGTTTTTTCCAATTTTCTACTGTTTCGTTTATAAACTGGCGGTCGCTCCATGAATAGCGGTAGGGCTTTCTGCGAACTGGTATATCATCTACTGTACGTAAGGAATGTTGATCTATGGTGCAGTATCCTAAAATCTCGTTGTCTGTCGAGAAGGCTTGTAAATTGTTGCTGACTATTTCTCGAAATTTTTGAATTTGTGTTGGAGATATAGATTTCGGAAATGTTGAGATTTGATGTTCGACTTCTTTTAGAATACATGGTGGTATAGTCTGGCTTTGTTTTAATATGCAGGAATTTATATTTGTGTGTGTGGTGTAGCCTGAGTTCGTATTTTGTTTTAATTGGACATCTCCGTTCGTTTCGACAGTTATGGTAATGTTATTGGCCTTTCTCCAATCGCTGCCGAGTATCAGTGGTATTGGTGCATTGTTTACCACCGCTACAGGACCAAATGTGCAACATATGTCGCCTACTGCAACGAATAGGTCAATTTGTCCTACAGGTCTACACTCATTGTCAATGGAAGTTATTGCTGAGCCTTCGTATTTTTGAACTGTATAATCAGGTGGTATAGAACGACGATCGATTACTGACTGTTCAGCACCGCTATCGATAAGAGTGGAAATAGGTTTTCCATCGAATGCATAGGCATCTACGATGGGTAAGCCTCGATCACCACCTTTTGACTTCAATGCGCAGTTTGCTTGTTTTGGAGATGGTTTATTTGGGCAGTTGCTCAGTGAATGACCAGTTCTATTGCATGTGTAACAGGGTATTGGACATTGCGAAACGGGGTGTTGACCTTTTTTACAGCGTGGGCATACATAAGTATTTATTTTTGTATTTTCTGTGTATGCTGGTTTCTTGAAATTATTGTCTGTAAAGGACTGTGGCGTTCTAGTGTTGCGATACATTGTTGTTGTGTTGTGGAACTGTTTGCTGGTGTGTTTTGTGTCATCGTCAAGTTTTTGCCCCAGTTCGAATAGTTCGGTTATGGTCGAAGGTGTGCCAATGCGTAGAATACGGCGGTCTGTATTGTCAGCAACACCCTCGAGTAAATACGCAATTTGATCTTCCGTAGGAATATTTACATTCTTTGGGGGCTTAGAAATAATATCTAACTTACTGCTGAAGTACTGGATTATAGATTCGTTCGGCCGTTGGATACGTGCATTTACTCTGTCATTCCATTCGCGTAATGTTGGTGTCTTTATGAATCGTTTCCTGAATGAATTGAGCCATATATTCCAGTCGTCCCTTGAATCGCCTTCGAAGTTCTGCCAGTTTCTTGCAATGCCCGTTAATTTGCTGGTGCAGAATACTAATTTAACCTCGTCACTCCATCCGTTTATTTTTGCGGCTTTTTCGATGGATTTTATGAATTGCTCGGTGGAGTTGCTATCTTCCCCGTTGCATTCCAAAATCGTTTGCGTCATGTCTGGGTTGATGACGACAGTCTGAATAACTGCTGGACAAGTCCCTACCGAACTAGAAGTACCTGCTGATGGTTCGATTTTCCTTGCTTTAAGGGTAGATAGGATTTTATTGTGTTTGATTATGATTTGAATTAACTCATCTTTTGTTGTTGCTGTTGTTTCCAGTCCTCTTGATTTGACTTCTGTTTGGAGTGCATCCTTCGTGAACTGGTTCAGAATTTCTGCGTCGATGGTCGTTTCTAAGAGTTGCTGGACGAGAGACATTTTGTTGTCGGGTGTTGGTTGTTTCTTTATTGTATGTAGGTTGAGATACCGGCTGCGCCATGTAACAGTGTGGCTCTGTTATGAAATTCGTGGTGCAATATGAGGATTGCGTGTTAAAAGAAAATCAAAGGCGTGCGTCTTTACCAAAAACTAAAATTGAATTCTTTATTACGTAGTAATATGACATAGTAAAATACACAGAAACCAATGGTGCCTAATGGCAAGAAAAAAAGGAGGAAAATAATCGACAGGTAGATGTCGTTGCGCTCACAGCCAACCATTTAATTTAAATCGACGAAACAGAGAAAAAAAGATGAAACCTCAAATTTTTTGATAGACTACTTCGTCAATAAAGTTGGAAGTAACAACGGCAACAGCCACAATTTTGTTCGCATATAGCAAAATGAGTGCGTTCAACATTTTGACAGTCAACGTCAACACCAACGGAAACAGCCTCATCAACCATTCTCTTCAGCACTTTACTTTAGTAAAGGTCAGCAGTGTGACCGCAGTTGAATATTTTTTTAGGTGAATTCGAATATATTTTTCATATAAATGTAGATAAGAGTGTAATTAAAATTCAAATAGAATATTAAGAAATTTTTATTTCATTATTAAAATTATTTTGAAAATTAATTTTGAAAATTAATCAATTTCTGAATTACCTAAATATTTTTAAATTATATTCCAAATAATGCATAAATCAGAATAAAAGTCTTAATTGTAAACGTAGGTACATTTGCTCTGCCAATTGCTATGGCTTTCTTAAGCGCCAAACAGAATGTTTCCGATCCGATCCATTGGTTCTTAATCGGACAGAATGGATTGCTGCACACTTTAGCCTTCAGATGCGATCCGTCCTTTAGCCTTCATTACTTAAAATAAGTGAAATTGTAAAATTATCTTTTATACGTTTTTCAAGTGTTTTGGAATATTTATAGCACGTATTGTGTTCCCCAACAAGCAAAGAAAAACAACATATTAACGAAGATGTGTGTTTGTTTTGCGTGAGCATAATTTTAATTCGTTTGTCGTGAGTTTCCATGTGCCATTTAGTTTTCTCAATAAACTCTTCCTTAGTTCAAATTATTTCGCAAAAGACTTTATTTGAATCTATACTACTAACAAGTAGGAAATTTATAGTTTATGTCTTCGACTTTTCCGATCCGATCCGTTCATTGGGTGAAACTTTGCGCAGACTACTCTTAAGTATATAAAACCTATGGGCTGAAAAATTTCAACAGTTTTCAAAATGGTGCAGCTGAAAAGCATTTTTAGTATAATAAATAGAAAAATATATGCGTTTGTGAATTGCCTCACCTTGTTAATTTTTCTTGAATTCTCCACTCAGCGAAAAAACGCGAATTGTACTAGATCTAAAAAAAATTGTCTCTAAACACTTCCGAACGAAATGTCAAATGCCCCAGTGTCAGTGTCTGTCACACAGAGTGGGAGGCATTTGCCACTTGCATAAAGTTTTTCTTTAACCTCCCCAAGAAAATAAAAAATTTTAATACAAAAACTACCCAAATAACAAAAGAAAACTTTGTAAATGAAAATCGAGAGTGTCTCCGTGAAAATTGTGAAAAAAATTTCCCTATTTGTGCTCTAAATATCGAGAAAAGTACTCAAACCCACTCCCTTCGCCTACGACCCCATCGTGACTAATTGTTTATTTTCAACAAAAAAACCAAGAAAATCTCAACAAATACAAAGCACTTGAAGGAAAACTCTAATTGTAGATGCTGACTGCATACTTTTAACCTACGTAAGTAAAAAAATTCCACATAAAATCTTCAACGAAAGATTGAAAAAATCACTCCGTTTATCGATTTATTAGGTTTGTGACGTCCTCCTCCCATTGTCGTCGGCTAGGAAACTATATACACAGAGAAAAAAGCAAAACAAAGCGCTTAGCGCGATGAGTGCAAAGAGCAAAAAGGAAAAGGTGACCAATGAGTGCGTACAGGTGGTGGTACGTTGCCGCCCTATGAGCAATCGGGAGAAGAGTGAGGGTTCCGCAGAGATCATCACCGTCTATCCAAATCGAGGAGTGGTAGAGATTGCCAATGCTCAGGAACAGAACAAGGAGGCTAGAAAGGTGTTTACATATGACGCAGCATATGACCACTTCTCCACTCAAACGAACGTGTACAACGAAGTTGTATGGCCTTTGGTGTCGAGTGTGCTTGAGGGATTCAATGGGTGCATCTTCGCCTATGGGCAGACTGGCACAGGAAAGACATTCACAATGGAAGGGTTGCGAGGTCATGAGCAGTTGATGGGTATCATTCCACGGTCGTTTGACCAAATATGGTCACACATTGATCGAACGGAAAACATGAACTTTTTGGTGGATGTGTCATACCTTGAGATCTACATGGAGGAGCTGAGAGATCTGTTGCGCCCGAACAGCAAGCATTTAGAGGTTAGGGAGAGGGAGAACCTGGGCGTCTATGTACCCAATTTGCATTCGGTTAACTGCAAGAGCGTGGAGGATATGTTGAATGTCATGCAGCAGGGCAATAAGAACCGCACGGTTGGATTTACAAAGATGAATGAGCATAGCTCTCGGTCTCATGCCATTTTCATGATCAAGATAGAGATGTGCGACACCGAAACGAATGCGGTTAAAGTGGGAAAGTTGAATCTCATCGATTTGGCCGGCAGTGAGAGGCAATCGAAGACCGGTGCTAGTGCTGAGCGACTTAAGGAAGCCAGTAAGATCAATTTGGCGCTATCCTCGTTAGGAAATGTGATCTCTGCGCTTGCAGAGAATTCTCCACATGTTCCGTACAGAGATTCGAAGCTGACACGTCTGTTGCAGGATTCTCTCGGTGGCAATTCCAAGACAATCATGATTGCAAACATTGGTCCCTCTGCTTACAACTGTAATGAGACACTGACCACCCTTAGGTATGCTTCTCGTGCTAAGACCATACAGAATCAACCAGTGAAGAACGAAGATCCACAGGATGCCAAATTGAAGGAGTATCAAGAGGAGATCGAGCGATTGAAGAGGTTTATTGCACCTCGGCAGAGGGCCGAACGACGTGCCAAGAAGAAACAATCAAAGAAGGTCAAGCAACAGGAAAATCGCGATTCACAAGAGATGGATGTGCCTGAAGAAGAAGAAGAGGAGGAAGAGGAGGAGGAGGATGAGCCGGCAAACGAGGAAGATGAACAGAAGTCGAATGAGGTTCTTGAGAGGGAACGTGTTGCAACTGCACAATTGGCAGCCAAATTGGCTGAACTTGAGAGTCAACTGGTTCGTGGAGGAAAGAATCTCTTGGACACTTACAGCGAAAGACAAGAAGAACTCGAGAAGAAACTCTGTGAAATCGCCGAGCGTAAGAAGCGGGAAATTGAAATTCAGCAACAATTAGAATTGCAGGAGGAAACAACTTTGGAAATCCGTGAGACCGTAACCTCGCTCGAACAAGAAGTTGAGCTGAAGAAGAGGAAACTCTCTAAGTGCTACGCCAAGTATTTGGCACTCCAACAGGAACTTAATGACACTAAATATGAACACAATCAGGACTTGCGAGAGCTGGAGATGGCACAAAACGAATTGGTAAAGGAATTGAAGCGGCAACTCCTCATCATAGACAACTTCGTCCCAGTGGAGGTGAAAAACCGCCTCTACACACAAGCGAAGTACGACGAAGAGCAAGAGGAGTGGAAATTCTCAACTCTCAGCATAAACGACACTGGTAACAAAAAGCGCCCAGTATCACACCTTCAACGGCGTCGTCCCGTATCCGAGTATGGCTTACAAGAGGCTCAAAAGAACGTCCCTACTTCCCTTCGCTTCAAGAGCGAGAACATTGTCAACTATGAACTGGACATGCCATGTCGAACTACACAAGAGTACCGAAGTCCAAAGGTGTCCGCCTCTCTTCAAGCAGTCCTAGCTCAAGCTATGCAAACCGGTGATGACATAGACATTGGAGACAATGCAAACAGTATTCGGCATCGCCTGGAGAACATAATCAATCAGAATTCCCAATCAGTCAGCACAAATGGTGTAAGGAGTATTAAATCCTCCAAAGTCGACAGCAACAAGAGGCAAACGCAGCAGCAGAAGGGCCTAAAGAAGCCAGCTTCAGCCTATCCCAAAGCTAGAGGTCTAGTCAATAAATAAAGCTATCGCATCCATCCTTCTCCACTTGCCGCCAGCCATGCCCTGATACACACACACACACAAAGTATAATACTCGAAACTTAATATTGCATTACTAAACCTCGACTTAATCTAGGACTTAAGCTATTTTTATGCAAAGCTAATCTTTTCTTTTTAGTATGCGAAGCATAAGGAAAACGGTGATAAAAACAAAAGGCGAGGAAATCTCTTAACCAAAGCTGCTTCATTTGAATTGTGTATGCACATGCACACCGCATTCGCTTTCTAGTTATTGTTTATTTATCTGCGATACACTACACATTGGCGTCACCTATTTATTTAGTTATACATATATACTTTTGAAGCATTGTGTAATATTCTGCATTTATTTAAAGAATAAAACATTTTTTCTTTTGTTATTTGTGTAAGTTGGTGGAATTTTAAATCATTTGTGGTGCATTATAGAGGGCGTTTGGCACCTACCAGGGCGATTTATTGGAATTATTTGTTAATTCTAGCGCCCTGTAAGAAATTACTCATAATCATACCATAAATCGAGTCTCAACGCAATTCCCTTATTTATCGTTGTTTTATTTTTGCTTATCAACATGTTTATCTCTAGTGCCAGCTTCGCCGAATTGACCGTGTCGAGACCCTTAAATGAAGTGACAGAATTGTATATTACAACGGCGATATGAATTTAAGAAAACTCGGCACTTATCCCACAAAAAATTAAACTCCGTGTCGAGCCGAGCTGGGTAACACGTTTTAGAGAATAGGGTGTACCTATGACAATTTTGTGCAGTTTTGTGAGGAGTGCTACCAAGTTTTCTTGCAATCTCATTTCGCGAGTACCATTTTAATATGTCACTCTTGACTGATGCATTGTCACACAGAACGATTTGATTCGATAACGAGTACAAGTCCCCGACTCGAATCAAGGGATTTCGAAAGTCTAATTAAAAATTCATCGAATGTACATAACTATTAGAGTTACATTCGACTTTTGCGAATCGAACAAATCTTATTGGCCAATGACAGGCGAAAAACAAAAACTATTTCATTAGGTTGTTGTAGCACGTTACTGTGATTTGTCATTTCTTAATTCGACAATGATAATATTATCAAGCGAATGATTCGCCTACAGCGACTCGTACGCAACGTTTAACTCATGTATGATAATGTAATATGCAGGCTACGGCTCGAGTAGATAAAACGATATTCTGTGAAATTTATTTCTTTATTTTCTAGTCTATAGAACAATTCAAGTTCACACTATACTATTCTTTGCAAATTCTTTTCTTACAAGGTCTCTTTCCTCTCAAATCACTTTATCTCCTTTCAATTACTTAATTCACAAATCCAAACTAATTACTTTTTCTTGTTTACTCTCAACTTTCAATTTATCACCAAATTACAACTTCGCCCATTATCACTTTTCCAATCTCTTCGCCACGGTTCTAAACCAACTGTGTCTTTTTTTGATCGCCATCTGTCCTTATATAGCAGAAGTTTCTGATAGCCAGAAACTTCTAGCAAATTCTTCGACCACTGGAACAAGAGAAATAATTCTTGCAGTTATAATTCCCTTTTATCCCTGATATTATTCGTCTCTTTCGTTGACATGAGCTGTGGAGACTTCGTCCCAGACACGAACCTCGAATGAAAGGACAGTTCGAACCAAAATTCTGCCAGAATGAAGTCACTTCGGAATTTGTTGCGTCATATTTTTAGGGGGCGTAGTTATTATTATGCTACACTGCCCCCCTCTTAGACATGTTCGTCCCGAACAAGTGCATCCTCATTTCGGCCATTGTATCGACTCAGTCGGTCCACATGAACCACTTTCATTTTGGCCCTCGGTCCTCGCTGGATGCGGTAGACAACATCGTTGATGCGGGTTACTATTCTGTAGGGACCTTCCCAGTTCCGCTGTAATTTAGGTGATTTCCCCTTTTGGCGATGGGGATTATACAGCCACACCAGATCTCCTTCCTGGAATCCTGACGTTGTTGCCTTGGCATCATACCTGGTCTTCATGCGGTCGCTCGTCATCTTAATCTGGCTTCTGGTCCTTTGGTGTATGTCCCTAAGCCTTTCCCTAAGGTCCGCCACGTACTCTTCTTCATTTCTGGGCTCATTGGTAGGAGATCCAAATTTCACCTCACTGGGTAAACGAGCTATTCCACCAAATAAGATTTCGAACGGCGTATGTCGAGTAGTGCTATGCACGGCACTTCTATAGGCCATCAAAAACAAGGGAATCTGCCGGTCCCAATCCCGTTGGTAGTCACCTACGACCTTCGAGAGATGTTCGTCCAAAGTCCTATTGAAACGCTCCACCATACCGTCCGACTGTGGATGAAGCGGGGTTGTCCTTGTCTTTTTGATTCCGAGTAGTTGACACATCTCTTGGAAGATTCTTGACTCGAAGTTCCGCCCTTGGTCAGAATGCAATTCCAAGGGCACACCGAATCTGCTAACCCAATTGTAGACGATCTGCTCCGCCACGGTTCTGGCTTCCTGGTTAGGGATCGGAAACGCTTCCGGCCACTTACTGAAGTAGTCCATCACTACGAGGATATACCGATTACCATTGTCGGTTTCCGGAAAGGGTCCTGCGATGTCAATGGCGATTCGTTCAAAAGGTGCTCCCACGTTGTATTGGTGCATCTTACCTCGAGTTTTGATTCTCGGACCCTTGCTAGCTGCACACACGTCGCATTTTCTGCACCAGTCTTCGATATCTTCCTTCGCTTTTAACCAATAAAAACGTTCTCGTACCTTTTCTAGCGTCTTATTCACTCCCAGGTGGCCTCCGGTCGCCCCGCCATGCATTTCCTGTAACACCTCCTTGACCCTCGTCCGTGGTACGACAAGCTGCATTACAAACGACTTTCCGTCGGAGGATTCCCATTTTCTTCTCAGAACACCTTCTTGGGCATGGAGGGAGTCCCACTGCGCAAAATATGCCTTTAAGGTCGGGCTTCTGTGAGAGATGTCCTGATGATCCGGTTTCTCCATGTTCTCCTTCCAGGCCAGAATCGGCTCGATATCCGGGTCTTCCTTCTGAGCGTTCCGGATCTCATCTACGCTCCAGCCGGCGATAGGTTCGGCTTTCATTCTTTGGATGGAAACCAGCTCCCGTTCTTCCTGACGCGCACAATGTTTACAATCCGCTCTGCATGGTCTCCGGGACAGTGCATCCGCATTAGAGTGGAGTTTTCCTTTACGATGCTGTATTTCGTAGTCGTAGATTTGCAGCCTTTCGATCCATCTTGCGACCTGACCCTCAGGACTCTTGAACTGTAATAGCCATTTTAAGGCTGCATGGTCTGTGCGAAGAACGAACTTCCTCCCGTAGAGGTATTTGTGAAAATGCTTCGTAGCCAAGATCAAAGCTAGAAGTTCCCGCCTTGTCACGCAGTAGTTCCTTTCTGGCTTAGAGAGCACCTTGCTGAAGTACGCAACCACCTTCTCTTGGCCGTCATGCACCTGGGAGAGTACGGCTCCTACCCCGACATTACTAGCATCTGCATCCACAACGAACGTTTCCCCGGGAGTGGGGTAAGCCAGTATCGGGGCATCGCATAGCCGTTGTTTAAGTGCCTTGAAGCTCTTCTCGCACTCAATTGACCATTTGAATTGTTTTCCCTTTTCCGTCAACTGGTGCAGGTTCTTTGCGATCCCGGCAAAATCCTTCACGAACCGTCTGTAGTAGGTGGCTAGGCCCAGGAAGCTCCTTAGTTGGTGTTTGTCTTTGGGGACTGGCCAGTTTTTCACCGCTTCGACCTTCTCCGGATCGGTTCTCACTCCTTTCGCTGAAATTATGTGTCCCAGGTACTTGACTTCCGCTCTAAACAGGGCGCACTTCTTGGGGTTGAGCTTCAGATGGGCACTTCGAAGCCTTTGAAATACATCCCTTAGATTGTCTCGGTGTTGCGCAAACGTTTTTCCTACGACGATGACATCATCCAAGTATACCAAACAGGTTTTCCATGTTAACCCTTGCAGGACACATTCCATCAATCGCTCGAAAGTCGCCGGAGCATTGCACAGCCCGAATGGCATTACCGTGAATTGCCATAGCCCATTTCCTGCGGTGAAGGCGGTTTTCTCCCGGTCTTCTGGATGGATCTGTACCTGCCAGTAGCCACTCTTCAAGTCGAGAGTGGAAAACCATCGGGCTCCTGATAGTGTGTCTAGCGTGTCGTCAATCCGTGGCAGAGGGTAGCTGTCTTTCTTGGTGACGTAATTGAGCTGCCGATAGTCCACGCAGAACCGCGTGCTGCCATCTTTCTTCTTAACCAGTACAACCGGTGATGCCCACGGACTTTTGGAACTTTCAATCAGACCTTCTTTCTCCATTGCCGACACCATCTCTGCAACTTCTGTCTGCTTTGCCAATGGAAGGCGCCTAGCAGGCTGACGAATTGGTCTAGTATCACCAGTGTCTATTCGATGTTGTACCAGGTGTGTTCGGCCGTATTCTCCGTCCTGTGAGGCAAATACATCGGCGTACTCATTGATAAGATTCTCTGCCATAGTTCGCTGCTTCTGATTCAGCTCACTGGACTGGAGAATCGTCTCTCTCGCTTCCGCTGTCCAAGGTGATGGGAGAAGTTTTGGAGCATCACGTTCAGATATTGTTGCGACGGCGGTAATCGGCGTGCATTTTCCAGTCACCTCCCCTCGCCTTAGTTTGACAGTGTGTGGTCTTGCGTTCAAAACCCTCACTGGAACCATGTTGTTCTTTGGTTCGACTAACGTCTTTCCCACGATGTAGTCTTGAGAATTCTTCTCTGGGTCTGGTTCTACTATGTAGAATCGGTGGCTCCCAAGATCACCTTCCAGCTTCGTCCAAATGATTGTCTCTGAAGACGGCGGCAAAACTTCGTCTTTGCTGATGACTGTCCTGAGAGTTACGGCATTCTCATTTCCGTACACCATCGGAATCTCCACATTTCGATACCTCAGTACTTGCATCTCGATGTCCAAGATTACTTCATTTGCTTTCATGAAGTCTACTCCGATGATGCACTCGTCGCATATATCTGCCACCAGAAACGCATGGGAGAACGTCAGTCCTGCCAGAGTAATCGTAAGACGAACTTCTCCAAATACCTTCGCCATTTCCCCTGTTGCAGTCTTCAGGCAGTAGCTGTTGGTGTTGTGCAGCCAGGAGCTTTTGACGATATCTCTTCTTACAATGGAGGCAGTGGCACCTGTGTCGATGGTGGCTACGCACTTCTTCTCGTTGATTAGTGCCTCCACTGTCAGGCTCTTGTTACCCCGTTTGGTTTGCGAAACTTGAATGGTGGTCCTGGGGGCCTCGATTCCAGTAACCAACTTCTGCCCCGCGAAGTTGGTCCTTACGCATTTCCCGACTGCTGGTTTTGGGAAGTCTGACTGACAGGATGGATGTTATCACCGCCAGATGCTTCCTCTCTGCTCCTCCTACTTCCGCAATGTGAACAATTTCCTCGTCTAGGTGCACTCCTGCACTGCCGTTGTAGGTGTCCGGTTTGGTTGCAATTCCAGCAACGGATTTGACTTCCGCGAGCTCTGTCTTCATCCATGACGGCTGTTCTCTGGCATGAGCATTCCACGACGGACATTTCCCTGACACGGTGTATTCCCTGGTATGCTTGGTCCGCAGCCTTCATTGACAAAGCGAATGCCAATGCCTCGGGGAGTGTTCGCTTTTCAGCCATCCTTACAGCCATTTGCAGTTGTCTGTCCTCTATGGCCTGAATAAAAGCTTCCACCGCCATTTCGTTGATAAGCTCCTCACCGGCTTTAGGGTATGAAAGATGGGCTAGTCGCTCTATATCCGCTTGCAACTGTTGGAGCGTTTCCCCCCTTTTCTGGACTCGACTACGCAGCTGAACCCTGTACACCTGCTGCATGTGTTCATCCCCAAACCGCATCTCGATAGCCTGAACCAGAGAGTCGTAGTTCTGCTGTTTATCTTCCGGGATGGTCTGCAAGAGCTCCGCAGCTGGACCCCTCAGTGCAAGCGTGAGTGCAATAGACTTCTCTTCATCGTCCCAGCTATTGGTCATTGCGGCCGCTTCGAATTGCCTCTTATAAATTGGCCATGATGTTTGACCATCGAAGATAGGAGGCTGCACCTCCTTTCTTCTCAGACCGTCAGTGGAATATTCCCGTGCTTTCTGTCTCTTCACGTTGCTGAGCTCCTTAGCAAGATTTTCGACTTGCTTTTCTACTTTTTCAAACTGAGTCTCTATCTTCCCGAACTGAGTTTCATGTTTCTCAAAATTTTCATCGAATCTAGTTTCGACTTTTTCGAGTTGCGTCTCGACCTTCTCGATTTTCTCTTCGATCACTTCGAATTTGGATTCCAAGTTCTTGTTTTGCTCATCAAGTTTACTTTCCAGAGCATCTAGAGAATTCTTTTGTTCGTCCATTGCTTTCTTTTGTTCATCCAACTTAAGTTCTAGAGAATTCTTTTGTTCGTCCATCTTAAGTTCTAGAGAATTCTTTTGTTCGTCCATTGCTTTCTTTTGTTCGTCCAGCTTAAGTTCTAGAGAATTCCTTTGGTCGCCCATTGCTTTCTTTTGTTCGTCCATCGCTTTCTTTTGTTCGTCCAGCTTAAGTTCTAGAGAATTCCTTTGATCTTCTATTGCTTTCTTTTGTTCGTCCATGACTAACTTAAGTTGCAGGAGCAGACTTGTTATACCCGGGTCGGCTGCTGTACTTGCTGGTTCCTCTTCCACGTCAAACTCTACGTCGTGCGGATTTTCACCTTCCTGCGTTACTGCTTCTTCCAGACGAATCAGCAGGGCATCTTTTCCCCCAGTTGTGTCGAGGTTCCGCTTACTGAGTTCTGCCTTTAGTTGAGTTATAGTTAGTTTTCCCAATTTGCGACCCATTTTGCGCAACTAATTAACTCAACACAGAAATCGTTTTTTTTTTTTTTTTTTGTGCAATTTCACACCACGGAAATAGTTATTCACAGAATAAGTTTTATCCCGCTTCTGACACCAATGTAATATGCAGGCTACGGCTCGAGTAGATAAAACGATATTCTGTGAAATTTATTTCTTTATTTTCTAGTCTATAGAACAATTCAAGTTCACACTATACTATTCTTTGCAAATTCTTTTCTTACAAGGTCTCTTTCCTCTCAAATCACTTTATCTCCTTTCAATTACTTAATTCACAAATCCAAACTAATTACTTTTTCTTGTTTACTCTCAACTTTCAATTTATCACCAAATTACAACTTCGCCCATTATCACTTTTCCAATCTCTTCGCCACGGTTCTAAACCAACTGTGTCTTTTTTTGATCGCCATCTGTCCTTATATAGCAGAAGTTTCTGATAGCCAGAAACTTCTAGCAAATTCTTCGACCACTGGAACAAGAGAAATAATTCTTGCAGTTATAATTCCCTTTTATCCCTGATATTATTCGTCTCTTTCGTTGACATGAGCTGTGGAGACTTCGTCCCAGACACGAACCTCGAATGAAAGGACAGTTCGAACCAAAATTCTGCCAGAATGAAGTCACTTCGGAATTTGTTGCGTCATATTTTTAGGGGGCGTAGTTATTATTATGCTACAATAACATAGCCCTAAGATTTGTTCGTTCTTTGCTATCAAAGCACAAGTAGTAAAGTAAATTAAAAAAGTATGTGTTTCGCCAGGTATGCGCCAAATTCGAAGAAAACCAAACAGGTGTCTATACCATTTACGTACCAACACTGATCCCAGTTTTTTGAAAGAAAATAATTTAAAAAAAGCCGTCAAAAAGAGGGCGTTCGCTCGCGGCAAAGATTTTAAACTCCCAGTCTTACATTTCGAACAGTTCTAATTAATTTTGTTTATATACTCTATCCAATAAGGTATATTAGAGTATAAGCCTTAAGAATCCGAAAAAACATAACTGAAAAACTTTGAAATTCGACCATAAACATGTAAATTTTTTGAAAAATTGTGGAAATATCCTCTGATTAGAAAGTTGTCATTTCTGTTTCATTAAACAAATCATAACTCCACGCCAACTTTTTTATGGATAGGTTAGAAGATTAAGCATATGTTTTTCCCCTGTTTTTTTTTTTAATTTTTGGTTAAGCTTATAACATTTTAGGAACTTATTTTGTCGGGGGTTATTTTGACGTGGGCTATTTTGTCATAGAATCATTTTGTAGTAGGTTATTATTACGAGCAATTTTCTGTCATCAACTATTTTATAGCAGCACTCCCGTGTCAAGGTAAAACCTTCTACTTGCAAAGGTATTATTTTCCTAAAAAAAAGGCGATTCTGTTGTGTGTTGTGCATTTTTTGTAGATTTTTTTTTTCTATTAAAATAATTGCAAAATAAAATAGAAGCAAAACTGTTTCTGTCTGAATTATGTGAAATTGCAAAAATAAATAGTTTCTACCAATAAACCCTATGAGTCTCATTTGTCATTTTTAAACTTCAAAATTTGGATTTTTGAGAGAGTGAGGACGAATCCAAAAAATTTTAGTCTCGGAAAATTAGAAACAAATCTTCGATTCCATAGTGATATTAAGTGGAACAGCGGAGACCATCAGAGGTCTCCGAGGGATTAATAAGTGGAACACGCCTATTAGTCTAATTTTCAAACGGAAGGCTTGAAAATATGTGTAGGTAGACGGTATTGCCAGAAAATAACTCTGCAATGAAGACACAGAAAATCAGATGATACCAATGTAAAGAGCATCAATTATGCATTTGAAAAAAAAAGTACAAACTTCAAACCATCTAAATGACATTAAACAGTTTTACCTTGACACGGAAGAGCAGTATTTCATTGAAGAACTTCTGAAAGATTCTTATTCGCTTATTCCCATTCTCATTTGCCATATACAAAGATTGATGTGTCTCTCAACGCATAGTTTCTTAATCGGCATTCCGTAAAGTACAGATTTTTAATTGAAATCTAGATGGTCAAAAAGAATTATATTAGGTAAATATTTTGTCAAAGAAAACTTGAAAGTACTGTCCGAATGTAGAATGTGTAGCCTTTATGTATTTATTTTGATGACTTTTGTTCGATTTGAAAACAATGCCATGCATACTGGGCTTAAAACTATTACGGTTTTCTTTAGACTGGCAGTTCTACTAATATTAAAGCTGTTTCGAAATCTGTCAACGTGACAACTGCATATGACAACAAACGGAAAACAAATCTTCCTACAAATTCCACCTAGAACTTCATTAAATCTATTTTTTAATCAAAGTATTAACTATTGATCAAAAAACGAAATGATAATTTATGGAGTGTATATAGTTAGTAAATCGGGTGGTCTAATTTTCAATTTGGATAATAATGTACCACGCATTGAACACGAAAAAACATTTGGCTATCCTTTGGAGTTGGTTCTTGATTATGATCCGAAGAAGGTCTCTGTTGCCTTCAATCAAAAGGATGGAATAAATGGTAAATTAAATCGGGTAGCATTCATGTTGACACCTAAAATTTAATTGATAACTTTCAGTGGGCCATGTACTGGTTTCTGTTAATGGTGTTGCTGCAAATGGTGCCACTCTAGAGGATGGGCGTGAAGTGAGAACAGTGATTGAAACAAAAGAGAACTATCCATTAAATTTAAAATTTACTCGTCCCAAAATGACTACAAACGAGAAAATATTCTTAGCCAGCATGTTTTATCCATTATTCGCGATTGCTAGTCAACTAAGTCCGGAACTAAAGAGCTCGGGCATTGAAGTTCTGGAGGCGGATACTTTTACATTGCACTGTTTTCAAACGTTAACAGGTCAGTAGGTATTTCAACTAGATGTTATAATGTGTAGGCCGAGCTGGATTACATCAGTTGCTTGAGTCTTATTCCACTTATGTATGCACGCCATTAAAGGCAGGATCTACCAATGCTATTCTCCGTTTACTCCCCATACTTGTCAGAAGTATAGAACAAATGCCTTTTCAAAATTGTACTTTTACTGTTATCGTTTGTTGACAGCATACCTACATTTGGTCTGATCCTCGCTTGTAAGAAGCTCCCCTGAGGTGCACTATTTGTTTACTACCAGGCAGCAATTGTATCCCTATTTAACTGCTGTAGATTAGAAAAACTTAGGCTCTTATTAGATCAGCTGAAGGCTACTTTGGTGGAGGATGCAATAACATTGATAGAAACGTAGATAAATCAATTCGATTTCCTTTTATAATTGCATCTTTCCACCATCAACCGAGACAAATAAACTGCTAGCTGTCGAAAGCCTTTTTTTAATCAATGAAAAGCAAGTGAAATGGATTGATTTGCCATTGTTTTGATTTGCTTAATTTGTCAATGTTGATATACAAGTTGTTTATATGATCGGCGCAAGGAGGATACAGAGAAGAGCTGCTTGTTCACCTTCATCTTCTACGATATGAAGCTTTCGCGTTTTTTTATTATTAGCAGCTCTAGATTCATGTATATCTCGGTTTGCTCGTTGGAATAGAATATTACAATTAGTGCACCTGACTAATTACCAGTCACATGCCAAAAAACGAATCTTAGTTCGGGCACGATATATAGAAAGGCGAACATATAATGCTACAGCGTCCCGAGACGCCTGTAGCAACGGCCAGCTCCGAAATGTAATCACGACTACTTCGCGGAGCCTATAGCTAGATGTGGTGGTACCTCATGGGGAGACAAGGGGATGGGTCCCTATATAATTTATTCCACGGGCAAATAAGGAACATAAGTCGATCTACGTAGAAGGACTACTTTAAAGCGACAGCTTGGGTCGGAGAGAAAACAAATAAAACTATCCTATAATCCTTTAGTCTGTAAAAATTTTTATACTCGCATAAATACTCGTATGTTAACATTAATTTTATTTTTATTTGGCAGGAGTAAAATTTATAATGATATCTGAAACGGGCCTAACTGGAATGGATATAGTGCTTAGAAAAATATACGAACTCTACTCGGACTTTGTTCTTAAAAATCCATTTTATTCACTGGAAATGCCTATAAGATGTGAACTATTTGATCAAAAGTTACAAAACTTACTCGACTCGGTCGAGAAAACTGGACTAAACAATATAGACAAATAAGAAATAGTTATGTGTAATTAGTTTTTATTAACTTTACATCCCTACGCTAGAAATATAACAATGTTGGCTAAAAGTAAAATAAGGTCGTATATATATTACAGATCCCAGGTATGAGGTATTAAGAAAATCCGTCTAACGGTTTAGGTTAGGCTACAGCCAAACCGACAGAATTAAGAGACTCACTTTTTGCTAGAGGTAAAAATGTTCACGAAACCAATACTTGCCCCCTTTAGTTGCAAGTAAAAATTTATTTCAGACCAGACAGGAAAAATAAAAAAAAATTAGACTCAAACATTTGGGAGAAATATTGGAATGTGAAACAAATACTTGGCACGAACTCAAGCAGACACTTAAAAACACATCCTCTATTCGGCGATCCTATCTATAATGATCTATACTGCAAACGTTAGGGCTACTAACTAGCTCCATTGACAAGCTTAGAATTTGCCAAGCAAAGATTGGACGAAAAATATTAAATATAACAGCAGAATAACTTGAAGGCAAATAAACAGTGGATGCGTTGCAGAGAACAAACAATTTGTAATAAGTGCGAAACACATCAAAAATGGACGAAAATCGTAACGAAGGGAACACTGTCAGATTTGACAAGTCCAACAGGACGACCCATAAAAACTAGTACAACGAAAAAAGCCAGTTAAAGATTAATTTGAAATGACTAAACACAATTTTACTTGTTTTTGTTTATAAAACTCATTTCTTTTCGCAATTTAAAAACGTTCGTATTTTCTTCAAGCCACATTATTTTTACCATACCATGGAAATAATTTATAAAGAAAATTGTAATTTATTTTTGGCGAATAAAAGATTACAATAATAATAATGATACGGCATGCCTACTTTATGGTTTCTTCTTCTTATGCGACATAGACTTTCAAATTCAATTCAAAATCTATGGAATACTAGTTTGTTTCCACTTTACATTGGCTTGCAACGGATTCGGAATACCATCTACTTTCCAGTTCTCCAGATGCGTTCAAATAATCGTTGTAAAATTTTTTAGTAAATGCAGACATTGGTAATCCGGCTTCCTTCTCCTTTTTATAAATTTCAATATCCTGTATATAAGCCTCTCTTTCCAGTAGTCCTAATTTAGCTCTTAAAATTTTCAATTCTATTTCCTCCTTTGTGAGTGGTTTGGATTCTTGTTGAGGGATTACCGGCATTGTAAACGAAGATGCTGTTTCACATGTGTGATGAGAATCTGTTTCATATGTGTGATGTGATTCTGTTTCCGATGGCTCTGTAACGGAAACCACTTGTTCTGCTTTTACGGGGGTATCACTACGTATCAGTTCCTGTAGGGGCTCATCAATTTTATCAAGCCTAGGTCTTCTGCAGCGAGTATCTTCCTGTTGGGATGCATCAGTACGAGTACCTACTATTTCTAGCACAGTCTTATCGAGTTCATCGAGTTTATATCTTCTACTACTCGATATAGTACGGTTTTGTTTTTTGCTGTTAGCTCTCTTCTGAAAAAGTAAATAAATAAAAATTCGAATACACTATAATTTGGCAAGTACATATGAACTTACAAGTGAACGCTTTTTCCAGTTTTGCCAGACAGTATCACGAAAATACCTCCAACCCTTCGATGGGTCTAATATCCCCATTGAGCAACCTTTTCTGTGGATACCTGCCCAAGTTTCCATTTTTAGCTGGTGGGTAAGTGTTTCGGAATATCTTCCAAATAGAATGTCCCTTTTTTCTTTGATTAAGCCCAGAATAATCGCCCTGTCGTTATTCATTTTTATTATGGCTCCACTTTTCTGAATTATTAAAAAAAAACATGACACACAAAACAGACAAATTTGTAAATGTAACTTACCATGACAAAATTGTAAATTTAATTTAACAAATTTTTATTCTGTTTTTACATAAAATATTCTGTCATCAAACCACAGAAATAACAGATGTGGAAGGTATAGTACGTAGTATGTGTATGAAGATGTGACATTATTATTCAATGGAGAGAAATGTAGTGCTGTGACGTTTTGTGTCCCGTAACGACTTACACCCAATGTACATAACGATCAGTGCAACGAGAACAGTAGTAACCTAATTTTGTATAATCTTAAAATGAAAACACCGTTTAACAGTATTAAAAATCATAGTATTACAAATACCATATTTTCAGTGTAGCGTATTACATAATTATTATATTATTTTCTTCTTTAAATTAAAATTAAATTTTCTAACAATGTATCATTCTTTATACTAACATTCACTCATTGAAAAGAATGACTTGTATGGTTGATTTGCTTATTTTAAATATTAAAAATAACAAAAAAAAAAATTCAACAATGGGGAGGATTTAAATATAAACATTTTAAAATTGAAAATAAAATATTTAACTTTAAGATATATTAACATTAAAATGGGATTTAAAAACTTGAGCTTAAATAGTGTGTAACGGCAAAATTAGAAGTTAAGAGGTTGTTAATGGATTCTTAAAGTATTTATTTTGAGAAATGGTATTTTATTGTTCAATGTCACTTCATACAAAATACAAAAAAAAAGTTCAATGAACGGCGAGCTGCTAGAAGCAATAACAAGACCTAGTAGTGGCAAAATTTAATTTCTAATGATTTCTTTGCTGGGTATGAAAGCAGAAGAAGTTATCAGTCAGTTGTTGTAATTGATCTACATGTTATAAAACTTGACTTTGATAGCAATCACTGTCTAGCGATGTATCAACGGAACCAACTACTGTTGAATAAACTGGAAACATTTTGTTCGCACTGAACACGCCTTGGATCTCCGCCTTCACCCCAAAAAGTAATGCCAAACCCATATGTAAATTTGCACAATTATTTATTTTAATTCAAAGAAACATGGTATTATTATAAGACTTCAAGGTACAAAATTAGTAAAAATTCATTAACAAATTCATAAATGTATTCAAATATGAAAAAATGTTGCAAACATTTTGTCATTACATGCTCGAAGTTGCAATACAAACAAAATTTGTGGATCCATCCTTCATTTCATAAAAACAAATTTCTAACAGTTTCTTTTTCAAATCTTCTCAATCTATTATTTAGAAATAATTATCATAGTTACATTATTAAAATTGAAAAATTTAAATTTTACCTCAGTCATTGCACATTTTACTTTCCCCTCCCATCGACAACTCATCTATTACATTCTCCTGTCATGCGTAAAACCCCCATTGACAGTTGATTGCTGCTGAAACCTTTTTCTATTCGACGTAAACAAATTAAACCAAATAAATTCACAAAATAAGCCTAAAATCATAAACTTTCTAAATAAATAAATAATTCAACTCGACTATGTCCATTGTGTGTACAAAATAGAATAATTCCCCAAAGTCCGTACAAAATATTTCGCAACTGTACAACTCATTGTATGGGGGTGGCAGGAGGTTTTCGCTTCCTCTTTCAAGTGCTAACTAATGGATGTTCGGGTAAAAGCTGAACCGGAAACCCATATCATTGGGTTAAACAATGGTATGCAATATGTTCCATACGAAAGTCTTACACAATACCAGGTCATGCTACCTAATGGAGTGGAACCGCCTATGTACCAGTACCCCATCAATGGTTACGACCCACAGCAGCTATATTACCAGCATCAGCAGCAGCAACAGCAGCAGCATCAGCATCAGCAACCGAACACAGAAGAGAACCTTCACCATAGTGCCTCCTACGACCAGCATTGCACTTATGAAGAGGTAGATCCAAATCAAAAGTACGAGTACCATGAACCCGACGAGAACTTTATTTCCATCGACGATGCAAAAGTCAGGTCGTTTCTGTTGGATTTGCTGCAAAAAGAAAAGCAAAAGAAGAAAGAAGAAGAAGAACTGGAAGCCAGAAGGAAGTTGGAACTTAAAAATGAGGAAGAGAAATCTGTGGAACCACTTGAGGAGAGCATTGTGGACACGATTAATGAGAGTGATGAGAGTACAATGCACGAAATTGAGTATGATGAGGATGGGGAGGTTGTTCTTTTGGACTCAGATGTGGATAATATAGATGAAAACGAAGAGGGTATTGAGCTGAACTGGATTGACTTGGAACAAAAAGCACAGAAACAATCGATTGAGTGTTTCCTCTGCGGGAAGAGTGTGGTCTCCAGTTATAATCTTCGAAGACACATGATGATCCACACAGGTTAGTAATATACAATTTATTTCAGTGATATCGTGCTTCGTACATATTTGTTTTATTTTTTATCTCTAAGCTTATTTTCGTTTATTCAATAGGGAACACTTTGGAAGGCTAGCTTTGCGCTTGTAAACACAGAATGTAAATAATTTATACTCTTAGTAGCGATTCCAACTCTCACCTTCATTTTACTCTGCCGCATTGTATAGTAATACGTTCCACATAGGTTCCAAATTTGTTGAAATTTACAAATGAAACATGAAGACTACTATAGTGCTCGCGTATGAAGCGCTCGAATATTTAGTCATCTTCGAGACACGTGTATAAACATCTCATTTGTTTTAAGATTAACCTGAAATCCCTTGCCGTATGTACTAACATTTTCGTCTATTTTTGTGATATAGAACCCGAGTACAAGATTAAACAAATTTAAAATCCGCTCACAATCAAGCCCTCTTTACTCAAAATTAACTGTTTTCAATAGAAAATACGAGAAAAATGGTAGCAAAAACTCTAGTTCTTCCGTTAATGAGAAGCATATACATACATATATATGGTACGCATTTTGATAATTATTTGAAATACAGAATGTTGACCACGTTTTTCAACATTATTCATACACAACTCGTGCTGTGCGCCGCAGGAATTTTTGAGACCTATAGTTTTACGCCGTTTCGAGGGGCAATTTTTTTCGATAGCCGTGTCATAACAATTTTGCTTTCGAATTTTTGTCAGATGTTTCTGGGACTCGAACCTTGAGTTTCTCGCTCAGTGATAGCGCACTTAACCACGGTGCCACTGCGCCCACAAGTGGGCAAAACTTCAACAAATATTTAATTTTATTATTCGAGCGAAATCATGCAAGATAGTTTAAGAATGCAAGACCTCTCGGAATTCGGTTGCAAATCTTCGAAGTCTTCCTGCATCCTCTGTCAAAGCTTCCATTCACGGTTGGTTTTCCTATGAATATAATCGTGGGTGTCATGGAATTATTTAATTTCTCCAAGATGTCTGTAAATAAATCCGGGGCATTCTCAGTAGAAAACACTGCACTTTTGCCAAGCATCTCAATGTGTTTCGCTAAAGCGACAGTACCATCTGTGATGCCTGTGGAGGGGGTGACGATACTGCGAAACACCTAACCACTGAAGCGAAAGACGCAGAAATTTAATTAACAGGGAGTTGCTTCCTGGTAGTACAATGGACCAGTTTTAAGTCTGAGTGCTCCAGCTAATTGTTTTCTATACGACAAAAAAGTAAATAACTAAATAAACAAATAAAAAAAAGGAAAATTGTGTGTCGCTATTTCACTAAAATTCCTCAAATCCGATAGTTTTCTTTGTTGGTTTTAATATAATCCCTCAAGTCTTATCAAAATTGAATTATTTATTTACTTTCAGGCGAACGTCCTTTCGGCTGTGACATGTGTTACAAACGTTTCCGCGAATTCAGTGACCTGAAAAAGCATCGTCGTGTGCATTCAACCCAAATGAACTTCAAGTGTATGGTGTGTCGTGTCAATGATCCCTCAACGTATGATCCGACAAAATGTGTTGCTTGCGACAAAAGTACTTCCGGCGATGGCGGCGATGTACAACATATGGCCGATCTGCTGCTGGATAGTGTACCGAATGTTGCAACTCCTACTATAGCCGGAGGTAAAAAGCAATTCCCATGTCCGATGTGTAATCGCATTTTCGGCACACGGCATAATCTTAAGCGTCACTTTATGATTCACACTGGCGAGAAGCCGTTTAGTTGCAGCATATGCCAAAAACCATTCCGCGAGGTGTCAACTCTGAAGAAGCATATGCACACTCATACCAAAATTAAGGTATACAAGTGCGGCCAGTGTCATGAGAGATTTACCGAATATGATTCATATGTGGAGCACAAGGATACGCATCCAAAGAAGAGTACTGCAGTGAAGCGGATGAGAGGCTTAAAAGGTCATGTAATACCAAGTAAACGTAGGCGTAGTGATACAGAATCAGCAATTGCAGACGACGAAGAAGAATTCGAGTGTCCAGAGTGTGGAGAGAAATCGGCTTCTATTGAGCTATACGCAGATCACATCAAGCAACACGATTCATCAGTTGAGTTTCAGTGTTACATATGTAAGCAAATGTTTGAGTCTAGAGATTTATTGGTATCGCATTTCTCGTTGCACGACGTGGACGATGAATCAAGTGCGGAGGGTTAGTTTAAAGAACAAAGTTCATTTTATACGTAAACGCATTCCATATACTTATTTTTATTTGTGATCTAAAACGAGCAATCGTACTTATCCATTCGAAAGAAAACATAAAAACCTCGATCATTCCATTTGATATTGATTTGGAAGAGTATTCCCACTTGAACTTGTTCTTCTAATATAAACAGCCACCAATGCGAGATTGATGAAATATTTTAACAATTAGAATAAGAATCCTTTAACTAGATGTTGTGAGTGTGTAAATCGTTTTGTTTTACTATGTATTTTGTTTACAGTATATTTTATTCGTGCACGCTTCAGCCGTTATCCCAGTCTCGTTGTGGTGGTATTTTTAGGCCTTTAATTGTATCATTGTTTGTGCACATTAAATTAAGAATTAGCTTAAATATTTGAGAAAAAATTTAACCAAGCCCTTGTGATTGAATTACAGATTGAATATTTTACATTTTTTGTTTTGATAGTAAGACTATTTGTAACTTTTGTTCGCCGTAATTGTTTAAGTTCAAACGTTAATCACTTATTAAATCGCTCGGATCTGATCAAATGACAGGCAATCGTTGTTCGATTACGAACAAATTTTGTGAGATCCTATGCTAAATTGTTTTATATTTGTTGAACTGGGTTTGATTAGATTGTCAGCCCTGAAGTGAATTTAATAATATTTATTTATTTATCTTTGCGCTGATCGCTTGGTCCTTAAAACGCAGGCGTACACAGGACAGGACGTTCTTCAGAGACTTGCATACAGCCAGGGAATGTTCATCAGCAGATTCAGGGATTCTTCTTGGAATTCTGCCCATGAATCTTTTGGTTTGCAGAAAATTTATTTGTTCTATATTGTCAATACTATGTCAGAATACGTGGCAGCTTTCCTAAATTTATTTTTTAAGAGTACACAGGCTTTCCAGTTTAAAGCCGTGTAGTTTTGGCTCTGTTAAAGTATTATCTGCTTTTGCGAAAATGCTGAGTTGATTCTCTGAAAGCGGAGTTTAGAACGTAGTTAAACTTGTCTCGTCCCAACTGGCTGTTTGGGAGAGTAGAGACGCAGTTGACTAATCAGCAGAGAGTGCGGTGATATGTTAATCCCAGTCCATTCTACGGCTTGGTAGTACCCCATAAGTTATGGTGTGTAGTTTTAAGTCACCCCAGCACGAGAACCTACTCGCTCTTCTCCACTCCTGCACACCGCTGCACTATGGAATATGGGTGAATGGGATTCTATGCATGCTGTATTTTTACTTGCACCTATGCATAGGACAAGTATTGGTTTCCTGGAAATTTTTGATCTCGAGATTTTGATCAGTCTCGGTAGAGACACTGAATAAAGTGGGTCTATGTCTCAATTCTGTCTGTCTGTCTGTACGCACGACAGCAGCCTTAACATCTGGAGGGATTTTCTTCAAACTTCATATCTGGGGTCTGTGGACGATTCTAGACGAAATCTAAATTTTCATTTTAACCCCAAAATAAACGGTAATTTACTAATGGCCGATGTTGGAAAAATCGATTTTCTTGAAAACGGCTCTAACAATTTTGATCAAATTTGATATTTGAGTTATTGTGAACGTATCCTATCAGATGGCGTACCACGTTTTCGCTAAAAAATACGTATAAAGATACTCTACTTATTAACAGGTTCTTAAAAATTTACTATTTTGCGGCTATGGCTCGATTGATTTTGTTTCAAATTAATATCTAAACAATTTTTGATATATGCAAGATCATGGTAAGTTTTGGAAAATTGCAGTTTTTTTTTTAATTTTAACGAAATTATTATTATAATTCTTGGAGTGAATCAAAATCAAAATTATTTGTGATATCGCAGAAAGAATTTTGATAGAGAAATGTTCAAGCGGTTGCCGGGTGGATATATATCATAGTTAAGGTGATGGGCTCCAGCGGCAAATGTGGCATTTCTACAGACCATTCCATTGAGGACTTCGGAACATCTGCCGTGGTGGTATTTATAGAATATGGTTGGAAATTGAATGTTAGTGCAATATCATCACTTAAGCAAACTGCTCGCAAACTGTATGTTGTCGAGTAGATGAAGAAAACGTTTTGGGGCCGAGCTCTATACGTGAGAACAATACTCAAGCCGTGGTCTAACTTGTCTTCGTTTAATGAGTAGATTTGGTCGCATCTCTGACAATATGAGATATTTGCATGCACAAGCATGTGGTTTTAGCAAGGTAATATTAGGGTGCAGCCATCGGCATGACTAAAGATCTTGTTGCTTGTTGACTCTAGGAGACCATCATTGTTCTGCCTCGTTGTAAGCCAATTGTAATCTGCCCTCTCTCTTTTACCTCCAACAACCTTCCGAAAGGGTTTAAACCCAATCTTCAGTTGTGGGATTCGATAATAAAATTTTATTAGGTTTGCAACGGAGACGATTTCAGAAGATGTTTTCAATCTTATCCCGTCAAACCTACACCCTTTATCCGATATTTATGATTTTTAAATTAGGACGTCTACGTGCCAGAACAAATCATCAACCCAAATTGAATCTTCTTCTTCTTACGGCGAAGTTATGAGCCGGAGTAGAAGGATCACAACCTTCCCACTTTACTGCATCCCTACTGGTCCGCTTGTGGGGTTTACCCAAATTGAATAAAACTTCATTAAGTGGTTCTTGAGTCAGCTGGGTTGCAGGGACCATTTTTGAAGATTGAGACTACACCACATATATCTTATCACCCCTTAATTATATGCTAATGATTTTCAGACAATACCACCTATACTCGTACGTGAACTCAAACTAACAAGCAAAATTTTATCAAAATTTATCGAGTGGTATTCGAGCTAGGCGTGTGGCAAAGAATTAATTGACAATGGCAATAATTGATGATTCTTAGCACTCAACCCACTTTTCTCGAATATTATCCATACTCAGTCCATCTACATAATACATCGCACATAAAAATTATTCAAATCAAAGGGACAGACAGACACAGAACGAAGACCACAATATATAATTTGTCAAGAAATCGCATACTTATTTTTTTTTTTTTATAATTTGCACGTGTTAAAGGGGATATGAATACCCTTATACTAATTTTTATGACACTGGCGTTTTTGTGGAAAGGGCAAGAGACAGAGAAAGACAGATTGGTGTTGTTGGTTTAAAACTCAGGTGGTAGTTAAGTTTCAGTGAACTCCAAGGGTGGCTGTCCAGATAACTGGGGAGTATTTTTTTGTTTCGCTGTTATTGTCATTGCTTATGATTCACAGTATTTTTTTCGGTCCTCCTGATGTCATCATCACGATCAAGTTGCATTTAAGCCATATGACCACCCTACTGTCAGTGTTATGCCTTCGTAGTAGAGTTGACTTAGCTTTCGAAAGTGATCGACTTTTTTATTTATTTGAATGGAAATAAATAGATGATTCTTGACATCAGGATTCGAACCGTGAACCAACAGCGTGACAAGCGATGATGTTACCACTACACCACGGGCTACAGAGGCCCCTCGGATGACCAAGAAAGCTGAAATTTTGCGAATGTTGTAAGGCTATTCGCACCCACTATAAGCCTCAGATTATCTAGAGAGCTAAAATTGTACGTTGTATAAAGCATGGTACGATGTACGTGGTCGATGAAACTACGTATATACGATGTTTTGCCAATCATATTTCAAGATAGACAACGACACGTAGTAATTTTTTGACGAGTTCTTTGACCGCTAATTTATTATTATCGTGATCCGAATTCTGCTCGTTTTTTACAAAACACATCCATCTGTGAGGGCCAGCGCACACTGGATCAATTTTCCCCCGGGTAAGACTGGAATGTCTTTTACTTCATTCGCACACTGGATGAATAATGCTGGGGAAAATTGTGTATAGAGTACATGAACCGATTTTCATTGTAGTGACATTTCTGAGTATTTTACCCCACGAAATTGACAACTTATGTGTGTATTGGTTTTCACCCGATGTTCAACCACTTCAACGCTGGATGAACATTTTACCCTGAACCTTTGAATGAAAATAAAATCAATATGCATATTGAGAAAAGTTGTTGGTGCAATAGGCCTCAGAACTTCTTATTATGGTTTTCGAAATACATATTCTATTACGGTTTTTGTACTTTGGCATTTCGGGGCATTAAACTCTCAGCGCAAGTCAGCTAGTTTTCACGCATGCGAACTATAATCGGGAAATTGCGGATTGCACATTCAATGTACGCAATATTGTAATGCGACGTTTCAATACTGTCAAACAATTCCGCTGCATTTCTACGCTCATTTCCGTTAAAATAGCGCGAATTGTAGATGTCGGAGCTCGGCTAGGTTGTTTAACAGAAGTGAGTCCTTTGCGAATCATATTAGTGAATTGTCGTGTCTCATTTCTCTTACATTTTGAGTAGGATCGAAACCTACAACACTATTTTCAGTAATGCAGTTCTTTGACACAAACAATTTTACTCTCTGCAAACTTACCTTCTACTCGAATTCTCAGTCAGATACCACAATTAAAAATAATCACTTCGTTCTTTTTGACTATTTATTTGCATATTACGTCTTCCATGAATACAAATCAGATCAACTTTTTGAACACAAGGGCTTTAAGTGAAAAAAAAAGAAAATAGTATGTAGAATAAAAAGAAATTAAATTTGTGCAATCTTTTCAGATATTGTTTAATCACATGTGATTTATATCATATGTATTATGTCTAGTATATTTATTACGTTCTCCCTATTGTTTTTTTGTACATTAATTAAGTAAATATATTCTTTAATTCTGCACTAAGGACACCATTATCACATTATTTAGCATAAAATTAAATTAATGTATTAGGTTTAAATTGAAGTACTCAGAATGCGGTTTACAGCTAAGGACATGCATATAAAATGAAAAGAAAGTTATATTTGTAAAGTAAGGACTTATTAAAGAAAATCATTATTGTAAACTTGGTTTTCTGAAATCGTATAAATATATTTATTAGTAATTCAGAAAAATATTTGGTTTTAGTTACGCTTTATCCATAGTTAAGGTTGCTAATTTTGTTCTTGATTCTGTTAGCGATATCCATCTTCGTATTTGGGTACTCTATAACAAACGCACTTCTGAATGAAATGCTGGTATTTTTATTTCGTGGTGATGGGACTCTCTATCCCTGGTTGATATTCAGCGTATCATTAAAACTCAAGAACTATGGAACAATTTTCGTATCTCAGCTTGAGAAAGAGCATGAGCAATGAGTGTTATTACAGGAATAATGTTAGAAAGTTGTACCATAAGTTAACAATAATAATATATCAATAAGATAAGTTGCAAATATTTCTGTAGACTGTTAAAACAGTCATGGACAAACCATTCAACCCGGATGATGATAATCACAACCAACAACTCTATCCGCCAAACCATCATCAATATACAAGTTGGAATCAATAGGGCTGCCTGAGCTGATAACCTAGCTACCGTCCTATTTAATGTGCCAATTTATCTGGTAAATATTGACGGATAAAGTATGATCGATAAATGGAATCTTAGCACCGTATGCCCGATTCTTCGAAAATCGATACCCTCTGAACTGCTCATACTGCAAATGCGCCAGACTCCTCCTCTAAGTCGAGCTACGACTCGTGATTTTAATTTTCCTGTTTATATGTAAAACTTTCCGCAACTTATAGGGTTGTAGATGATGTCCTCACCATTCGTAAATCGAACTTTATATGTGCGTAACCAACCACGGGGATGTACATTGGTTACACACTAGCGAAAATGTCAAACTATACGTTACGTAGCTTCGTCAGTTTTCCTGAAGTTGAACAATAAGCACATTTTGTTTTCCTGATCTAGATCTTAACATTTTTGATTGTAAAATTCACGTTTAGAGAAGGAATTCGCTAAAAAAAACTAATTCCGACGTCTTTTTTTCAATTGATGTTATTTCAAGTTCGGGGTAATGTCGGACATTTTGAAAGACTGCGTATTTACAATTTTGAAAATTAAAAAAAAAAAATCGAGTTACACCGAATTCTAAACCTGAAGTTTCGATTAATAATTTTTTTCGAACCCCGAATCGTCTTCGATATAATTGCACTCAAGAACGATTTCCATTAACTTTGAGGTAAAGTCTAACATTTTAGAAGATTGCGTAGCTACAATTTTCGAAAATTCGTCTTCCTGCTTATAGAGAATTTCGAACTCGAACTCTCTACTCCTTCTCTTGCGATTCTCATGAATGCCACAGTTGTTAGATCGATAGCTGCTGTCGGGCACGATCTCATTACACTTGCAAGCCAGTCTCTAAACCTTCTCGAGTTTTTCCTTCGTTGTACTTAGCCTAGTTCTCTTGGGCCAAACCAGCTCGCCCCATGTGATGATTGGTCTCACCATCATAGGTACATCCATCGTAAAATACTGGAACTACATCCCCAGATTTTACCCGCAAACTATGAATATTCCTGTGGTTTTTCTCAATACTTCTTCATGTTTATTCATGGCGGATCTTAAATGTTAAATACTCCACTTAGTTTGAAATAAAAAAAAAACACAATAATTAGTTTTCCTACACTCTTTATTTGTTGGCAAAAGTTGTACAATACCAAAGTTATTATAAGAACCTAAAAGTGAACAACCTGGTAAACGAATACGAATATCTACTTATATTTTGGCTTTTTCTTTTATTTATGTAATCATATTTCTCAAAACATGTGCTGAATATGTATATACGTATATATCATTCTACTATCGTTCACAAGCAGTAGGAACAAAAATTGTTTTTCCTAAGAAAGTCACACCTGGTAAAGGTTAATAAAAAAAAAAAAAAAAAAAAACAAAAAAAAAACTCCCCAAATACATACATTTAAATTCTTTATACAACTAAAAAACAGTTTATTTCATCCGATAATTTCTGTCAAATTAATCTATTATTTATTTATAAGTTATTTAATGTTAAAACGAAACGAAAAAATAAAGAGAACTGTGGAGAAAATGAGAGATAGAAAGATACTATAACTAAGCGCTTCAATTATAACAACTAGACAAAAAACAACTCTACAAAAATGAGTCAAAAAACGTCAAAAACACACTCCATTTCTGTCCAATAAAGCTTCCACTTTCATTTACGCTCACCTACCATCTAATTACATTACATATTATTATTGTTAAGAACATTTATTGTTTTTTTTTTTTTTTTTAGTAATATAATATCAATTATTAAATATTTGTTTAAACAACTTCCTATTTACATAACCTCAAAAGGCAAGAGACCTTTATATATTAGGATTTTAGAAAATACTATCCGGTTTACAAGTATTACTCTGTTGAATCATTGCGGTTGGTGCCAACTCATCAACTGGCATTGACTTATCATCGATGTTTCCTGCAGCTCCACCACTTGTTGGGAGTTTATTTAAAAAATTTGGCTTTGGGATTTCACTAGTGGATCCTGTGGAGGATTCTCCGCTAATTGAGGATGTTTCACTTTTCACGTCGTCCATCAGAGTTGTATCATCGGTGTCAACCACTTTCTTCCCGGTTATTGGTATATTCTCCTCCGACAAGTTGTCAAATGGTGTGATGCACATTGGTTCACTCCCGTTCGAGGAGCATGTGGTTGTGGCGGGACTCGACACTGAACCATTTGACTGGACATCTATGCCAGCATCAATGCCAGGCGATGCTGCCATTGGGGAAGAACATGCTGAGGAATTGGTTGTATTATTAGTGCAGAGTTTAGAGATGAAAAGCTTTGGTGTTATACGGCCATCATAGGTGCCGGAATCTGGGCTGGGACAAACGGAGGATGGTGATTGGCAAACGGGAGATGAGCCACGACTGAAAGTAGGTAAAATGTTAATTTAATTTTACTAGATTTTCGCAGGAGACCATTTTACCTTTCAGTGAAAATCTTCTTCAATGGAGGCGGAGAGTACACATTCCAATTGCTGGTATCGTCCAACTCGAATTTCCGCTTTACTGGTCCTAATTGACTAGGACGCATCGCAATGGGTGACATAGACCGTCTAGTGGCAAAAGTGCGGCGGGTGGGCGAGGGTGATAGACCATATGGGAGGCGTAGTCCAGCTCTGTTACTGTCAAAAAATAGAAAAAAGGTATGAACAAAGGAGGAAATAGATTATCGAAAGGATATACAATAATGAAAACCGTTCGGACACATTCGAAATTGAGTAGAGTTTTCGACACCCCAATAAATTTATCAAACAGACACGATACAAATTATTGATGGAATACGGATAGCTATATGTCAGATACTTCATATACTTCGATCAAGACATTCGTCAATAATTTTACAAGCAAAATAACGCACCATGGCATACGAGTATGAACATACATACATACATAATAAAGTGCACGATTGGTCTGCGCGTACATGCTGTTTATTTGCAAATCACATTACTATATATAATTTAAGTAAAATCATTAAATTTGTTTTTTTTTTTTTTTAATCCTATAAAAATAAAAAAAAAGTAATATATATATACATATATGTATATACTACCTTGATCAAAAAGTTTCAGGAATTTACTCAGAAAATTGAAAATACAAGTTTATTCTTGATAATCAATATTGTCCCATTCAAAGTACTCTCCATTGACTGAAACGCACTTATGCCAGCGCTTGATCCAGTCCTCGAAACATTTTTTAGAATTGGATTTTGGTATAGCCATCAGAGCCGTCTTCGATTTTTCTATTATCTCCTCTCGGCTGAAAAAAACGAGTTCCCCGGAGTGGTTTCTTGAGTCGATCGAACAGGAAGAAATCGCAGGGAGCCAAATCAGGCGAATTCGGATGGCATTCTTCGACGGTGTGTTATCGTGGTGTAAAACCCACGAGTTGTTTGCCCACAAATCTAGTCTTTTTTGGCGAATTGGTTCACGCAAACGTCTAATAATGCCCAAATAATAAACCTTGTTGACTGTCTCATCTTGTGGCAAAAATTCATGATACACAACACAGTTGTAATCCATGAAAACCGTGAGCATCGCTATCTTTTTCAACTGAAAGCGAAGTGGTTTTTTCGGTCTTGGCTCATTCGGTGTTCGCCATTCACTCGCCTGATGCCTAGATTGCATTCCGTACTCATATCGTCTCGTATCCAGTAATTATGCGTTTGATGCATATTGGGTCGGATTCAGCCGTTGAATCCGTTTTTAACACTAAATTTGATGCAAACCCGTTGTTGCAAATTTGATCTCATTTTTAAAATCGAAAACACACGTGAAGGCAGATGTACTCTTGTTAATACCTTAAAAACTAAAAAAAACTAAAAAACTCGAATCCGAGTCATGCCTGTAACTTTGTGATCAAGGTAATATATACTGGTACATATATATATTGAAAATTTTCCAAAACTTGGTATGCTATAACCTTGTACATGTCATTGTATTGATCAAATATTGATTTGGAAGAAAAAATGATAGCGCCAAAGCTCCAGACAATTTTCGAAAATTATATTGTACTCAATCTTAAAAAATGTACGACTTTACCCCGAAGTAAATGGAAAGTTTTTGAGTGCCAATATATCGGAAACGATGCATTGCAGGATAAAAATTATTTCAATCGAAATTTTAAGTTCTTAAATTTTCTACAAGATGGACGTAGGATTTTTTTAAATAGTCAAAAATTCTATGTACGCAATCTTTCAAGTGTACCCCGAAGTTTATGAAAATCGTTTCCGAGTGCCAATATATCGAAACGGTGCGTCCTACTAGAAAAATTTAAGGATTTAAAATTCTCTACAAGACGGATATTGTATTTTTTTTAAATTTACGAAAATTGTAGGTACGCAATCTTCCGAAATGTATGACTTTACCCCGAAGTTACTGGAAATCGTTTTTGGTTGCGAATATCTTAAAAATGGTGCGTCCTACGAGAAAAATTATTCCAATCGAAATTTTAGCTTTTTAATTTGTTTTTTTTTCGCAAAATGGTTGCGCTTTTTTAAATTTTCGAAAATCGAAGGTACGCAATCTACCACAATGTTTGACTTTATTCAGAAATTACTAACTACCGATAGTGCAAATATAAACAAATATACCTTTGGCTTGATTTTGTACGGCTTTTTCGACTTGTCGAGAGGGTATGTACATGATTCGATTTGGTACGAAATAATATTCCGAACGTTCGAGAAAGCAACACAAACCAAGTCGCAAGTATATTTTTTCCGACTTTCATTTTAGCTTCCAAAATTCTACCTTAGAACTCTCTCTGGTGGAAATTACAACTATCTACGTCAAATGATTCAAAAGTTATAAGGTTTATAAAATTATGAGGGTTTCTCACTTTTTTACCTTGTAAGTATCGGAACCCTGAAAATGGAAAAACAAATGTTTGTTCCACAGGTTATCAGACTAGATCTTCGTTGGTGGTAAGCCAGCAAGGTATGCTAAAAGAGAGATGAATTCTTTGCCGAACACACGCTTTCTGCAGCGATAGAAAATTGAAAAGACGTGTATCACGAAAGAATGTAGCGCACTGTGATCTATAAAGTAGATTACGTGAAAGATCCATGTGGCGCAAATGTTATTTTTCAAGAGGCAGTGATCAGGATTCAGAGAAAATTCTTATTTTGGTTCACTTTTTATGTGAAAAAGTAGAGAATCTTATACATGATTCCTTGATGAGTTTAGATAGACTTCAATGGACTTTAATAAGAATAAATTTTCTACATTTGCCGACATCACACAAGAATTCAGCGGCTTGAACTTTCTCGACTTGTCGAGAGGGAACTTTCCAAATTTTATTTCATACATTCTGTACCAAATCGAATTTGGAACGCTCCTTTTCGACAAAATCAAGCCGCAAGTTGATGAAGGGGATTAGTGTGCTAGCTTTGACTAACTAATCACCTTCTGTCAGCTTGAATGCACGGAATGAATACTAAGTTGCTCTTAAAGAGACTGGGCTTCCAAAACGAAATCACACGAGTCAAGTGCTTTGGAAGCAGCCTCACTGCTTGAGTGCTAAAAGTGCGATTGATACTCACACCCTGTTTAATGACAATGATTTATTACAAATGATTAGCATGTTATTTTATCATTTCTATAAAAAAGTAATGACGCTCGCACGTGTTGTGGAATATTTTCAGAAAATTTGTTAATAAAGCACAATAATTAGAACTTATAAATTTTCCATAAATGATTCGCTAGATAATGACTAATAAAATGGGAGACAAACCATACACATTTATTCAAACGCCCACCTACCTGGTTGGACTAGGACTCGAGCAGCCGGTCATTCCCGATGACAAAGTCACCTGCAGCGGATTGCTCAGCTCATCCGATTTGCATGACCAATTCTCGGCCACCAGGGTAAGATCCTCCCAGCTCTGTGACATTTGTATAGCGCTGTGTACCTCGCGCTCGTGATTCACCTCACGAGTGTTCAGATCGGCACATTCTTCTTGCCGCAGCTGTGACACTCTTGGTGTTAATCTCGGTCCAGCGGCGGCTGCTCCTGCTCCCAAAGGGCTAAAACTAGCCGAATAACGACGCGCCCGCGGTGCGAATATATTAAAAACTGGTGCTGGAGAAACCTCTCTGTGGGAGCAAAACAAATCACTATTTAACCATGAAATTCACACGAAAAATATCAAAAAATGTATGGAAACTCACCTGGATGGTGGATTAGAGCTCTGTGGCACTGTTGTCGATGTCATTTTCTCAATTGATTGCGGAAATTGTTGCTTATGTAGCTGTTTTTTGGGTGTTTGTTGATCGATTGAACTCGTGGCTGATGGCTGTTGCGGTGGTAAATTATTGATGATTGGCACACTCAGGCATCGTTTCAATGTCTTCGAAAGGTCCACATCCATTGCCAGATGAAATCAGTCAGTTGTAATTTACAATTCTAGACTTATTCTAGGTCTAGTTTCAACCGAAAAAAAGAAAATCCTCGCCACGATACGTCCAATTTTTGTTGTCACTAACAAATGTCAATTCTCATGCAAGTGCTGCAGCACTAGCACCATCGACTGTCATTTTGTGTGTAGGTATATGGGCGATTGTTGGCAATTTTTCTATCAAAGATTTCTTTGTTATTTTTTATGCAAGCCAGCCCTAATTTTTACCTATTTTCAATATTTCTAATTTATACTTTGATTGGGTATGAATTTTCCGTCGTAATTTATGCGACAAATCGTATTTCATGTGATTAAAAATTGGGTATCCTTTTCTTACCTAAAATTGCGACGAGCAATTTGAAGTGGAATTTTCTGGGTGAAAAACGACACTTTTCGCATGGATTTTCTTTGGAAAACTTTCGAAAATATTTATATTTTACACTTTCAAGTGAATTTCAATCGCACAGCTGGAATAAATGGTGTTTTTTCGCCAAAGATTCTGTGAAAAATTTCAGAAAATTTCTGCTGACATCTTTGATTTTTCTTCGAGGTTGATCGGGGACAGTGCCTTTCAAACTGTACGGGGCACAGTATTCTCAAGGCGAAAAATTTTGATTCTCTCTCACTCTCTTCTAATTACCTCCTGTCTCCTGTTTTTCGTGTGGCTTTGTTTTTTTAGGATTGAAATTGCACTGTCGCCAAGGATATGACCATCATCTTCTTGATGCACTACCTAGTCTGGGAAATTTTATTTCTTTGGATAAGGTGCAGTGGTATTTCACATTTTTCCGATGCTAATGCAATTTAGCAGGTTGCAGGGGATGGTGGAGGGTGATCATGATGATATTTGCTTGCAGATTTATTTGAATAAATTTTTGAAATTATTTCCAATTTTACGGTCAGATGTTATTAAATTTGATGGGCATGTTTACATTACGCCTCAAATAAAAATAGATACCTACAGCAGATCATGATTAAAAGAAAAGGAAGGCGAACTGTATCACCATCCATTGCGTCGTGTGGTAATTTAATTAAAAAAATACACAAGCTAACAATTTTATATTTGATTTTATTGATGAAGATATTTAAATAACAAGTGGAAAGCCGTTGGAAGCAGTGATGCCAAGCTGCCTTTCGGAATGTCGAGGGGGTGTAAATGTATGTACAACAGAGAACATATGCATGTACATATATACATACATATATAAATACCTACATGACGTAACCATTAAAATAAACAAGTCTAAAATACCGGGTTTTTTGTAAGCACTTTTACTATTTTGTATTCCCTCTAATGTTTGGCATAGTACAACATAAAAGATTGGCAGATACCATAAATCGTCAAACCTTATTTACGTCAACGGTGATACTGAGAAAATACCAGTGAAGTGTCAATGAACTTTATGGTTGATAAGCAAGTGTTTATAATATAATTTTTGGCCTTGCCAATTTTGATAATTCAGTTTGTTTTATTTTTATTTTTCGTTATTCTCGATAGTTCCGCGAATATTCATAAAGAAGCAAAAAGGTCTTATATTTATCATTCAAAACAAACGTATAAATGTCTTCACTTTAGAGAATTTGTAAAATTATTGAGGACCTACATAATCACATAGTATGTATGTACCTATGTATATATGTTAAATTTTAATTATACCGGCTATTTATTACGGTTTTTAAAAATGGAAAAAAAAATATGTCGCACTGTGCACTTTTAGCATGTTAAGTGTTTCTATACTTAACCTCCTGACTCCAAGAGGTACAAAACGCGATCATTGAGGTAAAAGAAAGTGGTGAAGAAAAAAAATCTAATTTAAGAGTACACAGGACAGGACATTCGTTGAATATTGGACGCCAGGTGTTGGGACGTGAATTATTTGTGACAGATAGAAGGAAATAATTGTAACTATTTCTAATACGCATAATTATAATTAAAATTAGGTGTAAAGAATGCATTTATAATAGTGAAAAATTGGATAAAATTAACCTATTTTCTTACAGAAATAATAAAATTTACTATCAATCCTTTGGAAAAGACACACTTAAAAAAAAAAACACTTAAAGTAATGTAATAAATACGTGATGGCGTTCAAGAGTTATGGCATCTGACGTGATTGACAAATTTCCGGTAACAGTTTTTCTTGTCACCCTGTACGTTAATTACATATTTCGACAAAATTATTCTGAAAACGGAATAAAGCAAAATAATTAAAAGAATTTACACAAGCTGTCACAAATGTGAATCCAGCTCAATTTGGGTGATCAGCTGTGGCTTAGTGTATTGATGGTTGAAAACTCAGGGTGGAAATTTCTGTCTTAGTTTGTCCGCTTCTCCTTCTTAAACATCTAGGCCTGTAGACCAATCAGAATAGCCGACATCCCAGTTAACGGTGAACCACAACTTGCTGATATTCTTTTTTTTTTCTTTTATGAAACAGGTTGCTCACAATAGAACATTTGGTTTGTTTAATAAACAATATACATTTATTTAGAGCAAACAGCTTTTACAGGGATCCGGCAAGAACATATCTTCTTGTAGCCATACGTGCTGTGGGAAATCTGAATTGCACATTTTTCAAACGAGAAGCTTATGAATTTTATTTTCGTATTTTTGTTAAAGGTTTGCTAGAGGTAGGTCTCTATCCTAAAAGAGTGGATACACAGGAAATTATGTATATGCATTTACAAGTTGGCCCATCCAATTTTGTACGCACCTAGTCCACGATCGTAGATAGGATATTTATATACTATTTTGTATATGCTCTATCAGCTTTTTTGTCACATTTATTTTAAAGTGCTAGTAATGCTGCATGAAACATTCACACGGGAACCTTCGGCAGTTCTTCAAGTATGTACAATTTGTTCCCCGTTAAACAGTTCCATCGTGAGTGGAAAAGACAATCTTCAGAAATTGTGCCGTCGGGGCTAAATGAAATCATATTGACCAGAAAAAACAAATTTCTGAGTGAAAAAATGCCGAGCAGTAATTATTACTGCTTTTCCATTAGCCCACCCAACTCTACAAATTCCAATCATCAAAACAGTATCAATTGTTAATTTAACATCAAACAAAAACTGTTTTTACATTGAAATTTGATTTAATTTTGCCTAGAAGGCACGATTTCTGAAGATTCTCTTTGCCACTTGTGATGGAACTGTTTGACAGGCAACAAATTGAACATACCAGTACTAAACAATTGTGCTTCCACCTTAGAAAACCTACGCGCCAATTGATTGAACTTTGTAGTGCTTTATCTTACTGCAGCATATTTCCTATGTTTTATCCTGCTCTAATTGCGGATATCATTTGTTCGCCATATAGGTAAAATAATTTGCCTATAATTTGAATTAAAAAATATTTACGCAATTATCTTGCAATTTATTTCTGATGAATGTGGATAGGTATGCCGCCAAATTTATTGCTATTCATATTGTATGGAGCGATTTGTGTCATTTACATAAAGTATTGCTTGCATATTAATTCCTAACATGTAGCCGAAATGTTACCAAGAAATAGATTATATTCAGAAATAGGTCATATTCAAATATATAGACAATTTTAACCAAAATGTGTCCGTATGATATTGCACGTGATGCTAATGAAAACCCAGCTCTCTAAAGCTAGTCAGTACCATTCAGTCTATGTGAATGAGCAGACAAATAGCTTGCATTATTCTCCTGTTTGCAGAAGTTGGCTTCCACAAGCACTTGTGGATACCACATTTAACATTTGTTGTGTGGTATCGGATGGTCGTCGCAACTGCCTGCTGTCTGTTCTGAAACTGAAAAAATTAGGTGGTAAGAAAAGTCACCTGTAAGCAACATCTAATTTGGTCTACCTGTCGGGAATACAAAGTCAGATAGCCTGTTGGGGATTTTAAATAAAAAATATTAAGCTTTCTGCTATGTGAGCGAACAGTGTTGAATTTATTTTCAGTTTTTGACCCTTCACCTAATATTTTTAATTTATCACTAAATAGATATAACTTTGATAAATTTCGTCAAGTATGACGCCGTTCGCAAATATAAGGTTCCGTTAGAACAACAAGAAGACAGGTCGTTCTGTCAGCCAATTTCTCAAATAATTTCTGAATCATTGAAGCGATTTTATTGAAATTTGTTCTATTGGTTCTAACCAATAGAACAAATTTCAATTTTGATTGCCTTAGATTGTCTTGGGAAGCCTCGAGAGGATTTTTTTTTTCGGGCGCTCCTTTCTTCCAGTAATTGGAAATTGGGATCATAAAATCTTCAATCTCAGCATACAATCACTTCAGTATTCGAGTTTTGAAACTTGGAAATAGACTACTACTTTTAGGTTCTTTTTTTTGGGCACAAGTACCGAGTAATATGTCTTCACGATTGTTCCTAGTGCGATTTACTCGTTCTTCTGGTACTTGGCTCTGAGTATTGGTGACCCTTTGAATCAATTTTCTTTGCCCGCAGTTTAGTTAAGCAGTTAAGGTTTCATGGCTGTCTACAGCAGCAGCAATCTTGTGATTGGACTCAAATTTATTTTTTGAAAAATACAAAGAAAAAAAAATAGTGAACTTGGAATTTTTAAATCTTCTTATATCGTACTGCATTGTTGCCTTCGGTTAAAAAACGTAGTGACCTCCGTCAATATAAAATAGATTAATCTTTCCACATCCATCGATCTTAATTTTCAACGGGGACACACGTTCACCGGTAATCTTTAAAATACGCTGAGATGTGCAAGTACTACCTATATACATATGTACGAGTGTGATAATAATTCTAATCCAATTTTGCATAATCACTTACCTTCTCTTTTTTTTTGTCATAATTTCACATTGTTTGTTAAGAAAAGAGATTTTATCTTTGTGGATTTCGTGCCGCTGATAAGTTGGGAACATGTTGCATAAACCATAATCTTCAAACCAAACTTTCCTAAATCGAAATCCTTTAAAGTCAAAATCCAAATCTTTTAGTACGAAGATTGTCAATATATTTTTCTAACTACATAGGTATTTGTATTATTCAATTGAATCGTCCCGGTGTTAATAGCGTACAAACAATTTATTGCGCCTTATTTAATCGTTTAATTTTTTTTTCCAAATCCCAGAGTCCTCAGACTCGATTTTCGGTTCATTATGCTCCCACAGGCAGAAACTCTCTTTTGGTGTAGTGGTTGGAGAAACCTAGATTTTATTCGCTTCTCTTGTAAGTTCACAATCAGATACTTACCATATCCTCAAGGTTTTAATTTTTACGTTACCATTAACCATTCTAAGGGTTTTACAATATAGATTTTATGCGTGAAGAATGGTAATTAAATTCAGAGGATTTTGCTTTTAAATTTTGTGCTGGAGATTTAGTTTCTTTCGGAACTTCGAATCGTTTCCTTCGCTTTGTGAGAATCCTGAAGCATTCATAATAATTTTTTTTATTTTTTTTTTAATTTTAATTTAAGAGAGGAACGCAAAAAACCAGGTCTTGTAAATGTGGCCGTTATTCTATCTATAACGCGGATTGCAGGACAGATTTATTCCAAATTTGATGTCTATGTACGTTACATACGTATAGTTTTACATATGTATAGTTTTCAGATGAATAATTTTCGTGTTAACCTCAGAGACACGAAAATCTCGTTCAGATAGAGTTTCATATTCCCTAAGTCGTTCGGGATGAAAACTCTCATGTAAATTCGTATGTCTCTGGATCTTCATTCGGCGACTAAATAAAGATAGAGCATACAAATAATTCACTCTTTGGATAGGGATGCAAATTGATGAACAACGATTTCAAATTTGAGAGACCAAGAGAGTAAAAAATTTGTTTACCTTTTAATTTTTTGTATCTATTCCATTCACACAATCTTGCAGTATGAAGATGCACAGAAATCTATATTTAATACGTTTATTGGAACTCAGCAATGAGGCAAATCCAGCCGGATGGACAATCCCTATTCGCTCTGAAAAGTAAATTGGCAGCACTCTTTACATAAACCGTTTATCGAAAAACTTTAAAGAATATGAAATTATGCCTGTCACATCCTAGTTCAAGTCTGCTCAGTGTCAAAGTTGACCATTGTTCACACTACTTGGTGACGACAGCTTTAATTTTTTGTTTTGTTCAAAATCAAAATTCATCAAGATATTGATATATCTGTCATTGATTTTGAATTTGGTTAGACAATTATTTGTAAAAAAAAATGCATTACCTGAAGGAAATTGGTTACCAAATACTACAGAAGGCAAGGTGCGATTTACACTTTCTACAAAGAGTAACTTGGCAGAACGTTTTTCCAAGGTGCACTTAATTCTTCAAATAACAATTTTTTACAATTTTTCTTTACATAGATAAGAATTAAGATTAGCTTAGAGCGCCCGCATAGGGCCAGTAAGTTAGAGTAAGATAGTTAAGTTAGTTAAGCTAATTTTAAGCGTTTTTGTCTAGCAAGTAAGTATGAAATGCATTGAAATTAATAAAAAGCTAATAACAAAAAAAAAAAAAAAATAACAATTTAGAATAATTATGTACAATTGCAACTCTATTATAATCCAGGATTCTATTAACCAGGAAAATATAAGATTGTGATTTCTTAGCTTTAAACTCTTTTAACAGACCTTTTACTATTATCCACGATGAACACAAAAATATTGCTACATTTACTTGCTTCCTATAAAGGGCAAGTATTGATTACGTGAAAATTGTCGGTCTTGAGATTTCTATCAATATTACTATCGGAGAGAAACTCGAAAAAATGGGTCTCGTTATTCCGTCAGTCTGTATATCGGACTGCAGCCTAACGGCTAGACGGACTTGCTTCAAACTTCATGTCTAGAGTTTTTGGATTAATGCCGTGAGCAAAAAAAATTGAGCAAACACACCTACACGTCCGATGTAGATGTGTTCCGCTGTAGATAGTTCCGCATATTTAACTCCTCATATCCTGATTTAAAGATATTTGAAAATCCATCCCTCATATCTTACCCACCCTATATCCGATTTTAGTAATTCTTAGGTGAAACTACTTACATATCAGAACAAACACATAGGGCCTGTGGAAACAAAATGGCAGGTAAACGTGGAACGAAGTGTTTGCTATGACCTAACCATTTCAAAGATCATAGTTTTTTCCTAATCTCAGGATTAACGAGGAAGCAAAATTAGGAAAAAGTTAAATTACGGAACACTTTAAATAACAGCGTGACGTCCGACTTTCCCTCGACCTTTTTTTTCTTTGTAAGTGCCATATTTTGATGAATTTAATACTTCTTGTTTGCTACTTTTTTTATACTTTACTAGCAAAATGTCCGGCGTTGCAACGCCCTTTAATTAAATGTCTGAATTGTTGTGGGTTGTATTCACATTCGTATTATGAATTTTATTTGTCAAAAAAAGTAAGTAGAGCGAAATTTAACATTTGTCATATCCCTTTAAAGCATACTCATCGATGATACTCGCGCGCCACCTATCGTACATTTTTGGAAGTATCATATAAACCTTTGCCGTCACTTAGATATCAATTTCTCAGTTTCATCTCAACCGGGTGAACGGTCTTTGTGGTAAATGGGCGCACACATTCACACATCGTTGAGTTTTATACATATTGATGAAATAATAAATAATTTTAACGTAATTCTGTTTAAAGTTTTTTTTAATAAGAAACTTATTTATTCATATAACTACGATTTTCGATTATTCGGGATGAGCTCAATCCCGGTTAAAATGTATGTTTGTATATACCAGCATATCCATATTTTATTTGAAAAATAGCATACTGAAAATCGAAACATAAAAGCGACGCTACACTACAAACTTAAATATCCAGTGCTTTTGAAACTGTATGATAGTTAGTTTGCACGACTACTACGAAAATTCATCTGCAGACAAATATCATTCAAAATCAAATAAAGAAAAAGTAAACACAAAATAGTTATTCTTAAAACAAATAAACATTTTATTTATATATATGTGTATGTATATGTAATTATTTAAATGTATATATTTACGAAAACATAAAAATAACTATGCATAATGATCATTGTTTAGGTAAATCATTTTTATATTTAGTTACACATGTTTTAACAACAATACATTAATAGCTACCTATGAATCTATGAATTCACATTAAATGTCTTTAATCTAAACAAAAAAATTACTTAAAAATTAAAATATTCTTTCTGATGAAAAAAAAAAAAAAACTTTTAAAATGAATTCCAAAGTTTTTCTATTGTTAAATGAAAAACCTAGGAAGCATATTAAAATAGAAACTAATTTTTTTTTATTATTATTAAATAAAGACTCATTAACGTAGTTTATTTAATTTTCATAACACAGTTGAATTTCATTTAACACTTATTTGTATCTTTCTCAAAATAATATAAAAAAAGGTTAAAATATATTTGGCCTTTTTTCAAAATTAAGTTTTAAAAAAATTGGGCAGATTTGTTTTTACTTTATTTTTATATTTATTTTGTATTGTAAATTTGTTTAAAAATTATGTTTTTTTTTTTTTTTTTTGTCTTTAAATTTAAATGTTAAAGCTGGAGTATATTTTACAGCGAATTTTTCAATTAATATTTTGTAGTTCTTTCTTTGAACATTTTCGATTTATCCAATAAATGTATATAATTTATGTTTTTTGTTTGTTTTTTTTATTAAATACTATATATATGAGCACAAAGGTTTTTTTATTATATAATTAATTTTTCTGGAAATTCAAATCCGAAAAATTGTGTTTGTCTAGTAATTCTAAATTTTGTTGGATGGTTTTACTTTTTTGTGTTTGAGTTCACAAGTGTAAGATCCGGCTCACATTTTTATAAAAAAAAAACCTTTAGGTAGTATGGCGAACATGTATTTAATGAAGAGATCAAATGAAAGATGATGCTTAAAATATATTATATTGCGAACATAAAATCAAAAACTTAGGCTTTGTGCTCCGGTTTTCTGAAAACAAATAAGAAATAAGAAAAATGTAGCAATAACAGCAAGGAATAAATATTCGAACCTCTAGTATTTAAAAATAAGTAATTTAAATAATTTAAATATAAGTTTCATAAATAAAGAATTATATAGCGAGAATACCGTGCGTATTTTGTAGCTCTTTAATTACAGGATTTTTTCAAAATACTTTGTCTTTTTGTGTATCCGTGTGGTTAGTATAGGCGTTCAGGGTATATTACAGTGCCAATTCATATTCTGTAAGTTCAGTGAGGTGAATCTAGGTGAAAATGGCAATGAAGAGTAGACAACATACATATGTGTACGTACGTATATGTATACCAAGCGAAGGTCGCAAGTTGGAGATGTCAATTAATGGACATCTCCAACTGCTACCGTGAATAGAAGTGGCGTTTTTTTTGAGTGAGGGTTTGTTTTCAGAAATAGAATTAGGCGACAAGTCTTGAAATTTTGTTTATGCCTTCATATTAGAAAGATGATGACACTAAGGATTGTTTCTACGAACTGTACCACAATTTCTCTGAACAATGCACGAAATATGTATTATGTTAAAATTTCCCTTGGAGATTTCAAAGCGAATATATGTTTAGAAATACCATCGGAAAACGCAACCTTCATGATACCACCAAAGGAGTCAGGCACGAGATTGCTAGTCTTTTTATCAACTGACTTGGCCTGACACTTATGGTGCGGTCGTTCGCACAGAGTGGAACTGCAAAAAGTAAAAGAGTCTAGGTACAAATGGAAAAAGAAGCACAAAAAACAAGTGTCCAGGAGGAGGTGACCGAGGAAATAAAGAAATGTTTTATCAGGAAAGAAGTCCGAAGGGTTGCGGAAGATTATGTTACATCATTTTCGAAGTCGTGTCATTAATCTTGACTAGACATTGATTATTTTAGAAAAATTATAAAATTTTCTAGACTGTATGTAATGAGTGGTGCCAAACTTTTAAAATTTGATCACTTTACTGAACTTACAGAATACGGATTCTCATCCAGCTTTTTCGGATCCGGATGTGTGACTTGACTTAAATAACAATACAATGCATACAATAAAATGCGTTCGAGCTGCGATGCGCCTTTAAAATCATAAATTATGCGGTTCTAAAGAAAAAAAAAATCGACAAGGAATACAATACATTGTACGAACAAGATTCAATATGGGTTACTTCGTCACATCTTTCCACTTTCAGAATACGAATGTCACCAAGTTCGAATTGAAATTTTATACTTGTGCTGTAGTCAGTCCTGAATAAATTTTTGTTAGCAATCAAATATAAAATTAAGCTGTTTTTGACGTTGATCTACTCGTACTTCACTAAAACCAATATTTTCGGAGAGAAAATGTATACAATATTTTTAGAGTCCGCGTAGGAAATTCAACCAATTAGGGCATGTTTGCTGCATCAAACGCCGTCAAAATTTATGTATAGCTACAAAATAGTCGTGGTTTTTAGAAGCATATACTATATTGCTTAAAAGAAAACCCCATAAGAGGTTTAAATATATTTTTTTACCATTACTCTCTTAGTGACAAAGAAATATGTTTTATTCTTAGCCATATTGTGCACTAATTTTGTCTCCTTACATTCTACAGTTTCATAGCTTTTAATAAGGGAAATTGATACCGCTTGGTAAGGGAATATATGATACGTTATTATTATAATTTATTCGGAAAATCGTACACAAGTGTATATGCGCTTACAAAAAAACACGTTTAATACGTTAAACCAGTGATGGAGAACCATAAGACGTTATTTGCAAGAGGTGTGACACGTACAATATTGAACTCATTGCCTTGTCAACCAAATTAACACGCTGGCAAGTATGCCATAGGTTTGTCACGACTGCAGTATATCCCTATATGCCTCATTTGAAGTGGACACCATTTGTATGATTTGTTTTCTATCTTTTCGGAAACATCAAATTCATATTGTGTATGTATATTGTTATATAGTAGATATTATATACAAAATAATATAACCTATCCTTAATTGAAAACGTGAAGCTTGAAGCGCAATGAAACCCATTTTTTTTTTGGGAGAAACAACATCTACTCACATTTCGAGGAAATTGCAAAACGATAACAAAAATAAAATCGATGAATCTGGTTTAACCATTGAATACTGACACGAATGCACATATACAAAAAACTTATTTGACCATAAGGATACATAGATTCAAATATCGTCAGTTTTAGCCGTCAGATAGTGCTGGGGTAACCCATCCGTATTTCTCGTGCGTCTTCACCAATGATCTAAATGCCTCCTCAGCAGATCGCCTGGAAGGATAAGAGAAAGGCCAAAACATCCAAATTTAAATTAAATTTTCCATTTAATTTCATTTATTAGAATCTTTCTCACTCACCTGCTGAATTCCTTTGTAGTTTTTGGTTTTCTAGCTACCCGTCCTTGTCCCTTGACTAAACTCGCCGCAAACTGCATGAGTACTGCTTCAACGGTGTAGGCACTTGCCCATCCACGTGGTGTCAAGAGTTCCATACAAATAGCACCACCCTCCATAACGAAGCCTTTTTCTATTCGTGGCTCGACGACCCGCATAAACGGTGGGGCAAAGGGGAAATTCTCCGGAAATACCAAATGTAACAGGATAAACGGAATGTTCAATTCGACCATGTCCTCGGCGAGTGGTGAATCCGGATCGATAATATGCAAGCGAGCATACCACTCGTATAGGTTGTCGTTCACCAGCTCTACCTGTGGAATGTTTGAAAAGGGTAATAAATGTAGACGGGTGGTTCCAAAGTGATACAACCATTTGTTTGCGTGGATTTTGTTGGGACAATTAGAGTTTAAGTCGGTAGCGACGGGTGTTGTGCATAATACCATAATAAAAACTACTTTTATTAGCTTTCTTGTATTTTCAACTATCGTGCGAAATAAAAATTCTGAATGCGATTAAAAATGCGACGAAGAATGTGAAATTTCACATTCTCTCGTTTGATTGTACCGCATGAAAATTCAACGGTCTCGGTGGTAATGCCCCAGGGACATAGTGTGCGCAATATCTCATTAGCGACTTCACTGATGTGGATTAAGTGGATTTCAGGATGTGGGTGTCCTAGTTAGTTGGAGTTCTCTACTTCATTATTTATGGGTCAGAACAGAGGTGTATTACTAAATTAAGTAAAGAGAAATATTGTAGATTTATGATAAAATGAGAATACTTTAGTTTTTTAAGTACATGTGCTCTTACACGATGTAAAAATAACAAGAGTGCCTTGAGTAAACCAGAACGACTTAAAAAAAAAAATCATATCGAAGGAAGGTAGTTGAAGTTCTGCATCGTAAAAAGCCTTGTCATAAGGGCACCATGTTTGAGTATACAACCTACCAAAAATCTAGCTGGTTGTCAATAGATAGACAAAGAACGTTCAACCATATTTGCTTCGAAGAATCTGGCTTAAAATCCCACCATTTCCAGCTATTTGAAAAGATCTGTGGGCGTGTATATAAATTTACACACTACAGAAGACGACCGACGGTTTCCACGGCACTCGTCGTGTCTGTTGCATATGCACTCCTTAATAACATGCTCATAATCCTAGTTCTAAGGATAATTTGCTCTAAGGACGAACAATTTCCGTTGTGCAGTGTCTCTAAGTTCTCCATATGGGCTATTAAATGTGGGTTTGTGGGTAAGCCCCACAAAGCTGAAATAGTGCTCTTTACCAGAAAATATAAAATTGTTCATGGTACCAACTTCATTTTCACAGATTAAACAAACAAATATGATCTTATTTTCGAATGAATTTAAAAATCAAGAATCCAAGAACGCGCCAAGAAAGCTACTGTAGCCTGTTGTGTCACCCAAAAATAAGGTGACAGGTACAAATTTCTGTTCTTATTAGTCCATTAAAGTGACCCTTTAAGCGAGTATGGGAATACACAAAAGATTTAAGCTAGAAAAGGACTGCTCTCGTATTGAAAGATATTGAAAGCTAGTTCAGTTTCGCACGAATTTCAACATTCCTGTACAGGCCTAACATTAAGAAGGTGACAATCTTTTACTTTGACTATGGGAATGAGCTCACCATACATTGCATATTTATACGGATCTACGGAAGAATAGAAATGTGGACATGCCTCTAGCTAGCCACTAGTGGAATGCCAGTTGCAGTCATTACAAGACACAGTCTCTTGGTAGACACGTTAACAGATTTAACTTTTTCTCAAATGACTATTGCAGTATGCCAGGACGAGGAGGATAAGCAGGCCTTTCCTGCGGATATTATCGACAGTGATTACCAGTAGGATTTTGGGTTTGCTTCTAGTCTAAATTCGAACATTCCTGGGTATACTGTTCGCAAAAGACACCCCTATTAACGTTGTTACATACATCCAAAACTAGCAAAAAAAACATTATTTTTTTTGCCGATTATTTCCCCTCACTTACTAAATTTCTAGAAAAGCCAAAAATGAAACCACCATCTAAAACTATTTAGCCCGTCCACTGCGTTTCTCACGGGACACTGTAAGCTCCAAGAACACTTCACGATGAAGCGGAAACAAGTCGGACCAATGAGCTGTGAAGTATTGACTCGTAACAGAGTAAGCTGTCTGGGAACTTACAATACTAGATAGATGAGAACTCCCATCTCTAGATCCAATCCAGGTACTTAAGTTTCTAAGGAAAACTAAACTAAACGAGGCACATTAGTCGGAGATCCTTTAGGTCGCATGGAATTTGGAATTGATGTCAAATGATTCACATTCGAAAAAAATTGACTAAAAGCTACAACAAAAGCACCACTACAGACGGAAGTCAGGCAAGTATACACTCTACTGCTTAGATCGGCATTACATGGATCGACCCAGAGATTTTCGGAGCAAAACAATTTAAGAGGGCTCCACCCACAAGCAGAAATATTAAGAGGTTCATTCAAATTGTGTACTTACTGTGAAAATGGGACCCATAGCGCTGGTCTGCATTCTTTGTATTTCCCTGAACTCCTTCATAAGTCGTCTCGAACGAATTGTGGAATCATTAAGTTTTAAAGTAGATTTACTCGTAGCTGGTGAAACGCCTCTGTAAAGAGACGACAAACTTCATAAGTAATTATCTTAATTTGTATAAAAGTATAATTTTATTTACCGTCTTAAACGTCGACCAGGTGAGCCAGAAGGACCACCATTAGCAGTAGGTGGTTGATTAGCTTCCGCACCCTCCGATTGTTTGTCATTTCCTTTGAATAGTTTTCGAATAGCTGCCGCAACTTTTTCCTTAGATCGCGACGACATTGTCTGGCGGAGAACTTCTCTCTGATTAATTTCGTTTATTTATTCTGTCGGATGGTTCTGTCTGCTTAATAATTATTGTGCTGAATGTTTTTATTGAATTCCACAATCTATCGGTTCCACAGTTAGCAAAATACTCTTCATAAGAATTAATCGAGTTTTGCTTGCTTTTGGCGATTTATATTGTCTCAGTCTTCAATATACTTCAGTATAGTTCTGGAATAGTAAAAGAAAAAGGAAACATAATTCATTTAGTATCTCATCTCTGGTTGATTACATTCGCATTGTTTCACTATATACAATGATTACATGACATTTCTAGGACAATGTGATAGTTTACGAAGGAAGACATTCTCCCAATTGGTTCATACTTTCTATTCCATTTCCTTCATCTACGAGTACTCCCTCTCTTGTATCGATAAACCTTAGAAGATTTTTTTCTGCAAAAGTATCCTTCTTGGTTTTTGAGTTTTATTGATTTTTATTCACTTCATCCTTGACAGAGTGCTCTTTTATGTTTCACAGAATTTTAAAATATGAAAATAAAAAAAAAGCCAAAATAGAAAATATTCTCTTAGTTGTGGGAAAGAACTGAGAGAGAAGTGCTCATTGAGGATGTCCCAAGCGATGATTGTGATACAATTCGCTGTTGATTGCTTAAGGGGATACTGAGTTTTCCATTGTTGAAAATTTGCATTTCAATACAAAGAGATACTTTCACGAACAAAACATTTTTAGAGATTTCGCTTTATTATATTAAAAACTGTGTCAATGGGGAAATTACTTTTGAACGATGGAAATGCAATTTTATTCAGTGAAAATATATTTTTGGTCTCTAATAGCGAAGTGACATACAAAAGTTCGGGTTTATAACATTCATAGACATTTAGTTATCTAAATCATTATTAATTGAATTACATTCTGTACTGTACTTCATGATTAGTCAAATGGAAACTATGATAGAAACCAGCCTCGAATTTACTTAAGGTGATTACTAATTGCATTACCACTCAACTATCGTTCAGTTTTTATTGAACCTTTGTACACCAACATCTCTGCATTATACAGATCTGTTAGTTTGCATGAAGAGACTATGCAACACTAAAGGCCTTAGAATAAGACAGTGGAAACTCTACACTTAAAAACTTTCCAATTCTAAACTCATTAGTACTGCTTGTTCTGCATATTTTACCGGATCCTCAAAAAAAAGAGACTCTGAAATGGGACAAGAGGCAACAGTTTCCTCAACATCGACTACAATATTATATCTGCTGTACTGTGGGAATGCCTAAGACTGAAGAGGTGAACTTATTTGACTTCTCTTAAAATAGGCGAACCGATTAGTGTGGCACCGGCCCGATTAGATGTGGTAGTATCCTGCCGGGCGATGATGGGATGGGTTCTGTCTATCAGCTGCCCTCGACCTCTGAGGACGTTGACCAGTGTGTCGCACATTGTGTGGCAGATGCATCTGAATTTTACCTTTAGTTTCGCCTCCTAACTATGACCTTACCGGGGTCCTGGAAAGCATGGCCCATCATTAACGTTACTTCCTATGGATAAATTTAAGTAGCTTTGTACGACAGGACATTCAACATCGGCGACTTGGACAGAACGTCACAATAGACAACTACAATTTTGCGATAATATGGGTGCTTTTCTGAAACCTAGTTAACTAGTGTCAGCCAGAAACGTCAAATGTATGTAACATCTAAAAGAAATACATCAACCGGCTGGCTACAACTCTTGCTTTTCTCCCCAGCCAAAACCAACTGACTAGGAATTGTTATGCTCTTGACAGATAGTTAGCCCGATTTTATGCGGAAATTTCGATTGTGTGTTTGAATAAATTTTTATTTCGATAATATAACTCAGATTTCAATAAAATCGCCCCAGCCATTTTTGATAAAACCAAAAAAAAAAATCAAAAGGAAAACAAGGAAACTTTTTTTGAAATATCATCATCAATATAACATACATTAAATTTGAGCAACGTTCAACCGTTCGACCTATTTTTGTGAAAAAAAGTAACTAAGCATTCAATCATCGCTACCTCTCGTTTTAATTTTACTTTCCTTTTTGGTTAATGACCTGGTACCTGACGCTAGTAAAATAGTGAAGTCTAGTATGCTGTTCATGCGAAACGAAAATTTTCACACTTTTTGATTATTTTGACAGTTGACAGCTAATGTCATTATGACTGTAAGCAGAAGTACCAATATTCAAATGCAGAAGAAACATTAAAAATCCGGTTGGCTAGAAATCGTTCTAGCTAGCTAGGTTTATAAAAAACAAACACGCCAAACGATGGAGTTCCTCTATCTAGACTCTCAAAATTACACCAACGCAGAGGTCAAGTGAATAATTACCCTTCAAATTGTGGTTTATTTGGGCTACAAAGACAATTTAGTAGCAAAACTCTCACACAACTAAGCATGGACTTTATCAAATGCGGATTAGTCTTTTTGGCTGTTTTGAAAGCAAAGTTTTTTGACAAATTTTTGGTCCCGTTGGTATTGACTGTGCCAAGACAGGAATATAGGTAATTACCTGATAATTTCTTCAATTTCTTCAAATTTTAAAATCTATAATATTCCTTATTCTTGTTTCATGACGTGGGCGAAATTGGTCGTCCACTTCACAATTCCTATACCTATTTCCTCATGAAATATCTTCTCACTTCTATGTGCCTTAACCGCGTACATGATCTGCAAATCAATGTCAGGATTACACAAAGTGCTTGCCAAATGAACATGACATCCTTTGTGTGTGCATATTATCATGGTCCAACTACGTCACAGCTTAATAGACCCCACCCATAAGCGACTGGGCTGCCACAAAATAAAACTTTGTGACAGTAATCATGAGTTACGAGGTATTTTATGCCATTGCCTTGCTGCATGGTCACCTCACCATAGTGAGGTGGAAATAAAGTTCTAAATTGCTGTATAATTTCTCTGAATTAATTTGCAATTTTGACGTTTAGAAAACGAGTGACATTTAGAATCGGAACTATGACAAATGCACTTGGAATATTTCTGCAATCAATGAATTGGCTTCGGAGAGAATTACCCTCACCCACTCATACACATTTATTCATCAAGGTCACTTTTATGGTCACTCATGCGTGAATTTATCCTCAAATGTGGTTCTCTGAATTCGAAAGTGAAACGTGGAGCGCTGGGTGGAACCAATAAAAGAAGGAGAATTATGTACAAATGTGAGTGAGAGGTTTCATAAAAATTCCAAAAATAGACTTTTGGGCTAAGTTACTCTGCCTCAGGTTTTATCCTTATCACATGCACCACCAATGACAAAGGAATAAGGAAAATCTAAGAAGAAAGAATATATTTCAATACGATTTTGACTCCTTTACCGGAGTGACGGAGGAGATATTGTACGAGTATGCCATTGTGGCAATCAGGATGATTCCGTTTGCAGTATCCGTATGAACATCATATTGTTTAGGTAACACATGGGGAGCCTTATGATGTTTACGATGACGATGGGGTGTCAATTTCTGCTTCCTTTGACTATACTTTTGTGCTTCCTTCAGAGATGCTTTATATCCGCCGTTTGCGATACATTTACTCTGTTTAATGGGTTCATTGAATTTAGCGTTCCGCTTTGCCTTTACCATTTCCTTTTGATGAAAATATGATTTCTTATGAAAATAAAAATACGAATGAATATATGTACATGTTTTCAAATTGCTCATAAGACATGGAGAATTTGCGTATTTTAGAAGCATTATATATAAAAAAAAACCCTTATCAACAAAAATGATGGGTTATTAAAGGCGAGATACATCATAAAAGGTTCATGTTGTCATAACTTTCACTCAATGTATGTAAATTTGACAATACGTCGTTTGCAGGGGTAAGAAAAAAACAACATCATTTTCTTTGTTGACGGGTTTCCAATCGTGAAGGTCAGGATTTTCAAATAAATTTCAGTTGTATCGATTGATATGGCATTTCCTCATTACACTTATTTTAAAAACAAAAAGTAACAAGTAACAAGTGATTTACTGTGATTCGAATTTAATTCGCTCTGGATAAACTTGTTGAATGTTTATTTTCCTCGCTCATTGTAAAACTCGTTTTAAGTTTGCGTCGTGTTCCTTTTCTGCTCAATCAATCGCTCACTAAAACAACCAGAAACGGATCTAAAATAGTTTGAATTAATTGTTTTTAATTTTTCAGATGCAATCATAACACCAAAAGACAGCACGTTAGAATTGAAAGTACCAAAAGGTATACTAAATACAGTTGATTTCCGCTCTAAGTTAGCTCTAGGTAAATACGGCAGCTACTATACGTAGTTACCAGTTACGACGTAAGGGTAAATCCACATGGAGCCAAATGCATCCCCTTCATGAGATTAAAATTTTGTTCAACAAAATTCATTTTCCAGCAATGATATCCAAATGCTAATGTTACAGAAGGACTTTTATGTCTCGAGGTTATTTGACAGCACTCAACATGACCTTCCCCAAGGGTAGATAAGCAACTACTCCCATCTCTTTATGCAAATAAATATCTAATGACATTTTTGTGCAAAATTAAATTTTCTACAAATATTAGGTACCTCACTCAATAGAATGACGTAGCAAAAATTTCCCTGCCTCATGTCCCACACAATAACCTCCCACTCTACTGGTTTGACTGACTATAGTAAATATTGATTACATTTTTGGTCTCACTGAAGTTTAAGATATTTTCGTCCTTTCTCTCCCGCACTATCAGCGCTCTTTGCTAATTGAATTTTTAACAAATTTTCCACTCGTTTCTCTCGACGGATTGTGATTAAAATCAAATTATGGATGTATGCGTAATCCAACCTCCACTTAAGAAGGCAAATTCTAGATAAAACTTTAATTTTATTTTGCTCTTAATCAGTAGCCGCTTTAGGGAAAATTCCTTTATTCTAAATTGGATAATAGAATCCATCCACTCTCATGCTCCAGAGATCATATTGTTTGAGAGGCAAAATAATGTACTCCGTGAGCACTAGACCGAGAATAAAGCTACAACAGATGTGGCAGGCAATGTTTGGGTAATAATGGCAGGACATTTGCATAGATATATGAAAAAGAATAGTTCTATGTGTGCTACTTCTAGAGAAGAAAAACAAATATGTATGTAAAGAAAAAAAAATAAGTAAAATTTCATGTTTTAATCATATACACGAGAGTATGTCCGTTGGCAGGAGTCCAAGACAGTTGATGGAACTATGATAATATAGTATCCCGCTATCTCTACCCCATTGACTATGTAATGGGATACTTGGAGGAGGACTTTCTAAAGTGAGTCCTCAGGCGGATATGTTTACATAATAGGCAAGAGTAATTTGACACTTTTTTTACGTAACCAAAGCAAAATTACATGTTTGCAGGGTTAATTGGCTGGTGTTCGGTTCTAATTAAACATTCGGGAATTCAGAATTGAGATGGCACACAACATTACCCATCTACATAATTGCAAAGGGACAGTAAAATGAAATGTGATAGTACATAGTATGTTAGGACACTAGATTTAGATAACATAGAAAATGTACAACGCAAAAAGGATTAATGTAGGTTGGAATTATTGCAGCATCATTTTTACTACCTACGGAAGGAAGACTCATTCATTAGTTTCATTTATTTGACCAACACTAACATTTTCAGGACTATTGCTCTTTTACACTAAAGACTTGAGTAATTTTGTGTAATAAAACCAACAATAAATAGGGCCACGTAAATTTCACATCGTGAATGTATTAGTCTATGCTGCTGTGGCTTGGTGAGCAAAGATAAAGGAGTTGATATTGTAAAAACTGTGAGCTGAATGATGATATTAATACCGCACTGGTTCACCCCACTACGAGTCTAGATTATTTCTCATCAGACATTCTGATGAGCAGAAATAGCAAAGACGCATTACAACTATTCTATAAAAGGTCTTATGAATATAAATTTAAGTACAGGAATAGCAACCAACAGCAACTGAGTATAAAAGAGAAACGAATAAAATCTAAGTTTTTCCAACCACTAAACCAAAAAGGGGTTTCTGTTGCTAGACGGAAAATAGCGTCCGAGTGCTCTAGATTTAAGAAAAAATAAATCCCTTTTTCCTGAAATTTCCAGATCGGTCGGAGAGGATTTCACACCAAACTACTGAAAATAACAACTACCGTATAACAAGAGGCCAGATATAAAAGAAGCATTTCAACCTGCCAGCTCTTTCATCAAATCGATTCGGTTACATAAAGTGCTACGATACCAAAATTAAGAAACCAAACATTTATTGTTCGAGAAAATAGTTGCATTATTAAAATGTTGTTAAAGTTGCTCCTCTGGCAACCCTATTATAGAATAATGTATAAGCACATATGGAGCCCTATTTCATAAAAATATATCGGAGAACGTTGTCTTTGATTTGCCATATAACAACTCTGTTCTTCCTTTCAGCTCGCATTTTTGCAATTGGTTTTGCACATGTCCTAATATGAGAGTTCCATGGCCGAAAGGGTTAAACACACAAAATAAGAAACAATTCTACACAATTATATACCTAAGGTAGATTCGTAGACTAAAAAACAGAAACAACTTTGAGATGAAGACACCGTCTGCGGATCTTAATCGAACTAAAATTACACTTGCCTGAACCCTGAGTCGAAAGAGTAGGTTCAAGATTTCAGTTCGTGTACGTACGAAGATAAAACCCTAGAAATCTAGAAAAGGAAAAACATAAAACATAAACTACATGTGGCTAACACGTGAACACCTTTCTGTACTGCCTGACGTCTGCTGCTACAAAGTCCAACACATTGTTTTTGAAGCCACCCTTGTGTTGATTTGGCCTTATGAGCTGGGGCATTTGACTTACGGAATCAGTTCTGATGCTTCTTTGGATGACCGAGCATAAACTCTGTCATTTTGTTTATTGAATGATTCTTCAATATTTTTTCATGAGAAAGTGGCCAGTGTGTCTTTTATATGTGTTAAGCCCCAAATCTTGTTTGATGCGAGACATGGATTTCTGCGATATCTTCATTTCTCGTGACTCGTGACAAGATTTTCTGCTTTCGCAGCGGTTTCCGATTAATCCTGGCTTTAACAGCTTTGATCGCCTGTGGAGTTCGGACAGTGCGAGAGCGTCCAGTTTTTTGACGGTCAATTACTTCACCAGTGTCTTCAAACTATGTAATAGTTCGATACACAAAATTCTGGGTGATTTCAAAGGTCCGGAAAATATCTCCTCTTTCCATATTACACTTGTGAAGGACAATCACTAGAAAATGGTTTTCAATATCACCCTACTCCATATTTACAATCGTCTTTTGTGTAAAGTTTGTTCCGCGTTGACTTAGTATAAGTCACACATTGATTACCTGTCAACATAGAATGGATGTGTTCAACACTAGTTTCACGATGAGTGCGTTTAAACGTGTATCAGTATTTATGACATGACTAGGTATAAACAAATGCCGAAATATTGCTTTATGGGTAAAACACAATGTAGCGCTCGCGCGTTTGCGCGTTTGACAAACGTTCTACCGACTTACGATAATATTTGTCACAACACGCGTTGAGAGGATAGGAATATGACAGAATTATGCTCTGTTCCCTCAAATTTCCCACACACGATTTCGCGGCAGAAAGAAGAGTAGAAATGTACTCCTTTTTTTATGGTTTGATTAGGAAACACAAATATAAGAAATAACTTCGCAAACAAATGTGTATGAATAAGAAAATAAAAAAATAAAAGCCTCTGCCTACTTTAACATAATTAATTTGTGGGTTAAAAAAAACATCAATTAGCTATTAAAAATTATTACATTACAAATTGGAGTACATACACGACACAATGACATACATAACTTGTCGAACAAGTCAAAGAATAATGTCAATCCAAAACAACTGAACTGTAAGCTGTCAAAACGCGGGACAATAGTAGTGGTGCTTACGATATTTACGATCAAAAACCGACCAAACGCCTTAGGTTACCATAAGATCCCATTGTTTCAACTCATTCTGTCATCGCGCAACCGCGCGAGCGCCACATTGTGATTCTACTTTTAAGCGGTTTTTGTTATTGCATGTCTGCCCTCGGATCAAATGTTTTCTTCTTTGTGCAATTCTCCAAAAATAATCATTCTTTACATTTGAAATATTGTTTTAGCAAAGCAATGCGATATCGCTTTTCGATTCGTTTGTTTTATTGCCAGATTGCATTTTGTTAAAAAAAATAATATTTTTTTTTTTTTTTTTTTGAACAATCGATATCGCGCTGTTTCGATGCCAGAATACAAATTAAAATTCATTTAAACTATATTTAGCAATAATATTGTGTGTTGCCAGTTGCTTATTGGTGTGAGAGCCGCCTAAATCAAAACTTAATGAAAAACTAGTGCAAAGTAAAAATCAGGCTGGCCTGTTTAGAGTAGTAAGGCCATTTCAAGAAAACTACAAACTTTTAACATGTACAGTTGCACGTAGCAATAAATCTTCAGATACGATTTCACCTAAAAACCTCCACTCTCATAGTCATAGTAATCCACACTATTTTTCTCATGGAAAACTCCTATTAAATCAGAAACCCGTAGCCCACGCAGGGGTTTCAAAATAAACTCTTCACTGTCGTAAGTTACAATTATCCTATCAAACACGTGTAGCCTATTATTTACGAACAAAATTTATTTTGTTTAGGAAAGTAATTAACTAAGAAGACTTCTATCTACACAACCATCACCTCAGACACAATTATATACGTCCTGCTGCCCCCGAACTGTGTGCTGTAGGCCTTCACCAAGTACAAATTTGAAATGTATCTCTTTAGCTTATTGTTGCTGTCTCCCTACCACTTCAGACATAGAAGACCAAAATCCGATGCTCGAACGCAAGTGACGCACAATGTATTGTTATTAATTTAGTCTGGTGTCGTCCGTTCGCCCGTTCCCTCCTCTGTCTATACGACAAGGACGACAACGACAAACCCTTTAGGATTCATTACAAGAGTGACACAAACAAGAACAACAGCTAGCTTGTCCATCACACTCACAATTGTTTGAAAATAAATTATCGATTTTATTTATTCTGTGCTCTGACGAGTGACCTCCACCGCTGCTGGGGAGCTACATACGAATATTCTCTGTGGCTGTCCTCAAAGTCAGGATATGGTCAGGCTAGAGGATGATATTTTTAGATCACTGATTGCAGTCGCGGCTGAGAGTTGTTACAATAATATGTAATTTATTTATTAAAAAAAAAAAAAAAAAAAACATGCGAGATGTGGTATTGTACTACAAGAGATCGATAATGGTAGCAACTGGCCTATTTCCGTGGTCGGAAAGTTGCACTTGCCTCAAGCCGTGTGTTCCGAACTAGTTGAGTTCGTCACAATACGTTGGACGTTATCATGTGTCGCCTCGATTGATGGTCATTAATGTCAGCTTTCTGTGATATTCTGTCCTAGTTGTGGATAAACAGTGGTCGTCACATGTCGAGGAGCGGTCTATGATTGATTAGCCTTTATTACGTACACTCGGTGTATTCTGCGCCCCACGTATGAAAATGATGCATGTGAACGAAATTAACCGTAGAACTGCTAACCGAATGCATCAGGTTGAAATGACAAGGACCGATATAAATCTTGCCTGATAGGCTATTGTAGTGGTTTTCTTAGTGTACATTACTTGGACAGTAAATTTAATCAGGGAACGGCTGCAGGGAATTTTCTGCAACAACAATCCTGCTTTAGTAGATGTCAAATTCTGTTTTTCACGTGGCATTGTAGTAATTTCGTCTTTCAAAAATAGTACAATTTCGAAAGAGTGAAGGATAGAACTAGGTCATTGGTATTTCCAGACAGGGAAATTAGCTGGTATGAAGGATTTAAATGTGGCAAAAGTCTATACAACTTTTGTTTTCGTTGGTAAAACAGACATGAACGAAATTCTTTAAACCAGCCTCCTTAAGCATGTAAATTAATTACTTCCCTGAGTCATCTCTCTAAAAAGTCTACTATTTCCTTCGATGACTAAACACAGTTGAAACTTAAAAACAAAACCTAAAAGACTGCTATAGTAGGGCATGACACAGATTTATTTATTTTACTAATACGAGATAAAATGTTATTACCCAGTTTATTGCCAAATACAAAGCTATAACTTTTAATAACATGTAAAACTTCTTAAAATATAAACGCAATACCAACTACCGTTTAGAATTCCTTGAAGTGAATCATAAAATCAAAATGTATAATCAATGGAAAACATTATTTATAAATTTTACGAGCAATGCATAAGGTTCTTCGGATTGTTACTAAATCGTATTGAACCGAAGCGTGAAATGGCCGAAGTGGATATTAAATTTATCTTGGCTTCTTAATCGGTAATTCCCTGTGTATGCAAAAGTGCACCGAAAAATAAAAAAAAAAAAAAAAAAAAAACAGATTTGGCGACATAAATATGTACGTTGGTGGTGTTACAGGGTGCCACCAAATAGAATGGTCACTTAAAAAAAAAAAAAACGTAGTCAAATGTCATCGTTTGTTTTTTAAAGGTAGTCCTGTTGTGTGTGTTTAAGACGATGCTTTTTTTAATTCAGGGAGACATTTTTATTCCCGGCTGGTACTCGAACCTTCGAATCAACAAGTGAGCAGACTATCCATTGCACCACAATCACCCGCTCTCATTAACCTGTTGGCAATTGTATGGCAGAGTGGATAATTTAGTGCGAAATGTATCGTGACCTCCTAGGAAGAGAACGTACAACTTCCCAGGAGGTCATATAAATTCCTAGGAGGTCGTAGAACGCCCCAAGCAATCGTTGACATCCTAGGGGGCGGTAGAACTTCTTATGAGTTTGTAAAACTTCCCTTGGATACTTAATTCGTGTGAATTAACGAGGGGTTATGTTTGTTCCCGTTGCATGCTTTTGTTGTTTCAATACTTTTTACTTTCTATTCTCTTCCCGATTTCACTGCGAATCATCTTTTTTTTAACTTCTGCTGTAGACGTTTCACAAAAAAACACTCCTAATGTAATTGTTTAAACACACATATAAACCTGAGAAATATCAATCTGTATAAATCTACATATGAATATGCAAAGAATATTAAGTATGTAGTTAGCTTCCAACTATGTCATTTATAGTGAATGGCTGTTTCAAGATATACAACCAGCAATTACTTTTGTTTAAGTATTGTAGTTAAATATGAGGAATCTGGAAGGTAAACCCAATAGTTAGTTTAGTTTCTTCAATAAGTATAAGTTCTTTCAGATAGTATTAAGCACCTCCTCGCATTCAGTTTCAACTACCGTTCCGCACATCTACGACAATATAATGCATTCGTCCTTTAGCAGCAGTTACCTACCCTTACCTTATGTTCTACGGTCATGCAACTGCCACAGCTAAACAGGTTAAACCTATTAAATGCCGTCCAAGGTAGAACATAGTAAAGTGAGGTGGAAATAATAGGTTCAAATTTACTACTTCAAAAATAATTGCCGTTAATCATTATGAATGAAGGAAAAATTAATCAATAACTCTACATCCTTGATATACTAGTCAATGACAAATTTGTGAGAATGACAACGAATGCAAATGGTTTGTTGGTACGGACTAATCAGGTTGTTGACAAATATTTTAAGACAGAGAGTAAGAGCATGGAACACACAACAAATATACACAAGAGAATCTACATAACAAATACTGGTGACGATTCTTAATTGTCTTAATTAATTGCCATTTATATTAAATTTCTACCTCAATTCATTTCATGCACTTGTTAGAGGTTGAACTTGAAATTCTGCTAGTAATATTATGAAACAAAAATACAAGTAAAGTGGCAATAAAAACCGCAATAGCATGGTTACATTATTCATCGTGGCATAATATTAGTGTCAGTTGTTCATTTAGTTTGTCATATCGTGAACATGTTCATTTAAAATAATTCTCTTTACATCCTGACTGTCGCTGAAAGTGCTTTACACTCAAAGTGGTACAGAGATACATCTCTATGAATTAAAAATCAAACAATACCAATTGACAAACAAAGAAAGTTTCGATTTCACAACGACCGCAAAAGTTCAAGCTGCACAGAGGAGTCTCCACAATGAAAAGAAAGGAAAACTCTTCACGCTTCAGCGATGTGGTTGGTAGTCACAGAGCCATAAAAGATTTCTTTGTCATATTCTCGTGCCCCGGAATATCCACGTTGATCCCAACAGAAGTTCGACGGGGGAGAATTTGAACCATCATAACAGACCTCAGAGTATTCGTTATTTTATTTTGCATTTTAATTAGCCATTACTATTTGCGATCGACAAGTCGCGGGCCTATCGTCTTGTAACTCTAATGAACCCACCCCACTACAATCCAATGTGCACATGCACACCCGACACTTTGTGCAATTTGAATACAACAGAAACGGAACACGTTTCTTTATCGTTGAAAGACGAAACAGACAAAAAATAAATAAATGATGATGGAAAATGTGTATTTGAACTTTTAATTGAAGAGTTTTTGGTTTCATGTTTATTTGCTTTGAGCGCATATGTCTTATTGACTGAATGAATTAGACGATGATAAAGAAGGTTAATGACATAATTATGTGTGTTTCGTTGCCGTTGTAAGTAACTATACGTACTGTATGTACTGTAGTTCGCATCAAAGTTTAAATTATGTTTCATGTTGTTCTTAAATTTTAAAGGTAGTGGAGACGAGACAGTGGAGGTAGTTTTCAGGTTATCGATTGATAATCACGATAAATGACATACAATATTATTTGTTAACATTTCTCTTAAAACAATACACTTACTACAATAGATTGTTTATTTTTAGTTAAGTATCTGGAAAAAGAACTAATCTATAATAAAAAAAAAAAACATCCACTTGAAAAAAATAGTTTTCCTTAAAATTAAATAATTATAACAAAATCTGTAAAAAAAAAAACGTGAACGACTGGATCGCAAATACTTGTACCTACATACGAGTATAATATACGGGTAAACTTATTATTACCTAATTTGTAAATCATTCAAATTTGAATTTTAAGTAAAATCTTTAAAATATATTTTTTTTTTTTTTATTTAAAGAATTCGTTAAAAAGCAACAAATTTATTTTGGAAATGACTTTGCGCAGGACTGATTCCTAGTCGAGGAATAACCAATTTTAAAAACAAGTCCATAAATCCGCCAAGAACGTGGTCATATGATAGCACATGTGTAATCTAAATTAAATATTAAATTTGAACCGTTCTCGAGAAAATTTTTTTTTTTTTTTTCTACTTAAAACATCCCTGACTTTTAAAACTAAGCATAATTTTGTGAAGGCTGGCAGATTTAATGTGGACAATTGCTGATATTATTAAGGTAAGTTAAAATAAAGGAATTCTTTTGTAAAAATGACGTGCAGTTAATGAATATGGTACTCGTATATTAACGAAAGTATGGGACGAGGAAATCATTCTACGGAGGACATCAGGCGGTGTTTTGTTGCATATAAGAATGAAGGGCACTCAAATTCCGATATAGAATGGGAATTGGAGTGCTCGAGAAAAAGGGTAATTAATGCAATCCAATTTTGCGAAGAAATGAGGCCGATCCAAAATAAAGTGCGCAAGGATCGGACGCGAAAGACCTCCAGAACCGACACGACCATTGTTCGATTGAGTAAACTCGATCCATTTTTGACAGCTCCTACAATAAAGCAAATAATTAAAGAAGAGCTAAATATAAATGATTCAGTGAGTACAAATTGTTCAGACGGATTGCCAGGCAGAAACCATTGGTGCCACAACGTAATTTATTACGCCGTTTAGAGTTTGCACGCGATCACGTTAATAAGGGTCCCAACTGATGGCAAAATATTGTGAGGACCGATGAATCGAAATTTAATCGGTTCGGATCAGATGGAAAACAATATATAAGGCGCGGGATCAACCAGGAATTTAATGATCCTAAATATACCATAAAAACGGTGATGCATGGTGGAGACAACGTCCTTTTATGGGGTTGCTTTTATTCGTGTGGTGTTAGCCCAATTTATCGGATTGAGGGCATTATGGATCAAAGAAAATATAATGACATTTTAAACAACATTATTCTTCCCTATACTGAGGAGGAAATGCCACTAAAATGGAAATTTCAGCACAACAATTACCCAAAGCATACAGCTGTCCCCTGATCTCAATCCGATTGAGAACTTGTGGAGGGAGGGCCTGTTCAGCGCTCTTTATAGATTTCCATTTTATGACTTTAATGTCCTCTCTTAATTTTGGAAATAAAAAATAATCGTATGGAGCTAGCCAGCCAGCCAGCTAGGCAGTATGTAGCGCAGCTGTACATTGTCTCGAAGAATAGAATGGGCTGTTATCTTGATGGAACAAGGCACTGAAATAAATTTATCATAATAATGTGACATTTATCGCTATTTATATCTAAATATTAAATGTCTCTAACTATTCTCCTACTTATTGTAAGAATTTAAATTGTAATAACATTACTGATATCATATTGTATTTTTGAGAATAAAGATTTAAAAAAAAAAAAAAAAAAATAAAGACACGCTGATGACGCTTTCCAGGTCATTTATTCTGAATTGCATCTAGTTTTCGTAAAACCTTAACGTAATAAGTTACTATCACTGGATATCTCTTTCGACACTCCAGAACACTGTGGCCATAACTTTTTTAACTGACCTTTCCGCTCTAAATTCTGTAGACCTATAACTTCCCTCTTTTGATTGCATTTTTGACTCGGGATTGAGACAAGTCTCACCTTCAGTTATGATGGGAGCAAAAACCTCCCCTGAGTTCATTGGTTCATATGTTCGGCGCGCAATACTTTGGGCACCCATCATGTTAACAGCATGGAAAGTCCTAAACGATCACATGCGTGGACTGATCCATAAAAAAATGTCTACGCTACCGGCTATTTCGAACAGATGTTCACGTTGATCATCTTTGTGTTCCTCCCTGTCTTCCTTAAAACGCTTGATTCACTCAAACATTTGAATACGGCTTGGTGATTGATCACCGTAAACTTTTTCTTAAAGCTATCAATTATCGTACCACCACTTCTCCATTCGAGTTTGACCAAAAATTTCATGTTTGCTCGGATTTCGAAACAAAAGTTTTCCAATCAGCTTTTGGCTCTACAAACAATCTGACTTAAATTTTGCAAATAATCTGCATACACGTTATATTTAAAAAAAAAAAGTATGACATACGCAGTTTTGATATGCCTTCGTACAGGTTAATTTTTTTAAAAAAGTTCGCCTCGTTTTATTCGGCAATAGTTGAGGATGAAAGTATAATACTTAGGAACAAAGATGTAGGGCACATTCTCTCTAAATTTGTTGATAACCTTGAATGTTCATGATTTAAGGATATGAACTAACACGCCTCTGAATGAAAATACCTCACATCGTCAGAGATATGATATTCAGAAAATCTTGCAGTGGGCAAAAGCAAATTTTGTTTATTTCAATGCCAAGGAAACCCAATTCATCGCCTTTTCCAAGGAGAACTGTACAACCTCTTCAATTGGACAACCAAATTATCAAACTCAAGGAGATCATGCATCTTCTTGGTGTCACAGTGAACTCTATGACCAAATATCCAACATCGCAAAATCAACGTCCATTATAGCTGTGCTAGGCTTCAGACTCACTGAAAGCACTTTAACTTTTAGACGCCATTTTTACTATGTTAAAATGTCGCTAGACGGTGCATATGCATTTCTCTTATTTCTCACAGACGTATTACATGTGAATAAAGCTTCCTTGATAGTTTGATTTGCATTTATATTTTTCACAAGTTGACCTCAAACGAGCTAAGAGAGTTATAACTTGTTGCCGTTAACTGGGAAAATCATAAAATAATAAATACACTTGTTTACTAGTTTCAGAAAAATTATACGCATAATTTTGCCGTTACAGTTGGTAGTTGCATCATACCTATGTTTGTTTCTAGATAACGTGCAAAATTGTTGCCAACGTTCGAAGTTCATTCGCATTAGCGGTATTTTCAGGTAAACTACGGTCTTTGACAGTAATATATATATTTATAAAACACTATAAATAATAATGTAATTTTCTCGTTGTTGCGCGCGAGCAAAAAAAAAAACGTCACAATTTAAAATAAATCACTCCCTCATTACTGTCAGCCTTCCAATTAGCTGGTAGCACCGAACGCATGCGACACATCAAACAACACGTCTATTTCCAGTTGACAGCAAAAGACGCCACGTCATTTACACATGTCACCTATGGTCTTTTTTAGCGCGTTAATTATCGTATCGATTTCTGTTTGCTGAAAAAAGTCGTCACATTCGTGCAATGGTGGGAACGCAGTTCAATGAACGTCAGTTCAACATGAGCTGTCATTCTTTCAGTTAAATGTTTATAACAGACTTATTCCTTTGAAATCGTCGATTCATGTAACCAGTTTAAGCCTCCTTTAGTAAGTTCAAAGAATGCAAAATACAGCAAACAGATTTCAAGGAAGCGAAATTAAAATATTTTACAGAAATTGAACACGTATTTTTAGACCTTGTGGACACGACTGGTACCGGTTTCTTTGTTCCGTCTTCATTTCGATTTTACTTACTATGGTGATTTTTCTTTCTTCATCATACGTATGTAAGTAGTTTTTATTTTTGTTTTGTATCCCCGCACTTGGGTACATTCTTAATCTGCCAGACACTTTTTATTGCAACCATTGCGGCGGAGGGACATTAAACCAGTTCTGAGAATCTGACGGCGGAGAAGTGAACTCATTGCTGTTTGGAGCAATCGAGTTTATTTCTTCGAGGAAATCTCAATCCAACATTGGTGGACTTTGTGAGGCATACAGTTGCAGCTCCAACTAAGCGTTAACCAAGAGTCTTTACAGATTTGTGCAAAATTAACAAAGGAATTAAGTGGTTAACAGCAAGGACTGTGTATGTATGGAAGTGCTGCTTGATTTTATTTCGTGACTGGTTAACTGAACGCTGTGTCTTTTCTTCGTTTCTGATTCACTCAGGGGGGTGTAAATTTTCTTTAAGGTCGCAGAATGATGATACACCCCTTTTTTTCTGCATGGAGACATCAGATGTCTTCTCGGGTGATTTTATTGCTTCGTTGATGGGGTTGTTGACACTTCATACCCCACATGTTGAATGGCGAATAAAGAATTCTATTTGTGCCAATTTTATATAATGAACCATCTCACGCAGTAAGCATCTCTCAGTGCACGATTGGATATTCGCCAAAAATGCATCGGGCATTACTCGTATTGAGTAATCTCCACCACTGAAGCATGTTTATGAAACGTGATCTTGACATGTAAAGCATGGTGATCTCGTAAATCAACTATACCGTTGTGTGTGAACATGATGACAGCGTTTGATGTTTTATTCAGGGTGACAGCTTTTCTTTGGGAAATGTCCAGTGTTTATATTGTAGAAAATAATTTGGCGTGAATTTGTAAAATAAATAAATACAAATAGTTCTGCGAATAGAAATGATGAATTTGTCATGTTTTAGCCCTTCCAATTACACATGTATATTATTATCGCATAGATTTCGATTAGTACAGGAAATGCCACACACCTAAAAATATATTATAGTTAAAATAGGTGCCTTCTTAGAATGAAATGCATATTCGATTCGTTGTTAAAGTATGGTGTACATATTTTTCGTAGAATTGTGTTTGTTAGGCAAATTGAAGCTCATAATACACTAATTCAATTTAGAACTTCTATTATAAGAGGGATAATTACTGCGTTCAGAGCACTCAAAGATGAGAAGAGGATAATAATAAACGTCCGACCTTTTCAAAATGTCTATAGGTCTATATTTACAGACAATTTTCTGTCTCAGTTATGAAAACTTTGGAAAAAGGCCGGAAGAACGAGTTGGTAATCATTTATGTTCACATAATAAAATCAGTTACATACAAGTACCGGCTTCTGAACTACAGAAACAATGGGACAATGAAGCTTATATACAGCATTTCCTTAGTTACTGATTTTGTAGCTCCAAGAAACAACCATTGACACGAGTGATTCTCCACACTGGAATAGGTATATAATATAATATAAAATTCTTGACAACTTCAAAGTTATACATACATACTACATATGAATGTCTCTAGTGTCAGTGGTGAGATTCATTAAGTTAGTTTCATTTACAATTTCATAGTAATGAAACAGATTTAACAGAAATCAAATTCAGAATAGTTATTGTGCTACATTTTCACATTTTCGCTCCTGTGAACTTGTACAGATGACTTTTGTCAGACCAACAAAATTCAATTCAAATTTCAGATTAAAACTTGTGCATTTCAACGCATTCAATCGTTCTTATATAATTTTCCCATGCTTATTATTCGTTTTATCATGAAAACATCAAAATCACGCATAATTTGTTCATCCTCCATTTTTATTTCAAATGCTATTGAGTGTCAATTTAAAACCGACCTGGAGGCGGGTGAGTGTAGGAGTGACGATCGTATTTATTTCTACTGATTTGAAAACGAAACTTTAAATTCGTTTATTATTAAGAGCCATTTTTCGTTGACGGCATATATGTACTTGAAGGACCTATAGGAGGTGATGTCGTGATCAGTCTTCTTATAGCAAACACAAAAAGCATTGCATAGTTGCGCACTTATCGCATAGAGGGTTCAAGTTGTCTCATATAAATGAGTCAAATGGCAGTGCGTTTTCTTTGCTCCCGAACATACGAGTATATGACACATTACCCTTCAGTTCGACGTCTACATACTGTTTCTATTTTAAAATCTCAAGCTGTGGCTCATTTGCTGGGATGAAGGATTCTTAAACAAGTTCTCCAAATATTCTTATAGTTCGCACTCTAGCTTCATGCACACGTGCTGGTGAGTGTACGTGCACAGTTGCATAATTAGTACTCGACTCTGTTTTAGGTGAGATTTTTACGCCAAATTGAGTTAGTAAAACACAATCTGAATCTATGAGCCAATTATCTGTTGAATAATAGATATTGTATTAGGTGCGCAACTAAGTTCTCTGTCAATAGATGGCTCCAGCAGTAAGTGCTGGTCGATTTTCACATATCCAAAACGTCATGAACCGAGTTTAGACATATGGTAAACAAACTGTTTTGACACATTAGTGATTTTGTTTTGACGTCATATACCTTTGGTTGTGTGAAAATGTCTGATTTTGTGCCAAATAATCGTCATTTGCGGGAAGTGTTGATTTTCTTCTTTCATTCAAAGAAAACGGTGATTGAAGCGCATCGAAACCTCCACAAAGTTTACGCAGATGCTGCTCTAAGTGAAACAACGTGCCGTGATTGGTTCCGTCGCTTCAAAGACGGTGATTTTGATGTTGACGACCGTCCGCGTGAAGGAAGCCCAAAATCCTTCGAAGACGCTGAATTGGAGGCATAGTTCGATGAGGATCCGTGGCAAATGCAAGAACAGCTTGCTTCAGCATTAGGAGTTACCCGTCAAGCCATTTCCAAGCGATTGAATGCGTTTGGAATGATTCCAAAACAAGCAACTTGGGTTCCTTATAATTTGAAGAAAAGGGACGTTGAGCGTCGTTTTTTCGCCTGTGAACCACTGGAAAAGGAAGGGTTTTCTTCATGGATTCATTACAGCAACCCAAAGAAAAGAAAGTCATGGGGGCTGCCCGGTCATGCTTCTACGTTTTCGGCTCGGCCGAATATTCACGCTGCGAAGATTATGCTGTGTATTTGTTGGGACCAGGTAGGTGTCATTTATTAAATGAACTGTTGAAACCCAACGAAACCATTGAAACGAAACGATTGAGCCGAGCACTGCGCGAAAAACGGCTACAATACGAGATGAGGCACGAAAAAGTAATTCTACAGCATGACAACGCTCGGCCTCACGTTGCCAAACACTCAAATGGGAAGTCCTACCCCACCCGCCATATTCCCCAGATATTGCGCCATCCGATTATTACTTTTTCCGTTCGATGGCACATGGTCTGGCTGATCAGCAGTTCCGCTCATATGAAGACATCAAAAAATGGTTTGATTCGTGGATAGCCTCAAAAGATGAACACTTTTACCGTAACGGTATTCGAGCTCTGCCAGAAAGATGGGAAAAAGTTGTAGCTAGCGATCGGCAATACTTTGAATGATTCATTTGTAACCATTTTTTCACAATAAAGTTGCATTTTCATAAAAAAAAAAACAGCGAGAACTTAGTTCCGCGCCTGATAACATTTTCACTTACACAGAAAAATACAAATGCATGTATGTACATCACTTTGTGATCGCCCTTCTTTGATCCACAAAAGATAAAATTTATTTCTACTAAATGTGGAAAGAGAATAGATTCAACGGAGATCTAAGAAGTAAACCTTTTGGTTTAATTGGTGTTACCATAACCCTTCTCTGATAATATATAGCAATATAGCAATATAGTAGTATAGGTGATTGGAGAGTCGTCATATTACAGAAACCTAATTTTACTACTATTTTGACACCTATAGGATAACATTTAGTAATTATTCCAAATGCCATACATATACATGCAGTTCTCAGGTACCAACATGCGGAGGTAAAACAAGCACTAACTAGGTTATAAATTTATCACCCTTTCGAAATCGTACACTTCAGCCATTCTAAGTTTCAGACTTAATTTCTATTGCCGCATAAAAAACTTGAATTTCCAGGAAAAAAAAACAGACACACATCATTGCAACTTTATTATGAAAGAATAACCTTCAAATATTTTCCATGCCTAGACGCACCCAATGAATTCCAACCTCATGCAAAGCAGCTAGATACACGTTAAAACAATCGCCATAATAATAACACCTCTGACACGTGACTTAAACAAATTCGACTCTGTCATTGTTATCCCTTGTGCTGCTTTTGTATTTCACACATGGCCCCAGACACACCCCCCATTTGGAAGACAAAAGCTAAACAAGTGCATTCTATTCACTTTGCGCAAACAATCAATGCCAAACGTGTTTCGCCTGAGTTAGTAACATGTCGGAGTCTGACTCCCTCCCCGCGGCATGTAGACGTCGTTATCGGCGAATTCTCATCGAAATGCGCACCCTTATCACAGGGTGAAACAAGTGTACTTTTTATGCACTAATCAAACACTGACGAAGGTCGACTTATGTACAGTGAAAACAAAAAAAAAAGGTATAACTATTTTCCTCAGGCAGATACTCGTACCTATTAAAATTCGCAGTTAAAGTTTGTATGCTTTTTTCTTTTCCAGACGTCAACAGGAAAATTCCAGAACTTTGCACTCCGAGACTCCCTCGGAATGAGTTCCGGGTTCAATAAATTCTCTCTTCGTCATGACATATTTTTTTTTTTCTCCCTGTCTTTTTTTTTTGTATTTCTTTGTTGTTTCTTTATGGTGTCACGATGATGTCCGACAAGTGCAATAATGTGCCCGCATTCATTGCCGTCCCACATGTACTCGTAGAGTACATCTTCACATCACCCTGAAGAAATTTCGATTGATTTTTTTTTCTTAATTTAGCTTCCATGCGATGAAATCGAGTTGTGTGTGTGGAAATGAAGAGATGTTCAGTGAATGTATTGCATTATCAATTCGAATAGACTTTGTACACTCTCGCCTCTATTAAACTTTTACATCGCATTCAAGAGGGTAAAGGGGCATCGTAAACGGAATGCCAGTAAAGTAAATAGTATATAAGGATATACAAACCGTCTTGGTTGTAAGATGCACGAATGTCCTCCAACGGATTGTTACTTCAACATTGTTATTCAAATGGGTTCGAATAGGGAATAATAAGTAACAAATTTGTTGATTAATAAAAATTCTAAAAGGGTTATTAATTTCGAGGCTGGGATTTCACATCCCTGCCATACGGCATCTGTCAAATCCAACTGTCATCCATAATGACAGGTAGATAGTTTTTGCCTTACCATTTTACAATATGGATCGTTTAACAACCAGTCAACGCACTAAACACAATCACCAAATTCAAAGATTGAAGACATTGATGGAAGAGACATGTGATTCTAACAGGACAGGGCTACGTGCCACACAACTCAGGCAAATTTGACTCTATTGTACGAAAAGTTTCCCGGCCGTTTAATTTCGAGATTTGGCGACATCAATAGGCCACCAAGATCGTGTGATCTGACCCCGTTGGATTTCTTTTTGTGGGGTTATGCTAAAGATAGTGTCTAAGCAGACAATCTCTAAGCTTTGGAGAACTTAAAAACGAATGTCCGTGAAGTTATGGCCGCAATACAGCCAGATATGTGCCGGAAAGTCATCGAATATTACCTTACAAGAATCGAAATTTAACCATTGTAAACAAATTTCATTGAAAATGCACATTTAACCGGGTAGTCACAATAGACACAATTGTTGGTCTATCCATCTACATATCTACCTACCTACCATTGCCGATATCGCAGTTCAGTCCCCAAATTTTATGGAGATATTCAATATTATAATATCTATGCAACGTATTTAACTAGAAACCAGTAACTCTGAAAGAGGTATAACAATGAGTGGGCTGTAACTCGATTTGTCTAATTTAGGATCCGAGACATAAGAGCGTTCATTCACGGATAATGTACGCATGCTCTGGTAGGGTGGCCATGGTGTAGTGGTAACATCATCGCTTGTCACGCTATTGATTCACGGTTCGAGTCCTGATGTCAAGAATCATCTATTTATTTCGCATGAAATAAATAAAAAAGTCGATCACTTGCGAAAGCTAAGACAACTCTACTGTGAAGGTATAACACTGTGGCAGTAGGGTGGTGGTCATATGTCTAAAATGCAACTTGATCGTGATGATATCAGGAGGAAGGAAAAAAATACTGTGAATCATAAGCAACGATAATAATAGCGAAAACAAAACAAAAATACTCCCCAGTTATCTAGACAGCCACCCTTGGAGTTCAGTGAAACTTTGAAACTTAACTACCACCTGAGTTTCAAACCAACTACACCAATCTACCTTTCTCTCTGTCTCTTCCCCTTTCCACAAAAACGCACGTGTTCTAAAAATTAGTATAAGGGTATTCATATCCCCTTTAACACGTGCAAATTATATAAAAAAAAAAAAAATATGAATACTTCTGACCACTTTACACCAAATCCCCAGACCATGCCCTAATATATGAATTCCTTACCCATAGCTTCAGCGAGTTTAGGGATGAGACTGTACTAGCTCGATGATGATTAGCAGGAATTTGTCTATTGTGAATAAGTCATTGTCAGCGTATGCTACTGTCCCACGGTGCTTTAAGTCAACTAAAATCCATAGGAGTGGGGATAAGACACTTCCTTAATGATTTTCGCTAAATGTCTGAATTGAATTAAGATTAAACTACCATTGGGATGCCATAGTACCTACATACATATGATACACACATGTATACCATTAATTAGGGCATTGAAAAATTCAAACGATATACTCGTATCATTTATTTAATGGCCTCAGTGATTTGGATGTTGACAAATCAGTATTTAAATAAATTATAATTTTAAATCAATAAATCTGTTTTTAATATACATACCTACATACATGCGCTACATAATTTTATTTATATTTCTCGTAGAAACGCATTCGTTTAGGAGCTGACATTGCCAATTTAATGAGCCATATAATTTTGATCAAAAAATAAACTTTGATTTATGTATGTTCAAATATTGGAAACTTAGACAAATATAGTAGCTGCAAATTCTCCGCTTATTTCATAGCAACGAAACTTCACTATTCAGCTTGTAGCGTTAATTAAAGACAGAAAAAGAACAAGTACTGAAAAACAAACATAAGGTTGCACAGCCACTGCAAAGAATGCAAAATACTAAATAGTTCTACGATGTTTCATCCCCTCCTTAGGCTATGCTCGAGGGCTGCTGAAACAGTCGTAGCTTCCAGCTCGCATAGACCTACGAGGGCCCTTAATGCTAATCTAAGTAAGAAACTTGAAAAGAAAAAGAGAGAGCAGGAGAAAAATATTAAAATTACTGTTGGGGTAATCTTGGAGGGGTGAGTACTTCACCGTTTGCCTCGTACATTTCAGGATAGGTGTAGGTTAGTCAGACAGTTTGTGCAATTATCAGAAGAAAAGTTTCCGAAGAAAGATCACCGACATCCCCTAAGCTAGCGAATATTAGGAATTGATAGGTTCCGCGCCACTTACCTCGAATAGGAGTATTTCCCATCCTAACCGGTCGCAGAATTTTAGGAGTTGTATGTCTCCTACTTCATAAAGAATGAATCCCCAAGGTGAGTTAAGCGACATCTACTTAAATTAGTTCATTGAGACAGGTTACTCTGGAAATAGCCTCCCCTCCTTACTAAGGCAGTAAAACATTGAACTCAAATGAAAGATATGCTGAATTCCGTTAAGATTCAGAATAGTCAAAGTACTAATGCAAAATTGCAAAATGGAAATAAGTTTGTGACTACTGAATTGCACCCAGCCTAAGTAAAAATTTACATGTAGCGAAATGCATTCCAAAATTATTCTTCCTTAATTCATGAAGAACTTTTCAGCGATACAGTTTACTAGCATATCCATATGGGCCTCACACTGAATGCCTTAGCCATCTTAAGAACAATTCTGACTCGGATATCTTTGGGATGGACGGTGGAGTTTTTACCCGCTTTAGGTATAAAGGCTGTGAACAAAATTTAGACGGCCTTTAAAAATAACTTTCTATGAAACACTAAGTTTGAGAGTCAACCCTCCCCTTACTAAAACCCTCCAGAAATCAGTGGAGTTGAAATCGAAATCACGGGAAAGATGTTACCCATATAAGATCAACACTAAAAGCCAGCGGTATTGGATCCAGTTAGAGATTCTTAGTACTCACAATGCTTCAAAGTTTAAGCTTAAAAGCTCGGTATTTATAGCACATTCTGTCATAGATATTGACCAACAAATTTTAGATACCAAGTGACAATGACGCCGGACAAATCTGTATTACGTAAAAAATTGGTTAAATTGTTTAACCAATTAAGTTTAATGTATTTCTCGATGTAGCCCACCCAAAGTGCGTATTATACAAAACAACAAAATTGCATGATTGAGAATGAATTGGAACAATCATACTATACTGAAATTAAGTATAAGTATAAGCCGCCACGACCACTGTCGTACTATCCATCATAATGACATTACAAGATTCAAATATTATGCACTTGTTCCAATTATGTACTTCCTATTATCGAGTATTTGTCAGTCAATTGTTACATTACATCCAAATATAGAACCAAAATGGAAGTGATAGCTCCGTTCCAATTAGCAACTAAATTTATGTAACTTTTTCACGCTCTCGTTCGTACATTTGTTTGATAAGTGTTTTCCCATGTCCGTTCGCATTATAAAAATTCCATTAAAGTAAACACACAAATCATTAATAGCTAAAAACTTTAACCTCTCATCTTAATGTCTCCCAAATGGATTTGCCACCTACTGGCGTCACACCCGCCCTCTTGTCTCTATGGATATTCTTTGAAATTCACTGAACGATGCCAATTGAGAACTGGAATGTAGGCATTCACCCAACCATTTGCGTCATACGACCCCCCTCCCTTTCTTACATTTGTCGTCATATATGATTCACATTCACACAGTTTTGTATAAAAAGCGTAGCAACAACTCCTACGACTTTACCCTTGAGATGTGATGAAAAATAAAGAAGAAGAAAAGGACTCACACTTCCAGTAGTAACCAGAACCAAGGTCATGCACTCGAATCAACAAACGACAAAGAATTCGGATGGAATGTGTTTCCTTCAGCAACCGAAAGAGTAGAAAAGAAAAGATATGCAGAGAATTCGGTCGCGCGGTGACAAGAGGACTCGCAAAATGGAAAATATACTGAAAATACATAATATGTAGGTACTATATACGGCGATGGCGATGGTGACAGCGGGAAATGGCTAGATCCCCTGCTGATGTTTGAACTTTGAACGCGTATGTTCAAAGTTTAACTTTGCTCCGTCAATTGATGATTGTTTTACAGATTTCGTTTGCGATGAGAGAAATTGTGCATGTGTGTGTATGGGCATCCTTAAATGGTTTAGTGGGTGGATTGGATGGTTCCTAAGTGGATGATTTCAGTCAGCTTTTAACCAAATCGATATCTAATAATTTTGTTGCTGCTAAGACATGACTTTAAATTCAAAACACTTTATCTATACGAAACATGGTGTGAATTGCATTCTAAGGAGGAGACAGATTTTTTTTATCATAATCTGAATATATCTTAAAGATTGAATGAGACAGTAAACCCTAGCTATGGGTACTATAAAATCTTTAGTATCCTGTAACTAGTACGTCTTACATGCATATTTTACAGAAATGGCACAACTAGACATAGAAATCAGCTCTATAAATTATCTTAAAATTATCGATTTTGAAATTGGTAAAAACATGAAAAACGGTTATTCATTTCGAGGTTGGGAATTCACATCCCTGTCAAGCGTCTGTCAAATCCATCTGTCATCCATAGTGGCAGGTAGTTAGTTCTTGCCTTGCACATTTTACAATATGGATTTAACCACCACGCAACGCACTAAAATTGTTGCATCATACCTTAAAAATAACAGTTCTGTAATTTCTGCGTAATTGTAAGTTGGCGCCGATTTTTCGAACAAAATCTTCTTCAGCTATGAGACCCATTTCTCGCTCGTCGGCTACGTAAACAAACAAAATTGCAGACTAAAAATCCAAATGACATCGTTGAGAGGCAATTTCGTCTACTATAGGTGACAGTTTGGTGCGCGCTGTGGACCGTGGAAAACGACGAAGGCGCCAATGTTACGGTGAATTCTCTACGCTTTGGTAAAATTTTTTTTGGCCAACAGGTAAATTGGGCTCTATTGCGCGAAAAGTTTCCCGGTCGTTTACGTCACAAAATAGAAATTTGCAAAAAAAAATTCTCTGGCGGCCATTTAAACGATGTGTATTCCATACATAGTGGTCCAAAATTTAAAAAAAAGGGGAAAAAAAATTCATTGAAATCTTTAATACTTTTTATTTTATTTTAAATTAAATCCTCGTGCAAAACCACTATGAGGTGCAATAAGGTTGTTAACATAATGTTGAGGATACTGATTTCTTTGTTACAGTTCACTTAGAAACCTTTCCAAAGAAATCTATTAGTCTGTACCAGGTCGCATCAAAAAAATCCTCATCATGTCAATTTAGTCGCGGGCTCTGGAACAGCTCAAAGACAACATTCGTATTTTGAAAAACGATTCATCTCTAAAGAGATGACCGTTACATTTGTTTGGTGCCATTGCGAACAATACTATTTGTGAATTGAAGCGCCATTTTTGGTTGGTCATTAAAATAGAGCCACTGAATATTTATTTAATTTAAACGCAAAAAAACGTGTTTGGATTAATAATTTATTTGAGATTAATTTGTCAGGTAACCTTAGATATGGGTCGCGGAATTCACTGCACATCAACGGAGCGCGCCGTCATTTTGCAGTTGCATAAGGATGAGATTGCAAAAGAAGTTGGATGCTCGAGGAAAATGTTTTTAACCCATAAATAGCCCAAGAGAATTGGGGCATAAAGAGGAAAACAACCCTGCAGGAAGACAGGAAGATTGGTCGTTCCATTTATCGGGAAATTGAAACGGACTTAAAGCTATGAATAAACACACGCACTATTCGGCGGGGACTCTAAGTGTGCAATCTTAAATCCAGGGTTACTGGAGAAGTTCCCCTCCTCAACAAACAAAATATACAGAACCAACATTAGTATGTTAACATTCTCGAGAACATCATGTTGCCATATGCCGAAGAAAACACGCCCTTAAGACGGATCTTTCAACAGGTCAGTGATTCTAAACATACTACCAAAAAGACAAGGAAATTCTTTCATGATAGAAATTTAAGTGTTTTGCAATTGTCCGCTCAATCTCCGGACTTAAATCCGGTAGAGAATTTGTGACAAGACCTTAAGACGAGAGGGGGTATGCATAAAGTAAAAAAATTTGGCCGAAATTTGGAAGGTTGTTCAAGAGGAATGGTATTCTATAACACTGTGGCAATGTCAAATTCCTGTCGACTCTATGTCTAGACGTCGCAATGCTGTTTTCAAAAAAATGCCCATGCAACAAAGTACTAGGTTAGCATTCTGAAATATCGAATCGTCATCCAAATTAGCTTTTTATTTTTTTCAGATCCATATTTTATTGTAATATTTTAATTTATTTTTGTTCTGTATATTTAAAATACATAAAATTTATTTTGGTTCTGTTGTTTCTTCAATTTAAATAATATTTCTAAAGCAACATTTGCAGTAGTTGATAGTGGCTCTATTTCACTGGCCATAACTGTATGTACATATGTACATACAGTGGTGGTCAAAATAATAAGAGTGAATTGTGATGCTCTCGAACCTTCATAAATCCTATCTTTGTAATCTATTCTCCTGAAACAAATTAGGTGTACGAACTTTCATTGCACTACTTGTAACACATTTCCAGTGACACTGGTAAATTTCCATGAGCATTTGTCAAAGCACCGTTACTTTCATGTATGAAACTCACTTTTACTGTGGACAAAATAATAAGAGTGCTGTGTAGATCTTCTGTAATTCGGGCATAATTCACCTCGTTCTTCAATTATTTAGTTGAATTTATTACAAGAATTGTATTTAAGTGTGTTGGGAGATTATTTTTAAATAGTTATGGGACGCGGAAAGCATTGTTCGGAGGAAGAATGGCGTTTGATCCTCTAACTTACAGATCAACTCAAATCGTATCAATTTATCGCTGATGCTCTTCATCGTTCTTCATGTGTTGTAACACGAATATTGAATGAGCGAAATCTACCCCTAAAACAGGTCGAAACAAGGGGGCGTCCGAAAAAACAACAGCTTTGCTAGATAAGCAAATTGTTAGAGAGGCACTTAAAGATCCATTTACAGCATCTACCTCGATTAAAATGAATTTATCTTTGGATACCAGCTCTCAAACGATTCGAAGACGTTTGCAGGAAAGGAATTTACACGGAAGAATCGCAAGAAAGGTTCCATTGCTAAGCGCTAAGAACATAAAGCAACGGATTGAGTTTGCAGCTGCAAACCAAGCATCAGCGAACACACGCAATTGGAGGAATATCTTATACAGCGATGAAACTAAGATAAATTTATTTGGATCTGATGGTAGAACGTATGTTAGGAGAAGAATAAATTAAGAGCTCAATCCTAGGAACACCAAGAAGACAGTTAAGCATGGTGGTGGTAACATGAAAATTTGGGGTTGTTTTTCATATGATGGAGTTGGTCCTATCTATTGGATAAAGGATAACATGATAATATGCAAAGGACAATATGGCTTTAATATGGACTTTCCAGCAAGATAATGACCCCAAATACAATGCCAAGGTGGTGACTAGGTGGTTTGAGCAGCGTAATGTGTCGGTTTTGCCATGGCCATCACAATCGCCAGACTTAAACCCTGTCGAAAATCTATGGAAAGATTTAAAGAATAGGGTTTCTGTCAAAAAAAAAAAAATCTAATAAGCAGGCGTTGTGGAAAGAAATTGAAAAGTTATGGTATGGTACCTGTCGAAACGTGCCGAAATCTTATCGACTCTATGCCAAGAAGATGTGAAGCAGTTCTCAAAAACAATGGTCACACAACAAAGCACTGAGGCTGTCAGGTGACCCTTTACTCATTCTCTTAATAAAATTGCTTCTTAACTGATATTTTATTCTTTTTTTTAGAGACCTACAAGAAACACTCTTATTTTTTTGACCAGCAGAAAAGGTCAATGAAAAATATTTTACAAGATTTTACTTTTTAAACAATAATTTTTGTAAATAAAAGTTTGTCTAAATTACAGAAATAACTTCTATTTAAAAAAATACGAATACGTTTCAGAATCATACATAATAAAATATAGCTGTTATATCGAAATAATCGAGCAAAAGGGTTTCACTCTTATTATTTTGACCACCACTGTATGTACATAACTACATAACTACATACATACATAACCCTAAAGGATGCAAATCTGTGTCTAAATTTAATTTCGCATTTGAAATTGTCTTCATGAGTCAGTAAATAACTCGATGGCTGACTTTAGCACTGCTTTTGTCCAAAATACACAATTTGTCGCTATAAACCAGTAAAACGTAGGTATGTACTCTGTGTTTACTTAGCTTCTTACGAAAAACTGTTTAGCTTAATTTCCTCAAAAGATAGTAGGCTCTTATGCATAATACTCTACTTGCATGGAAATATTAAGTTTCGCTCCAATCATTGTGCCAGTTTGGGAGAAAGTTAATTAGAGGTCGAATAGCAACAAAAAGGGGGGTTCCATATCCATTTATATCTCTAAACTCCCCATCTAGATTTCAACAATCAGATTAAAAACTATTATCACCCCAGTTACCTATCCGATTCCATTGAAGTACATCTCCTAGGCAACAGTATTCAAATATACTACCATAGAGGTTGCCCATCATTCGTGATGCTGTGCACAGTCAACCAATCTCAGTCGCACAATATTGACAAAAACAAATTTACATCTATTTCATCTCGAATTGGCTCAATTATATTTAAAAAATAGAACAAAACATTAAAATTAGCTAAATTCAGCCAGCAACTGAGTGAAGATGATGATTCGACCCCCCATCCTCGTACCAGTATCACCAGCATACAGCTTCACTTCAGTCAGAGTGACTGAGAAGAGAAAATCCTTTTTATTGATTTTCCCCTCTCTGTTAACAGAAAAATGGATGAATTTACACCCAAAGCATCCGTCGATGGATAGTGGTTTACTGGGTTTTTATTTCGGTGGCGGCATAGTGTCGACCGAGACAATGACCGTGAAAATGGGATTTCTTCTAAAAAAAAAAAGGGTTGTCGCTGCAGATAGTGTCCTTTTCTGGAAGGAAATATCCTGGGGTTACACCGCACAGGTACACACACACAAATGTTTGCTCCTTACAATGTGTGGGAGGAACACACTGGGACTCACCTTGTGTCTAAAGTACAGGTGGATGGATGGATGATGCTCGGGAAGGGATGATCTCGACTCGAATCGTCTTTCTAATCAGCTGCTACTTCCGTTGCTGCTGATGTGGGATACCTTGATATACAAATGCACTTAAGCACACAACACTGACACACACTTTTCTCTAAGGATTTTCTTTATCAATTCACCCTGCTTCACTTTTTTTTCTTTGAACTAAACACGCATCGGCTTTGTTATCTTGAATTTCGAACGCACAGAGCAGATACACAGAGGAAAAGCAAACAAAACAAAACGAACAATTTCTTTTCTTCTTTTTCACTTTTTTCCTCAGTTTTAACCGTTCTCGTGTTTTATTTTCTGCAGAAAAAAAATATTCGGCAGCCACACCGAGCAAACGAACATTCAAGAAGGAGAATTGAAAAATGACTGCTGTCTGTTTTCGCCGACGAAGATTACCAAGGCGACAAAACGTTGGTGAGTTTCGTTCTTTTATGTGCAAAAGGAGCAGAGGAGATTGACAAAGAATGAATTTGAGTGTAGGTTGAAGAATTCGTTTTCTAATTCGCCGTGTACCTGCGAAATGGAAGAAAGTTTGAGAGTATACGGCGGTTTGGGTATGGAATAGACGAAAATTTGAAACTTGGCTAGCGAGCAGGGATGTTATAAACTTATGCAAATGAGAAGAGGCACGAAGAAGAACAAATTCTAATTTCCAACTAAAACAATTCACGAAGTCTACATAAATCAGAGTTTCACTTATACAACGGATGATGTTTACTGGATATGTAGGATTACCATTAATCTGAACATTCTTCTTCTTCCTTGTGTTCCTCTTCTTACTTTGTCTGACATCTAATAGTAATGCTAGATCTCTAATAAAGTTTTCCACATTTGTTTTATCCGAACTAGATATTTAAATCAAAATTATTGACTTCAATAATGTGGAATGAAATGTTGTTACATACCAGAATGGTATAAACGGAACACTTATGGATTCAACACGGTGTCTGTCTGTCACACACTTGTAACTTTTGAAACGCTTGAGTTCAGAGTTAACAATTTGTTCAAGCATAGTAGATGGTGAACTAAAAATAAAAAGGGGAGACAATTGTTAAGAATATTTTTTGTAGGGAGCTTTTGGGGGCATGATGTGCCCCAAGAAGAAAAAAAAAAAAACAAATTTGTTATACCCCATCACAACCAAAAATATAAAAAAAAATTGTTTATAAAGTTTCCTGAACAAAAAAGCTCAGAAATTTGAGTGTTTATTAATACAAACTCAGTAATACCGAAAACTACTTAACCGATCTTAATACAGTTTTCACAATTTTGTAAAATGTATTTCGGAGCAATTATAAGCTTTAAATCATTATTAAGAGGTCTACTTTTTATTCTGTTTCGATTTAAAACAATTTTTTTAGTTATGAAAATTATTACCACGGAAAATGTCGGATAGCGCGGGATACCAATTTCTGTCCGAATCGTGTTAAATATTATTTATCAAAAACGTTGTGTCCCTACCTTCTATTTGGACTTTAAAACCTTCAGAATAAACATGTTATTTCATAATTATGTTGTGACATGACGATATCGAGATGACTTGACATAAATATTGACTTCATTTGGTTTTAAAATCGTGATGCCTTGACGGATAAACACGTGTAAGTTAGTAAGGCTTGTTTCCATTCACAGAATTAAGTTGTAATTAAGTTCACGTATGTGAACTAGCATTTGTAATTTTAAGTCGACTCAACTCAGTCAGTTTAGTTGAGTTTAACTCCAATAACTCGACTTGCATTTCCATGGATGTCAAATTCAGCCTTAGTTCAACTCGCTCTGGAAATATTGTAAATGCTGAACAATTGTGCTTAAAACATTAACACAAGGCCAGTAAAAATATCATATTTAGGCTGTTTCCAAATCGATTCAAACTAATCTGTGTTAAAAATATTCTCCAAGTAGTGGATCAGGTTTCTTATGTATGTAAAATCTAGGTGCAAAGCACTTCAGTATAGCACTTTCGATAATATTCGGCGGCTGCTTGCGGTGACTATAAATAAAATTATGCATTAAATTTGGAACTATTTTGAATCAATTTAGTCACAGTCTTCGAACAAAACTCCTTCAATGTGTTTCTGGCTTAAAATTACAGTGAATTTATTTACACGTTATAATTTTTGATGTTTTACCATACCTATTGCAAGTACATCAACGAGTCTACTATAACGAGTAGTAAATCAGAATCTCTCAAACTCTTAAGTAAATTTTCTGAAATGTCTCCACCAAATGCACAAACCAGACAGTTTGAAACACTGTACGTTATTGAAAACAGAAGTCGTTAACGTTCAATAAGTTCAAATAAAGAAAGGTTTTGGTGTTAAAAGTCAAGTCAGTCATTAGTCACTGAGTTAGATGCTTTTTAATTTGTAGAAATTTTGTTTTGTTTTAAAGGTGGTATTGTGCCAGGGTACAATACGATTCAAACTGTATTAGGTGGTAGACCTGAGTTTTCTAGAACTTCCCCAGTTAGTGGTTCTGGGTTTTCCGCAACTGCCTCAGTAGATGTTTTTTCTGCTTGCACCAACCTCAGAACATGACATCAGCTACCAGGCTAGAGGCAAGCAGAATAGTTGAAACTTTGATTTAAGGATCACTTGATCACGGATGCCTTAAAGCTTCTTCCACGCTGATGTAAACACTTACTTCTTTACTGGAGACTTCAAACCTGTGCCTATAGTTATAGGTTTCAGTAAGCCTTCCTACTTTACGAAGCTCACATGAACTTACGGTGTTCTCGAATGATGATTTCAAGGAGCGTTAATTGTTTTTATCCTTGCTAAGTAGGCTGTTTTAACATCTTCTAGAAATTAGAGTATATGTACGGATTTTCTCAAATTTTATTGAACAAAATTACTCTGAGCCCCGAATTAGACAATTTTTACTCCGAAGCCCGATTTAGACAATTTTTACGAATTTGAAAATAATGTATTATTCGCATCTGATCTGTGCTCATCCAACACAATTTTTACTTGCATCTAAAAGCGCAAGTATTGGTTTTGTGAAAATTGTCGATGTCGAAAAAAAAACGATGTTCTTGAAAATGGTTCTAACGATTATTTTTGTTGAAAACCATCATCTAAGCAATATTTGACATATGCAAGGACAAGGCATACCAAGTTGTGGAAAATTGTAAAAATAAAAGCATTTTTCAAAAAACTACATTTTGCATAAATTATAATTCTGAGTGATATGCAAATGAACAGTACATAGATGTACATACCTGAGCTAGTTGTGCACAAGCTTACCAATCCCTAACATTTTCTGAAATATCTTAAAACACCCTGTATGTAGAAAAAAAAAGAACAATAAAAACAAAGTTTATGGCACTCTTCGATTAAATCTTCTACATGTTTATATATTTTTTTTCTTTCTGCCCTAACAGTTTTTTTTACAATGAAACTATTTTTTTTTTTTTTATAATTTGAGTGTGTTTAAAGAATTTTTGTATGGATAATTACGTTCTTGTTAATACATATAAATCGATTAATTACTGATTTCTATAAAGTTTTTATGTTTTATCACTATTCTAAGAATTACAATAATGGCGGAGTATGGTCTTTTTTGTTTACTTCTTCTTTATTTATTGCTGAATATATTGGTTTACTCTTTTATTGGTATATATTAGTGGTACATTTATTCAGTTTACTATGTGGAGAAAATAGCTCTCCTAAAAATGACTATTGCTTGATTTAATTATTATTGTAAAATTAAGAAAATTGTAATTGATTTTCTTCCCTTTCAAAAAAGTCGGGTTATTTGTCCTACTTGTGGAAAAGTGTTTCTAGTCATGAATAGTTTTACTTTTTTTTTTAAATTTAAACTGAATTTCTAATCGGTCCCTACATTACCTACATTCGATTTTTTTTTTAATTAACAAACTTTTTAATTGATAAATTTGTATACGAAACTCGAAGGCCTTAAAAACGACAATGGTCTAACTCAAAAAAAATTGGTTTTGTTAAGTATTTTCAGAAGAAATTGCTGTAAGATATCCTAATTTGAGTTAAAGCCATTCGTACTTTGGGCCCATTTTCTAATACGTTGTGAAATTTAATTTAATTAACTCTTTATTTTGTTTTATGCAAACGATTCTAAATACTACTGATATATGACTTTTTTTTATAACAAAATTTTAACATTTTTCATTCCAATTGGATAATCCTCTTTTAAACTTCAATATATATATATTTTTTTAACTAATTCCACTTGATATAGATTTATTTGCTTAGTATTTTTTACAAAATTTTTGTAATTTTTGTGTGATTATTCGGAATCTCTCATTGATTGGAAGATAGTTTACACTAAAATAAGAAAAATATATGTATATAGTTGTAATAGCAAATTTAACATTAATTTTAATTGTAAAAATCAACTAACAAAACTAAGACACTTAATATGATACAGAATCAATTGAAACAATTTTTGTACAATATAACTGATCACTTAACTTAATAATATTTACAAATAAATATCAATAAATGTCGACGGGGTTGTTTAATGCGAGTATGTAATGTATACATATGTACGTGTTATACAAATTGAATACCTCGGATTGCTCTTCTTTTTACATTAGTTGCAGATCCATTTAGATAAAACTTTCTTCGGCCTTTCAGCGGGTGACTGCGATTTTGGTGTTAAAAAAATGCAAACTAAAAAGTAAATTCAAAGAATTTTTTTTCAAATGCAATTCGAACAAAATCATATGTTTATGCACCGTTATAGCTCCGGTTATTCTCGTCGTTGCCTCACCCGAAATTAAGGTGACAGGAACAAATATCTATTCTCATTGGTCCATTGAAAAACCTCACATTCACCTGATTTACTATCTCCCTTCTTTATTTTTTATACAAATTGATTTTAATTGTTATTTGTTTGTCTGTCATAAATAAACATGCCAAAATATTTACGGTAGGTCCATTCACGTACTTTTTGAGCAAACAACTTATGAACTGTCAAATTCGGGGGTGACTTTTCTGCTCAATCTCAGTTTGTTCATATAGGAATAATATTAGGTTCATTCCTACCAAATTTCACGCTATGTCTAATGCTAGTAATGTTTTGGGTACAATTGAGCACAAACCAAATATTTATACTGCAATGCTTTGTCGATACATAAACGTATAGATGGCATATTAGTTTTATTAATATTAATACGTATCCCTAAAATGCTAGTCGGTAGTCGGCGGTGTAGCGTGCGTCTATCGAGTCGAGTAGAAATTGGTAGGAATCCGAATTCTGTAAATCATTTAATTAGAATGAGGTAGTGCGAAGAATGTTAAGCATCCTTTACGTGATCCGCAAAGAACTGTTATAAACTTCTTTACACGCCCAAATTAAGAGAAGTGACAAGAAATTTGTCTTTTGTAAGAATATTCATCTTACGGTTTTCAAAATACACAAATTTGTCAACCCAGCGATAGCTCTTACACCGAAAAACTTATGGAATACGACATTCTCACCTCCAATTTGATTCGCACATTGCAACTTCAGAGATAGTCGAGTCAAGTTGGGTGATAATCCATCTTTTGTAAATTTCCCGTGGTAACATAAACTACTAAACATTGTTATTACCTCATTGATATTCATGAATAAAACGAATGTTTAACAAATCTATCGTGTGTCTGCTTCTTGCAACCTACGAAATGAAATAAATGAATTTTTGTTTGTATTCGTTTCTCTTTTGATTACTGAAATTTTGTTTCAAATAGATGTAGGGAATAGGGATGACATAAACAACTGAAAAAAAAATAAAAATATTTTTATTTTGTTTTTGGGATTTCCATCTGAAACTACCGCTCAGTAGTCTATCACATGAACCAACGACGCAAATAAATGCATAGGAAATATTTTTCAGGCAGTTATACTACAAGTGAATTTATTTCAACATCTATAATATAAGCGGGCTTTGTTACTTTGAACTACCATCGAGAAATTACCTAGCCTGTAGGTAAAGCGACACTCATTCCTATGTTGACAGTCACGGCCAAAACTTTTTAAAGACCGACGAGACCAGCAGTAAGCCTTTTTTGATTTTCCGTCAATAAAGCAAGTCTCTGCTTCATCGACCAATCCAGTTCTTATCTATGATACAAATATCACAGCCTCCAAAGAAAATTCGAGTCTGCTAGCATCAACATACCACCTTATATACCACATAGCCTTCATTTTCCACCTGTGTATGTATTCCGAACTAAGTTCAATATTCATGATAAATATATTTTTATTAGTGACCTAGTGCAAGTCTCTAAAAACCGCAACTGAACAAATTTGTGAGGACTAGAGAGGTTTTCTTCCTCGTTCTAAGGAGATGCTCTTCTACCGTGGACTAATCTAAACTTCTTCACTTATTATAGTCCGAGAAGGTGGAGGATTGTACACATTCAGTCAATTCCTAAAAAAGAGCGATTAGTTAGCGCAAAGTAGCACTCTGACGGTTTCATGGCAATGGCGAATAACTACTGAAATGAGATCAGATATTCAGGTAATCATTATTATGTTTATGTATTAGAGATAGCATGTTAAAAGCAGTCCAGAAAAAAAAATTCCAGATATTGGGGTTGCCATTAATTCGAACAAAAGAGTTTTATTTGTATTTGATGTTGAGGAACTAATGATTTATTAGGTGCTACAAAAGGGTGACCTAAATGCCTCGTAGAACTCGAATGTTTGGGCTGATACTCCAACAGCATGCTTGAATGTAGTGGAGCGTGCTCGTCGATTGACGAGTAATCTATGCATCTACCACTCTTATTTACTTAGTGGTGTCACCTCTAGAATTGGTGACCATAACAAATTTCTATTTCCGTAGTCGACTCTAGTGACAAATATCATTTTCTGAAACCAAAATGAATTGACAATAGGACATGAAGTTACATTTTGTCACAATGTCACATGAACTGTCTAGGTTTCCCAAATACATGTGGAATTGCAAAGGACCGAAAGACAGTCAAGCATTCACATACATAACCTAGTCTAACACGCTATATATATATATATAGGAAGAATTAGGCAAGATGATTTAAGATTAAGGCCAAATATGCTCTCACTCCCCACAGAGGGAGCCCCTAGAAATTTTTCGAAAAGAAAAAGAAAAGTGATACGAGCAATGTCGTAGGAATATCGTTAATATTGTGTACTTTTCCAGTACTTTATACCTAGTCATGTCAAAAATACTGCTACACGTTTAAATGCACTCATCGTGAAACTATGATAGTATTGAACACATCCATTCTATATTGACCATTATTTAATGAGTGACATTTATACGAAGTTAACGCACAAAAAGATGCACACAAAAGTTGTTTGTAAATATGGAGTGGGGCGATATTGAAAACCGTGTTGTGGTAATTGCCCTTCACAAGTATAATATGGGAAGAGGCAATAGAAAAAAGTGTTAAATTGTTTGAGGATACTGGTGGAGTAACTGACCATCGACTCCACAGTCGATCAAAGCTGTTAAAGCCAGAATTAATCAGAAACTGCTACGAAAGCAGAAAATCTTCTCACGAAAAATAAAGATATCGCAGAAGTCCATGCCTCGCATTATCAAACAAGATTTGAGACTTAACGCATATGTATAAAAGACACACTGGCCAATTATTCAAATTTCCCGGTGCTAGGTTTCTCCTGATTACAACAACGACATGTTTGATTCTATAAAGAAAAACTCCGTAGCAGAGAACTGCCTGGAGTGATCTACTAGAGAGCAATATAAAAGTAAGAACATAGTTTCTTCAAAGAAAAAGCCCCAAAGAAGTGCGATTGCAACAATAGAGGGAGACTATCGGAGGAACAGTGCTCGAAAGGTTTACGAAAAGGTCAAAAGGAAATACAAATGGTTACACATTTCCTGAAAAAAACATCGCTGGATAACACGATAGAAAAAGTTTTTACCGAAAGTAGAGCAGCCAGTACAGATAAAAACGGACCACATCCAAGATGTTGAACCAAACTGGCAAATAATTAATAAGAATTGATTTAGATGGAGAGGCCTCTTGGTTAAACTCCACCGAACTCCAGCGCCACTGTCTTACCGCATAGCGCCAGATAAAAGTAAACAAAAACATATACCTACACCGACTATAAAAAGAAATAAAAAATATAATTTGTTGTAAACAATTCATTTAAAAAAAATAATTTGTTTCTATTTATTACATAATAACATTTGTCTATAAGATAAATTACAAAAACAGAGGTTTTCTTGCTTTCTTTGTACAAAATGGATTTTCATTAAAAATTTTGATTATATTTTGGACATTTCAACATAAAAATGCTTAAAAAAAAAAATATATAAAAGTTAAAATAGAATAAAATTAAACTAAAATAATAATGGAACATTTATCTGTTTATAAGATAAAATAGATTTTTTTTTTGTCTTACAAATCTTTCACTGAGTATGTTCAAATATATATTTTTATTTTATTGCTTTCAACAATTTACAAAAGTACAACCGAAGCAATACTTGTGTTAGACTTATTAAACAACCCGTTTAAATTAAACATTAAAATAAACTCTAGGAAAATAATGGAAAAATATTTATAAAAATTGCTTATATCTCTTATAGTGTGTTTGTGTGTATATTTAACTAAAGAAGATATGTTTACAAACCAAAATTCGTTTTTTGTTTCTCTAAAAAAATAATAAATAAACTTATTCAGTTCTCTTAATCAAAAAAATAATTTACAAAAAAGATATTAAATTAATCATTCCAAACTGATAGTGTGGAAAAGTTTAAAAAATTTCCCCCGAAAAACAACGAAATTAAATCCGAGTATGATAGCGAATAACAGTATGAGAAAGGAAATAGAGAGATATACCCTATCCTCCAAGTCATGTCAGTCAGAATATCTGGAATGACAATGGTGGTATGAAGTTTAGAAAATCTGACACAAATCCTTGTCGATGTCCAGTTGATTCGACCTGGGTGACTCGACTTAGAGACTACGGGTGACAGTTAAAGCAAATGTCAAGGGTTTCGCAACAAATTGCAAAATAATTTGACACAAATTCCCATTATACACAAACTAAAGTTAATCTTTTAAACAGAGTATAATATAGTAAAACTATTAAAAACTACTAAAACGCACGAACGAGAAGTGAGTAGCAGCACTTAGTCCGTTGGACGACACAATTTTTTAAGGAGACTCTTGGATATGGCATTGATGCAGAAGTTGTAGCTGCTGCAGCAGCGACAGTGAATGCAAAATAAAACTGCTATAAAATAATTTCAGCAGATCGTAGCATTGGATCACAACTGAACGCTTCGGCGGCGACAGGTGAAAGTTTTGTGGTGCGCGGCATATTGCTACGGTGGTGGTGTCCATGCGCATGGTGATAGCTGGTAGTACTGGTGGCAGTTGTTACAACTGTACTAACACCAATATTGACATTCGAGGCAGGGTGAATTGTTGCAACTGCCACGGCGGTGGCCATATTAGGCCCCGAATCTATGGCAGGTGGAAATTTGGCAATTGTCGTGATCGAAGGGGTGAGAGTCAGTGTGGAGCTATCATCACTGCCACAGTAGGCGACGGTTGGTTTTGGATCATCAGACAATGTCTCATGGAGAAGAGCCGATTTGCGTATGGTTTGCTGCAGCAGCGTATTCACATCGATCGCTGGCCACGCGACCAGCGACACACTTCGTCATAAGACCGTATCAAAGTTGCCGTCACTCTTGTGCCGATGATGTTTACTGTAGTGTTTGCATTGCTTACGTGGGAGCGCTGGTGGGCTGGGCATCAGTGACACTGGGGGCGAGGCTGGCGAAGAACCCATGCTATGCGATGGATGCTTATCGGAAGAGATGGAAAAATATTCAGACTGGGAGACTGAGGATTTACCGGCCATACTGAGGACATCTTCGCAATTATTTCCATCGGATGGAACTTCAACTGGTGTCGAAACATCCGACATGGCCGGAGTAGTTGTGCTTGAATCCTTTCGAATTGTATCACTCTCATCACAGCTACAGCTGCAATAGCAGCGGCTGGTGGAATTACATGAACAGAAGCTCTCTGTGCTCTGCTGACTACTACTCTCGCCTCCGAGTGCCGCCTTATCATCACAATGCGAACAAATCTCATCATCGCCCTCGACCCCGTTGTCGTTGTCGTTATCCTCCATATGACTGAGACTACTACTGAAACTGCACGTCTTCTGCAGCTGGTCATCCAGTTCTTGGTGACAACAACTACAACTACTACACTTGCTGCAACTACTACAGTAGTAGTTTTTACTAAGATTAATGAATTGTTTACGTTTTATTTTCACACTTTCGTTAACACTAAATTTACAACAGTTGGCATCGCAGCACGATCGTGCTGGGTCCTCCTCTTCATCGTCGTCCTCCTCCTCCACGTCAGCGGCTCCGTCGAGTGTGTCTTGCCGCGTGAATTTCTTACCCTTATGCAAGGGCTGTCGCTTACACTTTCGCGGTACAACAACTACTCCACCATTACTCTCTTCTGTTGTGGTAGCTGCCGATGTGGTGGAACAAACAGATTCAATACGACTAGATTGCTCACAGTTGATGTTCGGTTTACTTCTCCTCCTCGGATGATGATGCTGATGAGGATGATGATTGTCACCGCCGCAATGCACTAAAATGTCCTTGCTATCGTTCATGTCGTTGGCCAGGGCAAATGAACTGCCGCTACTGCAGTAGCTAACATCATCGGTGAGAGTGGCTGCATCGATTTCGATAGCAATTTGTCCACCAGTTGGAATTTTTTCTGGAAGCCTGCTGTGATTATGCCGCTGCGGGTGGCGATGTAAATGTTTAAGCTGCCGTTGTCCATACTCTTTATCGTCTGTGCTGGACAAAGATTGGGAAGACGCTGGTGGTAGCTGTTGTTGCTGCTTGCCGGGTGGCAATTCTGGAAGTCTTTTTGCCGCGATTCTCTTTCTCTGCTGATGCTGATGATGTAGCTGCCTTTGATTGTGAGGGAGTACAGGCGGCGCTCCTGGTGTACAATGACAATGATGATGCGGATGATAATGGCAGTGGCAACAGTAGCAACAGTGGCAATAGTATTCGAAGCCTGTACTAGGATGAGGTCGCTTCCAGGTGGATAAGCCTAGATCAGGCGTCTGTGTAGCATTATGTCGCTGTCGCTTACCACGATGATGGCGACACGTTCGCTCTGCCACAAAGATTGCATTGAGATCATCGGGATCTGGAATTGAGATGGCAGAGTCAGCTGCTGTTGATTTGAGGCCAACACAGTTATTCTTTTCATTACCCGTGATTGTGTGTTGGAAGGCTCTGTTGTCGTAGTCGTTCAAGTGACGAATGTCGGTGTGGGATGCTAAGAGGTGATCATCGCCACTGCTTGTTGCATGAGGTATGGAATTTGTGTGTTGTAATTGGGGATGGTTTTGTTGTTGTTGTTGCTGTTGTTGTTCATCGGGGGCAAACTGCTAATCTCCACGGTGGACATTGCGTGGTTGAGAATTTTTTCGATATATATAGACTTGAAGGAGTATGGCGATATCTAAGCTGACCTGGAGAGATAAAAAAGAAAAAAAAAAAAAAAATGAAACAATTTTGATTTGCGGCAAAGTAGGTATAAAGAAGAGAATCCTTAATGGAACTATTTTAGGGACCTGCCAAGATGGAAATCCAAAAGAAGAAAAGTTTGTCATGAATCGTGTATTCTGGAAGTTGACCTTCGGTCCTACCTAGTTTTACCCACACATTCGGTTCACTTACCAACCTTCCACTAGTTTATATTTTAAAACAGGTATTCAAAACTTAACTGATTGATCTTGTTGAGTCTTGAATCTATAACCTTTCGCTCAAGTAGCTAACACAATATGAGTATACACCACACTGATACACGTGTGTGGTTCACCATTCAGTAGCAGAACAGAACGACAGCGATATAGCTAGCTCTGCAATCACAGAGAAGGCTTCTGGAACTGTCTGACGCACATGATAACGAATCTATCAAAGCTCTTAAATTACAAAAATTTTCTCTCTTAAAACGGACCACTCTTCTAGCAGAGTAGATACCGCTGGCAAACGACATCGATTTACCGATAATTGACCGGGAAAACTGATCAGGAGAGTAAAAACGAATGTGTTCTTGCTTGTGGATAGTCTTGCCTGTCTATATCGCAGTGGAAAATCAATGAATTGCATAAGCTCCCCGAAGATGGCCCACAGAAAAAATGTCCAGGCTGCTTGTACAAGTAAAACAAATTGTTGCAAGCACCAGCTTTCGCGAAGGATATTCTCCAGTCATTTCTACTGATGAACTAAGTATTACCGATAAAAGACTGGGAAGTTCTTTGGAAGGTATCCAACCCTCAGGATTTTGCATTGAGGACTTCAATTGAGATTTTCTTGTTTGCATACAGGGGTAATAGGAAAGGGTCGTGAAATGAAACGGTTGCACTGCGACAACGACGGAGTGAAGATGAAGAAGTTACACATTCAAGGGTTTGATGTCTTTGAAAATATTTACGATCTACGCAGAAGTTGTCGGAAAAAGTTAAAAAAAATTGTTTGTATCGCATGCATATCCAGAGTAACGAAAGACTCGATAAACTTTATGCACAATTCCGTATTCAAATTCTCAGAATGAACTGATAAGTATGGACTGGTGATAAACCATTGCAAAACTGAGTTCTCTTTTATCCTTTAGTAACCTTTAGAGATTTGCAAATACGAAAGTCAGGAACCGCCAATGCTTTATTATCAGCTTCAACTGGTTCTATAGGTATAATTGAGGAGTCCCTCACAAGTTACTTGTGACATCACCGTGGATCTACTATGCTTTGAGGTGGAAATTATTTCTTTTACAAAGGATTAAGTTATTCTTAGAAATTATTTAAATGAATCCTACTCTGAAAGCGGCATAAGTTTGCTCTATACATTTCTCTCCTTTTGAATTACGCAGCTACCTTCCCCTATACCAACATCTACAAATAGTTTTCAACATAAATAAAACAAAAAATCCTTCACCTCTTAATCATGCAAAATTTATCAAAGTATATCACTTGGCATCCTTCACGGCAAAAGGATTACTTTCATCCATAAATAGTGCACAGGAAATGTCAAGTGTACTTCAGTCATTGTCACATTCATTTACTGACTACAATTTCTCTTTTGACACTTTCACAATGTCTAAAGGACGCACATCGTTTATATCCCAATGTCTGATTCGAAAAACTTCGGCAGACATGTGACAAGGACACTCGAAGCATAAATTAATGTCCTACCACTCCGAACAAGTAATAAACTAGATTATGTCGTCTGTCAGTATCTATCAATAGGAATACAATTATCACACACAAACGAACAGGAATTGTTACATCACACTAGTGACGTGACGTGGGTCCTGTAATGAGAGTGTTTTTCTTGTATCTACAGATACAAAAGAAAATAAAAAATAGCAAAACAAGCTCACAAGGACTCTCTAGTCGAATGAATCAAATTATATACAGACATAGCGAACGTGAATACTAACCTGCAGTGTGCCACAAATCCAGAACTGTGATGGTGCCTTTCTTAAAATAAAATAAACAGTCTTAAACATATCACCGAGCGTCCACATGATCACCATGTGTATACTCATTCCATATGTTGATTTGTTTTTAAAGTTCCGTAAAAATTGCGGGGCTCCTGTAAGAAATGAGAAATTTGAATGCACTTCCATTAGTGGTATTAGCCAAGCTCCTACCCAACATAGCCTCCGTGAAAACTGCAAAGAAACCAACAGTCTCCATGAACCAGTCAATTGACAACATAAGATATGTAATAGCTGCACCAACAGCCCAAACTACAAGCATAAAATCCAAGTACGATTGAAAGTCCGTCCATGACCAAAAGTACTTCATATCGAGATCTGAAAAGGAAACAAAATTAGATAGATTTGTGTTGCAAATGATGTGGGTGGCGGCGAGAGTCTGTTTAGAACAAAATGCCCAAATTAAAGTAGCGTGCAGAATGGACGGAAATATTAAACAAACTATAAATAACTTTTAACGATGAATTGTGCTAATTTTTACTTCATTCAGTGTGAATTGTTATCCATACGCCAGAGTGTAATTAATGGAGATGCTGCTTGGAAAATGTTTGTAAAGGAAATGTTCCACATACGCCAACGTGAATATAATTTCTTTATTTGCGAAATATCTAATGTGTACTACATATGTGTATGTTGATGAAATTCTGTAAAACTTGTTGTTTGTTTCTTTTGATTTGACGGGCGAGGGAATGATATATATGTGTAGGTGTGTTCCTCGGGTCTAGTGAATGGAAACTGTATTAGAATGGACAAACACCAAAAATTGTGTGAAGAGACTTTGTGACGATGCTAGTCCTTAATACGATCTCTGCGTGCAAAGGTTCGTAAAGAAATATTCCAGCCATTATATTATACACAAAATGTCATTATCCTTTCAGAAGGAAAAAGGAAACGCAAATTATTTCAGCGTTAAAGGAGGGTTGACTTGTGCAAAAGGTGGATACAGTATGATGAAGAAAACCAAAACATACTTAATAAAGTTTCGAAAAGTATTCAAATTCTATTCCTGAAAGCGAATAATTTTAATGAGTTCATCCACAAAAGTTATATATGAATGTGGATGTTTTTTAAATTTGAATAAAATATACACAATTAAATTAAATTTCAAAATAGAAAGCTGGATCGAAAAAATAATAAACCGAGCCGGAGAAAGCTGGAACTCGGACAAAGTACTAGCTAGAGATAGAACTAAATGGAGGAAGCTCTTGAAGGAGAGGAAGACGGAAGTAGGTGGAATAATATTGACAATCCCGGCCAAAGGTTTGGTCGAATTCACAAGTCCACCTAACCTACCATTAACACTGATTTCGCGCTGCTAAACTCATACAAAATTGAAGCCAGTTCGCTCAGAAATTTCTAGAACTGTTAGCAAATTTTTGGCTGCGATTCTGTTTGCGGGTACGCAGTTCAAGCAAAATTTGTATCTCAGCCGGAATTTTGCCCGGGATAATAAAAATGAAGCAAAATGGACACAATCGGGTTGAATTAGATTAAATCAATTTAATATATCTACTCAATCAATCATTGGGCGGTATCCAATCAATCTTTGGGCGGTATTCAAAGATTGATTGAGTGAGTCTCTTACGTAGAACATTTGAATCATTCGATAGTATATACAAACAAGAGTTTTCAAAGTACCCAAAAAGGCCACCAAGAAGAACGGCTACATAAAGTTCTTGCTCCTGACGAATCCTTAATTTTATGTATACCGTAGACTCATTAAAATTCCGACAACCAATCATCCGGCATTTGGACCTATTATTTTATGCCGTTTCCGAAAGGTAATTTTTTTTCGATTGAGAAAAGCTTTTTCATGACAGTTTTACTCTTGGATGTTTGTCAGACATTCGCCGAGAGGTGGGACCTTGAGCAAATTTGAACCTCTTGCTCAGTGATCGCGCACTTTACCAGCCATTAAGCCAAAAATTAGCTTTATCGCTGAAGATGATTTTTCGATGAAATTTAGGATTTTCTTCAAACTTTCGCAGAGCCCAATCGGAGAAGTTTCGCGGCGCTTCAAATGATCAAGAGGCTTCAGTTCTTGATTTAATTTGACCTTGTAAGGGTGTAGGCCAAGATCTTTACGCAAAAGTCGCCACAATGTGGACTGAGAGATTTCCAATTATTGTGAACGGCGTGGAATCTACTTATTTGGCTCATTTTGAACTGAGCCGTAAGTACGGCTCCGATATTTTCGGTACTTCGACCGGAGCGTTATCTCACTGGCACAGGGACATTCAATAGTGAATATGTTGACTCGAATTTATCCACTATACTCGTAGCACGCACAGCCTGTCTGGTGGGACGATTATTACGACCGAAAATTGGAGTAAGCGCTCTTAAAGTTGCGACCACCGCTCAGAATTTCGGTAGTAATTTTTTGCTCGTTGCTCGTTAGTGAACTTGTAAACCTTGACTGACGTTTTGACATTGACAGATCATAAAGAAAGTTTAAGGGTGGAAACCCTTTACATATTTTTTTTCCAAAAACTTGGTACGCCATCTGACTATAACTCAAATATTAAATTGAGTCATAATCGTTTTCGAGTAATTCGATTTTTACAACCTGCCTGTAGTAAAGTACCGTTAATTTCGAAGTTACAATGAAAATTCCGATTTCGTCTCTAATTGTGAACACGCTGACCCCAGATATGAAGTTTGAAAAAAAAAAAAACATCCAGCCGTTTAGGCTGCAGTTGCCTATACATATATGTATGTATACAGCCAGACAGACAACGTTGAGAGACCCACTTTTCTAAGTTTTTCTATTATACGAGTAGGATGATTCAATTGGAGATTACAATTTAAATTTGAAATAAAACACATTTTTATGTCAATATAATGTTGAGACATTGAAATTAAACATGAAAAAATATATCGGCCTTGCAGACTTCCATTACTGTTTGACATAAATCCTGCGGTAGTTTATAAATAACGAGTCGAATCTCGTCTTTTAGCTCTGGAATCGTTTGGTGGTCATTGGTATACGCCTTCTGCTTCATATAACCCCAAAGAACAAAATCCAACGGCGGCATATCGCACTATCTTGGCGGCCTATTTTGATCGCTGAATATGCAATAACTGCATTGTTTCTGACGCTGTGTGGCAGATGGTACATTCGTATTGAAACCACATGCCATATTGGCCGATATCATTTTTCACCATGTCTCAATATCAGCAGTTTATCAAAAACTAATATAATAAAATTTAAATTGTAACCTTCGACTGAATCATTAATGCCAAGTTTGATTAAAATCCCGAGATCGGAATTTTTCAGGAAACTAATACTTTCCCTTATACATAGGTGCAAGAAAAAAAGGAAAATAATTGAAAAATTTAAAATTATTTTCGGTGACAATAGCAGACGATCTACACCATAGCGCGGTAGTTGTTAGCGGACTCCGCACGTATGGAACGCGATGTTTTAGCATCAGAATGCCAATTTTTTAGTCAGTGACAGCTAGAAGGGTGCCCGGAAACCGCTAATAATACATGGAACATGTATACTTTCCATCCCTTTAATAAAATATCAACCACAAATGCCGTATTGGATACGATTTGTAATTCATCCGACTGATGGACAAGTTGCCACAACCTCCTTATAAAGGTTCACCGGAAATCTGAGTTTTCGAGTTATCTGTTTGAGAATTAAAAAAATGTTAGCTTATTGGTCGAATATGTTCGAATCAAATTTAAATTTTTTTTTTTTCATGACTTCAGCACTTTCAAATGTCTGAAAAACCTCCGAGAGTGTAACTGCCATGTGCGTCTAACATCTAATTTGCCTTGCCAGACTTCGTCAGATTTGGATAAGAAGATAGTTGTCCTCTCTAATCACAGCTTTCCGATCTGACAAGCATGGCTTCAGCACAGCAAATACTACTTCAAAATTGTTTGTGCGGAAATACAATTTAGTGCATTTCACTATACTAATTTTCGAAATTAATTTCCAATTCTTGCTTGATAAATTCCGAAAAGAGGACAAATGTCTTAATATGGCATGGTAATGCAGTACCTACAGTATATCATTTAGGAATATATACTACTGAATTTAAATGACACTGCCATAGTTTTAATAACAAATTTTTAACTGAACCTACGAGTCATTACTTAAAGAAATGATCTCTCTTCTACTACATTTCAATTTGCGTAAGTATATCACTACACGTGATTAGAATTAATTCTGCAATCGGGACTAATTTTTATTAATTATGCATTCTTCTTTCGAATTCAGTGCCGACATTGTTTCATCACATATCCTATCCTTAAATTGCTACTTTATGAAAACAACTTATAACAGTGACTCCATTCATGCTAAAAAATAATGTATATGCATTAGCAAATTACACCATCTATACCTATATACACCATAGATACTATTACGTGCTCCTAAAATGTTATTACCCTCACCCTCAAGCATATCGCAGCAATTAATCCGAACACACATTACTCCTGCTGTGTTATAGCCCACCAGCTCAGCATCGACAAATTGCTTTGTCTTAAATGTTATCCATTACCATGTCCATTGATGGCTGGAGTATAGGCAAGGGCGCGCTCTTATGTGTGTAATCATCATTTGCATGTGGCAACTGTCCATTATCAGGGCAAACTTAAAATGGCAACTATAAGGACATGGGATCGACCATTATATCCAATTACAGTCCATAACACTAGCCAAAACGCGTAAGGAGGAACTTTGAAAGATCCTAAAGAGAATTCGCACATAGTCTATGTGTATAGGTATATCCGAGGACATTTAGGACATGAGTATCTACGTGATGATATCCTTGAATCACACAAAACGCATCTAGATAGCAAACAAAGTTTTCGCCCCATTTAGGACGTATGTACATGTGTCATTGAAGGACGCTTAGTTTTGTATCTTTTTTTCTATGCAACATAAAATGCTTTTAATGTGTGGAATTATCCATAAATTGGTATCCTAGCTTCTGACTGGAGAGAGTGTATGTACTATATGTAAAGTGGTTTCCAGTTCACAAGTTTTGCATTTGTTTTTCTGTGGTGAGTTTGATGTTTGGTTAAACAAAAAAAAAAAAAAAAAACAAAAAATACCGTGCGAGGATTAAGCTGTTGGTGATAGTTTTTTTTTTTTTTTTGTTTGTGTGTATCTGAATACACACTCCTTTTAAGAGAATGCGGCAAATGTACTGCAAATGAATTTCAACAACAAAGGATAATTGCAATGTGGAAGAGGGTGTATAAGGAATATAACGAATAAGTGTTCATTGAGACTAAAGTATGGTGTCAATTGGTCCACTTTGAGAATTTGTTCTGTTAAGTTGCCGAACACTGAATAGAGGTTGATGAATTTCTGATGACTTGTTTCAGGTTAATCTTCGGTTGACTCTTGACGATGAGAAAAGAAGTCTTTTTGTCATGAACTAGGGCAGATGTTGTGATGAAAACGATCGGTATACCTTGATGCTTTGGAATTGGCTTTAACAACAATCTCCAACTCCTTATAGACATATCGAGTCAGAGTGATGCTGTTTATCATCTGAATATTTGCTAACCGTTTGCGTACATCCAACTTTTGAACTTAACCACTATATTAAAGCTGTTGGAACTTGACCATATGCGGCGGGAACTTTGTGGTCATCGCAGAGACCATAAAGTTTATGTTTCCGTTCACATCCTCAATTTACGACATTGTTAAGGTTCAGAGAATACTCGATTATGCTTAGAGGCACATCCTAAGTGTCCGTTAATGTTCTGTGTGAAACGATGTGAGTTGTAAGTGATGGGAAAGCGTCCAGCTGGTAATCTGTGCATTGTACTTAACAAATAATGAAATGGACCGACCGTCCGTGGGATGTATTAATCAACACAGCACTGAAAATGAAATGATAATTGCACTTACGTCCTAAGAAATTAAAAAAAGTTTAATTTGAGAGAATAATTCTTGAGTCTTTTGACTGCTCTTAGATGTTTATACGCAGTAATCTGCATATAAGCATATCTGTACACTACAGTAGTCTTAGCAACTACTTTTCGATGAAGACAACGCCCTCAGGTTTTACTCGAGTAATCTTCGTAGGAGACAGAATTCCTCTGAAAGATCGAAAGAGTAGTCAATTCCAGCTTCCATACGTACGAATACTAGGTAGAGCTCCAATGCTCCGGTATAGTTTATTATCGATATAAACAGGACCAAAAATCACTCGAAGAATTTTTTTCGCAAAGCAATCTGTTTCTCCATCGTCATCCTGCACAGACAGAAGAATTTGGCAGGGATGCCAAAACTAAAGAGGTGGTGAGTATCGATTTAAAGCTCCTGGGGATTTTTCAAGATGTAGAACCACACTGATACAGACTCTTCATCAAGCCAGCGGTTTCTTTAGTGGTAGTGGTTAAAAAAAACCCAACACATAAGTTGGCTGACTACGGTGCCATTGGTCATCATTGTGATTCACGTTGATGGCATTTGACCTCTTAAGATATTTAGGGACAATCGGTCGGCAAAGGCTGTAGCCGGTGTACGATTAATTGTCTCATAGTATTTCTTTGATGCTGTGGTGTTTGGGATATCACTATACGTACCTTGACAACAACAAGGTAGTGGTTCGAGTCAATGTTGGCCGATCGAAAGTTGCGAACAAGTAATCAATCTGGTTTAGCGGCAGGTCCTCTTATGAATATTGAGGTGGGGGAATCCTGTGCTAGCTACAGTGGTGTTTCGCTCCGCTGCTGAATCGATTAGTTCGTGTGTTGAGATATTGTGGTATAGGCTCTATTTTACAACAGTGTTTCCAAAGAAAGATGCCATAATGTTGCCATATCACGTTAGATCAAGGCATCCTTAATTCGTCAATTTTATAGCGATGATGGTTCTGAAATGGACAAACCATCGCCTTGGGATTCTTTGTGTAAGACTAAAACTATTCACTTCAGGTTGATGTAGTGACGAAAGCCGTCCACTAAGTTCCAATCATGCTACACCATGATATGATTGCTGTGGATATAAAAAGGAAGACACCTAAGCCCTGTCACGAAGAGCTTATGATTTTTGGCTTACAGCACTGTCGGGATTTTGAGCACAAAATAATAGTGGCAAATGAGCAGCTGATTAGCTTACGAAGGCTATTCTTTTAGAGCCGGATTGTCGCGGAAGGTCGTCAGAACTCCAGTGTGAATTTTACCAAAAGTCACCTTCTTTTAGAAGTCCAATAGAGCCTATTGCACTATTCGTCTATAACGTATGGGATCATTCGTGCCTTTAAGCAAACAGTCGATAGGCAATGATCCATCATAAAGTACGGCAATATTATCTGTTATGCCGGCGAGTATATATTAAAGCTGTTGAGAATGTTTACCAGAAAGTCTCGAAGAATTACGCTATGCTATTAAAAGTGCCCAGATTTTTAAGAGCATCTTCACAAAACTATCCGCATTGATAGGCATGTTGAATATCAGACAGCGAAACCGTAAAGCAACTTTGCGCATATGAAGTTCAACTACAGGAGCATATTGGCTTATGAAACAGATGCATTATTTTGCATGTACCCATGTTCCTCCATAAGCATTCTACTCATACAGCAATTATGTATGTAGTTTTGTGTGCCTCTTACTTGCTGCATTTGCTTACCGAAATCTTTATCAAACCAAACCGCATACCTGCTTGTTTATTCATTTAATTAAAACATATTTACACTTCTCGAGAAAGTCCCAAACCAAAGTCATTGATGACGTGACTCTAGTTATTCGTTCCTTATCTTTGTGGCTTTGTGTAACCATTTTTATTTTTTACACACATTATACCAATCCGATAAAATTGAAAATGAAGTCATCTACAATACCAAAGAATCTAATTGACGCATTACCTGTCTATCTTAACTATCATACATTATACTCCTAATTGGCTTTACGATAAATTAAATCTCCTTAAATTCGTAAAACATCAACCAATTAACCTAAATCCTGTGAGATCCTCAGCGATTTACTGTTCAATTTGATTAATTAAAAACAAAAGTGGGAAAAAAAATGAAAATGGAAACCTTAATGGATATCCACCCCCAAATAAAAAATACATTTCTGTCAGATCAACAAAAATACGCCTCTAAATAATAATTAATGACAACAATGACAATATTTAATTCCAACAAATCGATGATGGGCTGGGCACACCTGCTTTCGCTAATAAAAGCTTTCCTCACTTTTGTGTTAATTAAAATTACTCGCTATCGTCTTTTATCCTCTGTCAGGTGGATGTATGGGTATATACCCATGCTCAGAGCACGCTGTCAATGGCAAAAGGTGCTATGCGAAACGGAACTCGCATTAAAAACAGGAGACCATTAATTGCAATGACTTCGAGAAAGGAGGTCAGGATGTTGATTTTGTGCTCCATTTTAATTGAGATTCTGTTTGCCTTATCGTTGATGTGAAATTTCACGCGCTCAAGGTAATATCTGTTGCACAACAACAAGAGAGCATAGCATCCGTTCATACAGAAATTGAGCATACACTTTGGTTTAAGGGTGTATGAATAGAATAAATATAAAAGTAAATATTTACTTTAAAACATCGTTTCCACTGTAGCTACATACGATGAGTAACTCAAAATAATGACATTCGTTTCAAAGCAAAAGCTGAGAGATTTTTAACTAAATCTGTCAACGATCTTAACTTATGGTACCCCGACGGACCCAAAGTAAATAAAGGAAAGGGCACTGGAGTACGGCGACTAACAAATGTTTTGCAGAAGTAGCACCTTTCCGATAAAGACGTCCGCAAAAAGTCCTATAGTGTGGAGATTTCTTGGATGAATGCCGAGTTCTTACAGGACAAGATTCGGTTGGTTGTTGACCAGCCAATTGCAAATATAAAAACAGAGCCAAATAATAACTTGGATACTCCGCTGACGCAATTTGTTCGCAATCGATTGAGGACTACGATACAAATTTGGAATATTAGGATTCTATTGTCAAGGGAAGAAGGTCCCAAAGAAGGCAAACTCTTCCATCTTGAAAGCAAATTCACACGACACAAAATCTAAATCTTAGAAGCTAATGCCGCCAAGGCTTGGAAAAAATCTAGGAGAGTCCCACAACACACAACACCTAAGGTCATCATCGCCATGGAATTGGAAGCTAAAGCCTGTGGTGAGAAGTCACGGCTTTGAAGATTCCATGATAGTAGCAAACGAGTATGAGGTCTGAATTTTAGATTTTGAAATTTCAATTCTCGGAGTATTCAGACTCGATTTTAGGTCCATTACACTACCAGACAGAAACCCCTTTTTCATTTTGTGTTAGGATTCCTCTACAGACTACAGATACTAAGTAATGCATATATAGAATGTCTTAAGTTCGTCCTATCAATATGACAGGATTTGTAACTTAATGTAGGACAAGAAATTTTATTGTAGGTAACTATTATGGCAAAACCTGTATATTTTAAGTTAAATGACGCAGATAATATAATTTCTGAATGGCTGGGCAAAAGAGGTTGATTGTGATCCTTGAAGGACTTTGACTAAGGTACGAACATAATCGCTTTTCTCAAAGAATTTAATTTCCATACTAAACTTAACGATTTCTTTTAGTCTATTCGACTTATGTCCTTTAGGTTTCTGTGCATTCTCATGTGTCAGAGTCTATGATTCTTAGCCTCTTGGCATGCCTCGGAAAGAGGCTGCTATCTGCTACTCAGTTAAACGGTTTTATATAATCTACGTCCTCTTGGGGACCAGCGTTAGTTCGTCATTTTGGTGACGCTATCTTGCTTGTCGAGTTTTGGCTTTTTCATAAGATTCTTCAACAGCGTATTTGCATGTTTATTTTCTACAATTCCATCATGATCAGGCCAATATAGTCTACCACGTTTTTGAAAGCTCCCACTATGAAGTGGCTAAACCAAAGTCGTTTGATATAGGCTTTTATCGATTCTTCCGCCATTTAAAGCTGTTTCTACTGAAGATAATATCCTCCTTCCGCATTTAGTTCACTAGTTTATAACATGGATTGAATCGGTGGTTTTATTTTTCCTCTATTTTTCTGGACAGTTTCAGCGTTTCATGGCTTTTCTTACTCCTACCACGGTGCACGGTTAACCCTTGTGATGAGACGTCTCATCGTGCACGTTGGCCGAATTTAGGGTGGCCGTGCTGCAGTGGTAACATCAGCGCTTGGCACGCTGTTGGTTCACGGTTCAAATCCTGATGTCAAGAATCATCTATTTTATTTCGCATGAAATAAATAAAAAAGTCGATCAATTGCGAAAGCTAAGTCAACTCTACTGCGAAGGCATAGCACTGGCAGTAGGGTGGTCATATGGCTGAAAATGCAACTTGATCGTGATGACATCAGGAGGACGGACAAAAAATACTGTGAATCATAAGCAACGACAATAAAAGCAAAACAAAAATGCTCCCCAGTTATCTGGACGCTACCCTTGTGGTTTACAAAAACTTAATACCACCGTTTCAAAACACTACAAAAAAATCTTTCTCTCTCTCTCTCTCTTCTTCACAATGCCCGTGCCCTGTAATAGTATAAGGGTATTATGTATATATTTGGAGCGCGCAAAAAGAAATTTGCCTCTTCTAAAATTAAAATACAAACATATCCATTTTTCCGGTGCAATTTGTTCTCCTTCTTCTCTGTACAAGCATTTTCATTCAGAGTTATGACCTATGATAATCTTGCTTAAGTAATTAGCACTTGTATTGGTACGGATATTTATTTAGTCTTTAGTATTCCTACTAGCCTCAAAATTTTGCAACGTTATAACCAATTGGTTTACATTAGCATGCACGCAGTTTAACTTTACAGATCATTCGCTTGTTAGTGAAAACGAGGCCATCATTTGGGCTCACTGTGTTCCTCTTATGAAAATAGCTGTGAGTATGCATGAAAGGTCAAATGGTTTTTTCTTAGGGGTTGTTACTTCATGAAAGGAAAAAAATAATCCAAAACCTTCCTAAAAATAGATCTGACAAAGGAATATCTAAATATAAATTCACTTATTGCAGGACTATCTTGCAACAAACGAGGTCACAAGGCAGACACCATTTATTGTCTTCGAAAACGTGTTTATGTTTCTTCAAGATTTGTTACTGTAAGCTAAAATAATGTATGTGCAAGTGCAAGTATTCAGCGAAATTTTTTTTTTTAAATTTCTTCCAACATCCCACAACTTGAAGTCACATTTCTTTTGCTTTTCTTAATTTCCGGTCATTTGGTTGAATGTTGCCTTCGTTGGAGGCCTCCACTCACTTGGCATTGCGCCAAATGACATCCGTTGGAATATACTTGGCACTAAAAATTTGAAATTAAAGTAAAGGAAAAGAAAATAACAAAAGTATCTGTAAAAATGAAATTAATGCATTTACGAGTAAGCCCAGTAACATACAAACACGTATGCATGCAAAATTAAAACTACTAAATGGCCGTACCCAAAGGAACAATGAAATGTACACAAATATAAATGAACCAAACGGAATACCGTCCATATGTAAGGACAACAGTGAAAAAAACAACAACAACTAAACTATGTATTTAACAACATAAAACAAAAAAAAAAAGAAAGATGTTCTCTAAACAAACAAACATAAGAAGAGAACCCTCTCGAGTTCAGAAATTGAACACATACCGCTTAAGTAATGTCTAGAGCGACTACGTTTCAATGCGCCAGCAGGAGAAGATGAGGCACCATCACCAGCACCAGTATCAGTGTCTCCAATTACCTTTGGCAGACGAAGATCACAGTGGTCATCACCTTATACGAATAATATAGTTTTTTTTTCTATTTAAATTGAATTTTTTTTTTTTTTCAATTATTTTGTGCAATATAGAGAATACATAGTTTTTTCTTTAAACCACTATTATTATATAGATGCTGTAAGCTTACTTTGCGGTACAAATCTTTAGGTTTGGTAGAAAGGACATTCGGTACAATATGCAAAGAAAAGCCATATACAAACCTCCGAATTCACGTTCTCGTATCGATGGACCTGCGTTGTTTCGTTTAACCTTAACGCATAGATGAATCATTAGGAACATGGTAATATTCATAACAACACTCTGGACAAGAAGAGGAAGCTCATAACGTTTGGAAAACCTGCAAACAGAGAGAATTTTATTTTTTAGTAAATTAAAATACATAGGTACATTGTTCATATTTTTATACAATAAATAAATATAAAATAAAATAAAAGGGTTCGGTTTGTCGCAAATTCTGATGATACCAACTTTCTCTTCTTTTTAGGATTCCAGTACTTAGAAGGTAACAAAATGTAAGAAAGGTCTCGTCCGTGTCACAGCTTTGAGGGTGGCCGTGGTGTAGTGGTAACATCAACGCTTGTCACGCTCTTGGTTCACGGTTCAAATCCTGATCTTAACAGTCATCTATTTATTTCGTCTGAAATAAATAAAAAAGTCGATCAATTGCGAAAGCTTAGTCAACTCTACTGCGAAGGCATAACACTGGCAGTAGGGTGGTCATATGGCTTAAATGCAACTTGATCGTGATGATGACATCAGGAGGAGGGAGCAAAAACTGTGAATCAAGAGCAACGACGAAAAAGCAAAACAAACAAGCTCCCCAGTTATCTGGACGCCACCCTTGGAGTTTACTGAAACTTAATACCACCTAAGTTTCAAACCCACTACACCAATCTATCTTTCTCTCTCTCTCAATGTATACAAACGTCCGTGCCCTGAAATAATTTAATGGTATTCATATCCCATTTGGCGCTCGCAAATTATATAAAAAAAAAAAAAAAAAAAATTCGGACCAAAACGCAAGCAAAATTTCTTCTTCTTCAAACAAAAAAAAAAATAAAGTTTGAAGGTTAGTGTTAAGTCGGAAAATAATTTTTTGTTTGTATACATATATTGTCGCTGTACCTGCAAAAAAACATATCTGAAGGAGGTCAATAGAAAATAGAATTGTCTACAACTGATCTTCCAAAAATGTGTAGTTGCGTTATTTTTAACTCAGGTTTTAAGAAAAATTCAAAAATATGCTAAAAATATACAGGAAAGTTACAATCAATTTAGAACGGATCTCTAATAAAGTGAGCGTGGCGTTGCAAAACTTTTAAAACAGATGCAATGATATCTTTCTGTACAGGGGATATTTCCGCAATATTTTTATAACAAAACCGTTGTTACACTTAGCAGAAAGTGGACGGATTCTGATAAGATATTCACAATACGATTTAACCATCCAATAACTTTTGGTTGTTTTTTTCAAAAAAAAAAAAAAACGTCCCCAAAAATTGGGCGTGGCCATGAATAATGTTTTTTTTTTTTTTCTTTTTGTTTACACTGCGACTAGTTATGAAACTAACGTGCAGTTTGCTTTTCAGTATTATTAGCGGGAGAAAAGTAAATGGCTAACAGTTTACTAATTTTAAAGGTACATTATAATTGTAATTTGTTGTATGTTAACTTTTAATGACAGTAACAAGAGCATAGATGAGATTTAATCCATCCAAAGCGTTGGAGGTTAAGTTCACTCCGAGCGCCTCTTTTCGCTCGTTGTTGTCGCTCTGTTACTATCTAGTAGAGTACGTGGTAAGTCCTGTTACGGTTGCCTTGCAAGATCTGACGGTCTTATACGTTGCAGTTGTCTCACGCCATATACGTTTAGAAGAATTGTTGGTTCCTCGTTAATATGCTCCTGAGGTCTCTTCTCGTGTGCTTTGGCCCTAGAGTTGATCTCTTCAAGAACAGTAGGAATGCCTAGGTCCCGATAGAGGTCGCTGTTTCTAATGTACCATGGAGCATTCACAATACTTCGAAGGACCTTATTCTGGAATCGTTTCATGACAGCAATATTGGACTGGCTGGCACATCCCCAGAGTTGAGCGCCATAGTTCCACACTGGTTTTAGGATCTGGTTATATAAAAGAATTTTATTAGTAATTGATAGTCCTGACTTCCTGCCTATAAGCCATTCTAATTTTCGCCATTTAATGTCTAATTCTAGTCTTTTGATTTTAATATGCTCTTTCCAACGAAGCTTGGCGTCTAGAGTCATACCTAGATACTTCGCTGTATTTGCATCTGGTATTGTCGTGCCTGATATTGCTATAGGGGAGTACGAGATAGACTTATTTGTGAAGTCAATATGTAAAGATTTACTCGAATTCAGTTTTATACGCCATCTTTGAGTCCACCTGATAATTTGGTCTGTGGCAGCTTGCAGCTTTTGCGTCGATTCTAGCGTTGTATCTCCCACTGCTAAGACTGCCGTGTCATCGGCAAAAGTTGCAGTCTTTGTGTAGGGCATTGTAGGAAGGTCTTTAGTGTAAAGAAGGTATAACAGAGGTCCGAGGACGCTTCCTTGAGGAACTCTGGCTTCGATCTGCACTAGCTTAGAGTAGTAGTTTTCTTGTTTTATACGGAAGTATCGCGGTGTTAAATAAGACTCCATTAGGTGGAAGAACTGTTCTGGTAGGTAGACTTTTAGTTTATTGAGTAGACCTTCATGCCATGCTCTATCGAAAGCCTGTGCTACGTCTAAGAAAATTGAAGAACATACTTTTTTTTCTTCTAGTGCTCTTTTGATTTCAGTTGTTATTCTGTGAACTTGTTTAAATCTCAATGAAAATGCCCGTTCTATGATTCCTCCGATTAAAATGCATGAGTTAAATTATAAGATAAGGCGATTAAAAAACAAAAAATTTCCAGGTTTTGACTTGATTACTGCGGAAGTCCTGAAGCGACTGCCAAACAAAGGGTTAGCTAAACTCTTGCGGTTAATGAATAAAACAATTAGCCTTGAGTATGTACCAAGTGTCTGGAAATTAGCTGACGTGATAATGATCCCTAAACCAGGTAAGGACCCTCACGAGGTATCCTCATATAGACCAATATCTCTACTTCCTTCAACATCAAAGTTGTTTGAAAGACTGATTTTTAAGCATCTTAAACCAATCGTAGAGTCAAGAAACCTAATCCCAAATCAACAGTTTGGCTTTCGAAGCAAACACTCCACAATAGAACAAGTTCATGAATAATGTGTGGACAAAATGTAGAAAAAGTCAACGTCTACATATTTTACCTTGACAATATTTTTCAGTTTCTATCAAAAATATTAAGAAAAACGTCATTTTTGAAAAATGGGAAAATCCGAGTTTGTGGGCTGATTTTAAAAAATTTTACACTTGTACTGCCTCGGATCCTAGAAAGCTTATATCAACTTATATATCATGCTCCTAATTCAATATTTAAGGGCCCAAAAGTCATCACATACGGACGAGACTACGGACATAAGTAGATCGACGTAACTTTAGATGCTGATCACATGTGTACAAACTACATCAAACAAACTATGTATCAAACTGAACATTTTTGTATCACCTTTCAAAAATTGCAACAAAACTATTTCGCCTTATTTATAACCCTCTCTTAGGAGAGGCTAACCTACGAGTATAGTGCTGGGCCAGCGCACTGAGATGCCTGTTGATTCTGCTCTTGAATTGTTGGAAACGCTTCCGGAAATATGTCCCCTGGGAGTGAATTCCAAAGTTTACTTATCTTATAGCAGAAGGAGTTTGGATGCAGGGATGTCCGCGCGATTGCCAATTGGACATACAGCTGATGGAGCACTGGAGACGCTCAAATGTCGCATTTCTAGGGATCATTTCATTGAAGTTTTCAAAACATCTGCCACGATAGTATTTATAATATAGGCAAAGGTCTGCTATCAGTGCAGGAAAGACTATTAAGCGAACTGGTCTATGAAGCGAACAGAGATTGTGAAAGTATAGAATCCTGAGGCACTCCAGCGTTTACAGCAAATATATCGGAAGACACACCATCGACCACAACTTAAATTAAATTTAGGCGCCCAATTTTCCATAGGGGCGCCTAAAGTTCGTCATCTTGTCCGTTTCCAAATAGCCACGTACTTTATCTCACTTCTAACAATAAGAAAAATTGTTTAAAAACATTTTTATAAAAATTAGCCCAGTCGTTCATGCTTTATAAGGTTAAAAATGATTACGGGCAACATGAAACACATACGAACTTGTGTTTTTGGTTGCTTTTAATAAATTTAATTTGTTTGTTTAGTAAACGATTGTTTATTCAGTGTACAGTCTTATACCGACCTCTTATGGAAAGCGAAAAGAAAAATTGAGCCAGATACGCTATTCGCCTCTAAAATTTCACATCGAATCAGCCTTAAGCTATCAGACCTTAGTCTGCATTAACGCCAAAGCAAATGAGGCGGTGACCACATTTAAATTACTGTATGTTTATAATTAAGTTCCTACGAGTACACTCTGTTTTACTTCAGAATCAGCAATAGTAACTCTCTAGATTCCTGGGCGCATGTACATACATATGTATTAAGTATATGAAAACGTTTGCACAGAATGTGATAAAATTGTATAGCAAATAATCGCAACACAACAAGTTCTGCTATGAAATCTAATTGTGTACGTTGGGCCTTCTGAATACCTTACAATACAGCGTAGCGTAGGTCTAACCATACTGCGCCTTTGGCATGGTTTTAATGGTTTATCTGTCTCTACCATGATATCAGTTGGCCGCGATTAAAATTGATAAAAATCTTTTATTATAACTGCTCTGCGGTTTACAAGGTTAGTGACTATTCACGTTTTATGCACCAGTCGAATTATTCACAACGGGCCTTGGTGCTGAACAACGTACCTCAAATAAGAAATTCTCAAATGCCACAATTCGTTTATGTAATCTTTTTGAAAATTTTCAAATTAATTAGCTTCACCTTTACAAATAATCCCCTTAGCACGTAGTAAATACAATACAATGTGTTATGACATGACATGTTCACCTGATCTAATTGAAAAGGCAAACACCCATAAATTAGACGTATGCAAGCTATTAAATAAAAAGTAAACAAACTCATTTTCACGCGTCACCTCGATATCACCTGTTTAAATCTGACACAGAACAATTTTAAGCAATTTATCTTAATCTGTCCGTCGAATAATTTACCAATAGGAGTTAGATAACCCGGTATGTAATACGTACACCGATTTCGATTCCTTATCTATTACCTTATCCCATCGGCAAAAATATGTAAGCAATGCGTTATAATCTGATTGATATGGAGTTATACTTCAACGCTTAGCTATCGTGTTTCGCGTGCCCTTCACGGGTACGATATATCACAGTAGACATCGGAAATCTGTTCTATTTACATACAAATAACGATTCAACTCAAACTGTTAATGACCAAATAATCATGGTGGGTGGAGGGACACGATAGTCCTTCGTGGTAAACGAGATTTCGAACAAATGGAGAGGGGTTATTTTTTAGTTAGGACAGCACTAAATTCAATGACTTGTTGTCGAGTGGGTTGATTGATTCGGTGCACCCTATTTGGAAAACTATGTTAAAATGACAAAAGCCCTCAAAGTGGGATGAGCAAAAATCAATATTCCTCCACTACAATGAGCAGATACAATTTCTTGTGTCACATATTTCAACATAGTATGTGGCACGAGATAAACACTATCTGCACATTAAGATAGTTAATGAACGGAAAGCGGACCTAGTGGAAGGATACTGAATCGATTTTTTTATCTCTCAGTAAAATTTACTTTTTACTTGCTCGTATAAATGGCAAGTATTTGTTTCGTGTGTCTCTCAAATTTACTTCACACTTTCTGTCTGAGGTCACAATTCGAGAATGATTTACACTCTAAAAAATGTAGCTATTAAACCGGGAAATTACTAACAGTTAATGTACATATAATTGCGAATATAAATCTATTTAGTATGTGATAATCACGTTTGAAGTATTTTGAATCCATATTTACTTTATCATTATGTGCGGTAATTGACTTATTTGTACACTTATTTGTACAAATTGCACATTTTTTTATTCGGTAATATTATTAGTGATCAGCTAAATAATTAAACGACCGGCAAAAAGTGCTAACAAACAAAATAATTAATCACCAACAAAATAAATCATTTTTTTTACCAGCAGAAGGTAATTTTTTGATCTACAGTAAATAAAAAAAAAAATCAGTAGAAAAAGTAAATGATTTTTTCTCAGCAAAAATGAATTATTCGATCAGCGGAAAAGAATGATGCTTCAAGAAAAAGAAAACGAAATTCGAAAGTTTTTGCTATTTTTTCCTAAAATTTGCAATCCCTCAAGCCTTTTCTTCAACAACTGCTTCTTTCACCTAATAACTCAAATATCTACCAATTATTATATCCACTATTACTTAAACATCGGGCGCCGTGGGTAAGTGCGCTATCCCTGAGCAGAATGTTTAATGTTCGAATCCAAGAAAACACAAATAAAGCGTTTTCTCACGGTTCCACCTCTCGTGAACGTCTTAAAAACATCCGAGAGTGAAATTATCTTAAGAAGCTTGTCTCAATCGAAAAAATTGCCCTTCGGAAACGGCATAAAACTGTAGGGCTCAATCATTCGTGCAGCGTACAGCAAGAGTGGCTGATAGAAGCTAGGCCAGGCCCTGTATTGGGCTGTTCGCGCCAAGATATTTATTTATTTATTTATATTACTTAAACATCAATGAAATATTCTCTTATGTACAAATCTTATAAATACATGAATCTTAGCATTATCACAAACATTTTTTTTCATTTTCGGTGGAAATTGCATTTTCTGCTTGTCAAAATAAATATGTTCTGCTGATCAAATAATTTAATTTATTAACATATTTGCTGATTTTGTACATTAACTGCTCATCAAAAAATTATATTCTGCTGATCAAATACAAAATATATTTTCTGTTGATTTAATTTATTTTTTTCTATTTTCTGCAGATCAAAAAGCTATTAAATTGCTGATCAAATAAATTAATTTCGCTGGTCATAAAACTATTTACCACTGACCAATTAAATGGTAGCCTTCTTTTGTTACATTCTTGGTGTGTAGAATAGAATATTATTTTCTAAGAATACACCTACTTTGTATATTCCACTTAACTACGTGCTGACATATAAAATTAGTACAAAGTGATATATGCTTCTGACTAAAATGTTTATCTGATTTAGAATGATTTCGCTTGCTTTATGATCTAACAGATCCTTTACTTTGGTACAAAGACTTCCGCCGTATCATTTATGCAATAGTAAAATTATTGCAAAGATAATATGTTAATTTTGACCAGTATTGTGTAGAAAAGCAGCTCGTTTTACTGTTAAGATTTGATTGATGAATAATTTTGAACGTTTTGATTTTTCGAAAACAACTTTGACGGTTTTATTAAAAGGTTATATCTGCAAGTACATGCGACCCATTTGTGTACTTTATTTTCCTTTTCATTCTTTCTGGGTGCGCTAGTCTTTTTGGGTTATCCAGAAAGTACGTGGTTTGTTGTTGATTTCAGGGGGTGAAATGAATTCTAACCAAAATCAACTCATTCAAGTGCGGTGATTAATGTTTCGGAAATTGTGATTTCTTTGTGAGAAGAACGATATAAACGTCCACGAATTTATTGTGATCTTTAATAGAAAAGATGGAGCATGAAGTATAAGGTTGGAAAAGGTATTTTATGTAGGTGCAACAAAAAACATACAGGAAAGTTACAATTTCATTTTACGGCAGTACCGTCCGGATGTCTCATCTTCTAACCCGTACCTAATAAAAAGGGATATTCACATATATGTGTGTCTTTCTATTCAGAGTATACTTCTGCGATTTTTAAGAGATTTTATCAGGAAAACTGATTTTATGGCTTCTTCTTATAAGAAAGTGGGCTTGGCTGTAACTATTTGTTACCGAAGTTCATGGATTCTGATGAGACCTTGAAAATAAGGCTTATCCATCATTGTAAGCAGCTTTAAAAATGAATATCAGATTTTTGAAGAAAACGCTCCCAAATTTTAAAGGATGTGGATGTCTATATATTTTGTAAAGGCGACATTTTTCAGTTTCTAGTCAAAATTAAAAAAAAAAAAAAGTGGGCGTGTCTCTTTGTAAAGTTTACAAATTTTTACACTTGTACTGCTTCGGGTTCTTTTTTGAATTTTAAAATCCGCTCACAAACACTTCCAATTTTGAAAAATGTTTGAGGCGTGACGTTCTCACGTTTCTCTCATGGCAAAGTCAGCAGCCACTACTTTTTTATTTTTGCATTAAAATTTCTAAAAGCATCACTTAAAGGTCCTGTTCGTAGATTCTTTGGTGACGTTGTCTTTTTGTTCCGTGTCATTGACCTAGGGCTAGTTTAGTAGAACATAGTTCAATTTAAGACTCATTATCATCATCGGCTTTTGATATTATGTAGTTTATTAGGTTAAAAAAGCAGTAGTCTACATTGTTATCGTCGACCCGGTTCAGCGAAAACTTGTAAATATGTAAAGCAATTTACCTTTAAAGCCAATATGACCTGCAATAAAATTCGCCGACGCTGAGTGTCTCTATTTTCGACAACGTATACTGTATTTTATCCTAATTTATAAGCAGACCCATTTTCTTTCACTTGTGAAAACATCTTTGCCCTCAGGCACACATTTAAATGTAAGCTCACCCACTTCAGAGATAAGAAATATTTACACGCACCCTCATCAACAAACGTGCAAACATTTCAAAACATCAAAAATGTAAAATGCCGCTGGATAAACTCTCTACAAACTGAAATATATTACCCCAACGATGGTTGAAATATATACTAGTACCACTTCAGTAGGTATTCATGCCCTTGAATCTAATCACTTAGGACAGATATTTATTTTTGCACATCTCTATCAATTTCTTCCTCTATTTTTCATAATTAAATCTCAACAAATTTGAATAAAAATGAATTCATTGGCAAGGAACTTTTCCTTCAGGCGAGGTCACTACTACTACATCTGTATCGATACCATACCGTACAACGACTACCCTTTCGAATTTGCTAAAACAGCGTGACAGCTTTTCCGGTCGAGAAAACCGACAGTAATATTTCCCAAAGTTTATGTAAAATTAATCACGGAAAAGTCAAGAGAAACAAAAATCACACTGGCAGCACTACCCTCGATTGAGACTTGAGGGGGATGTTGATTGGGTGGATAATGTTCCCGTCGTCGTTGGTAAGTGTTACGACGGTTGCCTGGCAAAACTTAAGAAAAACAATTTCCGCTACGTTGGTAATTGAAAAGTTTACACAACAACAGGAGTTATTATTATTATGTGTTGGGTTCCAGCTCTCTCACAATCACGCTCTTGAATGGGCGGATACGTACTTCGTTATTAATCCATTAGGGTGTATGAGATGGGTGAAATTGGACCCATTTACTGTGGTTTATGGTTTATTCTGCAGAGGGTTGCAGTTTTTCCATGCAAGATTCATACGCATACGGGATACGCATAATTGTCTAGTGAATTCCGTTTGTGAAGTATGAAGTAATGACTTGCATGTTGAAGGGCCTACTCTTACTCCTTCTTTCATGAAGAAGATGATTCCAAGTATGCCAATAGGCATTTCATTGTATCGACTTCAGCGGCACCCCTAGTCAATAAAACTGGACATTCTTTTATTTTATCCGCACCTTATTTATGCCGCAATGCTACCAATCATCTGGTAGAGCGTTGAGCGAAAGACTCCCCTAAACGGAAATTCTCCTTAAGGGTGGGTAAAGCATTCCTCAATTTCCAAGGCCGTATTCAAGGTCGTTTTGACGCTGGCAGCCAAACAACGAAAAAGGTTTTGATTCCATTAACGGAAGGAATGAGAAAAACGTGTATCGTATTTTTTTTGACTGAATTGACATGGCTCAGTGGAACGGGATGGTGGTTATTATAGATATAGACATATTATGGTTGACGTTTTGAGATTCTTGTGCGCGAAATCGTTCACATCCTAATTGGCTTGTTAACTTGCGCTGCGGCATTCACAGTAAAATGGTTATTTATTTATCCTCCTTTTCTGCGGGAATATTTTCCAATAAGGTAGTGTTAAAATTAAATGAGAGAGAGGTATGACAAAATTCTCGTCACGGTATTCACTTAATGGAAATGAAAGCTTTAGCAATTTGAATAATTTTAAAAGGTTGATTGCAAAGTGGTTTGAATTTATTACATTAAAAGCAATTGGGTTTGAAAGGAGGTTTATTAAACTGCCTTGTAAGTTTTGCAGATGGTATTAAAAATAAAATTGTGAGATGAAATTTCTTCTCTTTTTTCATATTTCATGATGGAGAGAATGAAATAAAAGTTTTTGGGTCAGTTTGCGATGTAATTCGCTTAATTAGACTTCTTTTCACAGTATGTGCCAAAATGTGTCTTTTAGTAAGTTTTATTAGATTTTGTTCCGCCGGATGGTTGTAAAGGGTTGTTAGAAAGGAATGCCCAGCGTCCTTATCTATAGCTACCGACGTACTACCATAAAAGGATACTGCCTTTGCAATGCTTTATTTAGCTTTTATATTCACGAAATTTGATTAGAAAAAAAATATTTTTTTTATACTTTGTTTCTGATTGTTTTTAATTGTTGTGGGAATTTTTAGCGTTCTAGGTCTAACCATTCATAAGTTACCAGCAAATGATAAACAGATGGATGGAAACAAATTGGGAGGAGTAAGACGGGAGTTAACAGTCACCCTTATTATCGTAGTCATGCCACCCAAAAATAAGGTGACAGGTATTCTCATAAGTCCAATCATGTGAAACCTTGAACGACTATTGGCGTATTAAAAGCTTTCAATATTTTGAACAAATTTTCTTTGACTACAGAAATATTGGTATTTGAAGGATGTTAACAAAAGAATAAAGTTTGACCTCATTTAAATGACGCAGAGTGTACTTCTGTTTAAAAATGGCCAAGTAACATCACCAAAAAGGCTGAAAATATGATTATTGAACTTAGTGCACAAAAGATCGATTGTTGGACGACTTGTGTGGCACGTAGCGCCGTCTTTCTGGAACCAGAGATCATCCAAGTTCATTTGATCAGGCCCCTGTAGCGCTCTCCGTTGACCGTAACGTTGTTGCCATCTTCGTCTTCGTCTTCTAGAAAAATGGGCCAATAATGCCGCCATTCCACAAACCTAAAACAAAAACTACTGAGCCGATTTTGATGAAACAAAAACCGCCGTTTTCCTTAGATTATTACGCATTCAGTACTAGCTGACAGCATATCTTGATGAGAATTACACAAATATATTTTTCAGGAGTATAGTTGATTAAGTTGGAATTACATTTGTCCACTAGATGACGCATTGAATGCAAAAATTGTTGTTGCCACCTGGACCACTGAATCGTGTGGAACAAAAACAAAATAAGTGGAATAAAGTCAAGCCGTGGTGTAGTGGTAACATCATCGCTTGTCACGCTGTTGGTTCACGGTTCGATCGTCGATCACTTACGAAAGCTAAGTCAACTCTACTGTGAAGGCATAACACTGGCAGTAGGGTGGTCATATGGCTAAAATGCAACTTGATCGTGATGATGACATCATACTGTGAATCATAAGCAACGACAATAATAGCGAAAACATACAAAATACTCCCCAGTTATCTGGACAGCCACCCTTGGAGTTCACTGAAACTTAACTACCACCTGATTTTCAGACCAACTACACCAATCTGTCTTTCTCTCTGTGTCTTCCCATTTCCACAAAAAACGCCCGTGTCCTAAAAATTTGTATAAGGGTATTCATATCCCCTTTAACACGTGCAAATTATAAAAAAAAGCAACTAAAAAACCCGAATACGAAAACCACACAAAATGGAAATCATAAATTAAATCAATTAATTAAAAATAAAAAGAAACCGACTACAGAAACACTAAAAAAAAAACAGAAATCCCGTAATTGGGCGACCATAAAATATTGAAAGGCATAAGAGGCGGTCGTCGAACCATGGATTATTTTTTAGTGCTTCTTGGAGTTGCATTTTTTGGTTATTTCTAATAAGATGATATTATGTATTTATATAAGATTGCTTCGTAATAAAAACATGCATTTTACTGTTCCTGCTCATCAATGAATACTTGCATCGTTGATAGTTTGGGCAAGCCGAACATTTCTGGAAGACTTGAAAAGGAACAATTCTTAATTTTTTATGAAAGTACGAATATCTGCCTGATACGATACACAGGGTGTTATGAAATCTTTGAACACGTTCGTAATCTATTGGCCTTGCGCAAAAAAAAACTCATTCAACATGGTTTTTGCCATCTAAATGATTATTTTTTCTCAGATTAACTACATCAACACTTACTTGCTCATACGAGTATGCTATGTACATATAAAGGGTGGTTAAATTTTAAGGGCCGATGTTGAATGTGAACCACACCTAAACGTCAAGTTTTTTTCTGCATTTCATTTGACATTTCTCAATTTCAGACTAACTCAATTTGAACCATGGAAGATACACAATCGAGCAACGCATTAAAGTTATTCAGGCTTATTATGAAAATGGGCGTTCAAATCAAAATGCACATCGTGCATTTCGTGATTCTTTCGGTCAATTTAATCGGAAAAATCGTGCAAAAATTTGTGCAAACCGGGTCTGTAGGAGATGTGAAAACACCAGTGCATGCTCGTACAGCTCGTACTGCAGAAAATATTGCTGCTGTTCGCGATAGTGTGGCTGAAGAGCCGTCCACCTCAACTCGTCGTCGTGCCCAACAATTGCACCTCTCACGCTCGTCGTTGATGAACATTATGCATAAAGACTTGCATTTACGCGCTTACAAGGTGCAATTGACTCAAGAACTAAAGCCTCTTGACCATTTCAAGCCTCGTCAATGGTCACAATGGTGGCAAGAAATGGCAACAGTGGATGATCAATTTTCGAAGAAAATCATTTTCAGTGATGAGGCACATTTTCACCTCAGTAGATTCGTCAATAAGCAGAATTGCCGCATTTGGGCGAATGATAATCCAAGAGTGATTGTCGAAAAACCAATGCACCCACAAAGAGTGACTGTTTGGTGCGGTTTATGGGCTGGCGGCATCATCGGGCCGTATTTTTTCCAAAATGAGGCCGGTCAGGCAGTTACTGTGAATGGTGTTCGCTATCGTGAGATGATAACGAACTTTTTATGGCCCGAATTGGAAGATATGGATGTGGACGATATGTGGTTTCAACAGGATGGTGCCACTTGCCACACAGCTAACGCAACAATGGCTCTTTTGCGCGACAAATTCAATGGCCGTGTTATCTCAAGTGGTGGCGATGTCAATTGGCCGCCAAGATCATGTGATTTGACACCGTTGGACTTCTTTCTTTGGGGTTATTTGAAAGAAAAGGTGTACGTCGATAAGCTAGCAACAATTCAAGAGCTAAAGGATGAGATAATTCGGCACATTAACGGCATAGAACCTCAATTATGCCTCATCGTCATCGAAAATTTGGACCATGGGATGGAGGTGTGCCGCCGAGGTCGCGGCGGCCATTTGGCCGATATTTCGTTCCATACATAATTGAACCATACCAATATTATCATAATAAAAAGAAATGACAGTAATTTCCTAAATAATTTGTGTTTTATTCAAAATCAACATCGGCCCTTAAAACTTAACCACGCTTTATATATGTTTAATGTTCATTAAAAAATTGTTCAGATTTAAAATGTAGGCAAAATCGATAAGGGACAATAATTTGGACATTTTCGCAAAAAAGTCTGAAACTTTGAATGCCAATTATCGTAATTTTGATGTTGGTATGAAATTTTCTTTGAGTTGTGACCCCACAGATCCTAGACATATGTATACTAGTAAGTAATTTTCACATCAGAAAAAAAGAAAAATGAGAAATAGGCTGAATTTTGGTATACACCCTATTTTATTTTCCAGTGCCCGCACAACTTAAAAAAAAAATTGTTTGAATGTATTACGTTTCCAGGGGTACTCTGGAATGAAGCGTGAAAAGGCAAACAAAAATCCGCTATAGAGAAACACCGCCTTGTTAGATTTAATGTCAAAATAAAGGGTGTCAATAATATAATTTTTATTTTCTTAACCTTGGTATGTTAACCTTGACCGTTATAAATAAAATGTCAAAAGTCTCCAGTGCTACCATATCGGCAAAAGTTGTTATGACTTTTAAAAGTTATTAGATATCTTTCCCACAAATATTTCCTTATTTATTTGCCCTATAACAAAAGTGTTTATACGATGGGAGTCTGATAAGTTCGCGGCTTAAGGCATTAAGTGAAAGAAGAGATCCGATTAAAAAATTGATTTAATCTCCCTCGAGTGAAATGCATTTCTCACATAGTCATACACTTCAACACTTGATCTCGTTTTCATCTGCAAATCTCCGGCCTCGTAACTCCTTTTCCAAATTGGAAAAAAAGGAAAAAGTCGCTCGGGGCCAGGTCTGGGCTGTAGGGTTGGTGGTCTGTCGTTGAAAAACCTGTGTGTTTTAAGGCCTGTCTCGAAACCTGCGCCGTGTGAGGCGCGTTATCCTGTCAAAACAACACTCCGTGTCTGAGTTTCCCAAGTCGCTTCCGTACGACCACTTCACGCGCCTGAGTCAATAAATTTGCGAAATATTGACCGTTCATCGTAGTCCCATTTGGTAGGTAATCAATCGGCAAAACACACTCGCTGCCCAAAAAACAATCGCATAAACTGCAACATTTTTATTCTTCGCTCGGCCAGAACTAATTTTTCAACTTTTCCGACGTTTTCTTCAGTGATCGCTGACGGGGTCGTCTTCACAGCTCTCTCGCCCTTGTTGAAATAAGCGAGCCCATTTTTTGACCTGGTATTCGAAGGCTCAGTATCCTGAAGAGTCGGTGACATGTCTTCGAAAATTTCTTTAGGAGATTTTCCTTTCTTCACGAGGTACTTTATCACGGCGCGGTGCTCAACATTGCGAGAATTCCCGATTTCGGCTGACATGGTAATGTTTACCCTACCACAGATAATAACAAAATGAGATTATTATTAAAACGAGATGATATTTATACTACTAAAGAGTGCCGCAGTTAGTGCTATCACTAATGAGAAGATTACTCGTTGGTGATTATCTCAGGCGTAACACAATTCTTTCCCTCAAATTCAATATAGATACTTTTCTCATGGGATCAATAGATGAGGAGGTATTTGTGGAAAACTTATATCTAATACTTATGAGATAATCAACAACGAACTTTGTTCGCTATAATGACTGAGTAAATCTTTTTAGCTTTTAGACTCCAGTTGCGTGTGTACATGTACAATGCAAAGATTGATTAATATCTCGAGATCGAAAAATGTCCAGAAACCAGTGTTCTTTTTGGATTTGCTCCTAATTTACAGGAGCAAATAAAAATGAAAGGATACTAAAGGTCACTGTCAGATGTCCCCCTCCAAACTCTATGTACATATATTTCTTTTAAATATCTCTCAGATAACAATTTGTATCACTTAAAATACCTCATACTGTATATTGTGGATCGTATTTCTAACAAAAAGCATATAGATGCGAATATATAGAAGCATGAAACTCACTGACCCAAAAAGGAAGCCGAGTGGGTTTGCCCTTGTAAAACATGGTGCAGGACGGTTTTATTTACCAGGGTTCGCGTCTGTTTCAAAATCGGTTTTAATTTACTCTTTTCTCATTTGCCTGTATAGTTGAATATTGAAACTGATTTTCAGTGTACATTCAGCTATTCAGCAAATAATACAAAAAAACATATCCCCATGTTCTAGTTCAAACTGAAAAACTTAATAACCACTTACATAACCCATTTATGAAGGCCATAAGTTTGCCAGATTTTCATTAAAAATTCGTAACTATGTCATCGTTTAAGGGTGAGGGTGTGTGGATAAAGCTGGCCATAGGTATTGATCAATATGCAGTCGACAAGAGATTCTCTCTGAAAAGATGCTTGATTATAGCGATGACGATATATGGAGATGATTTGTTTGTTGGGAGGTAGCTATTAGTTAGCCAAGTTGGTAGTTTTATGGAGCTTCGCACAATAGAGCAGAATAATGCACAGACGGCATGATGTATATACAAATCCACTTAAGCTTCTTTCATTTTTCTATTTGTCCAGAAAAAATTTCAAAATGTGTTCGACATCGTCTCGGTTCATTTGTTTTCCTCGTTCTCTATGACACGTTAGAGCACTCAGTTATGGTTGTGTGGATCATTCCAAGGAGTGGGATACTTAGTTTGGGTTTAATTTAGTTGCATGTCTGGCAGATTAAATGTAGTGGGATGTTCAAAGCCTGTTTGTTGATTTTTTTTTTATCACACAAATTAGGCTGGTTTGAGGTGGTTCTGAATGATTTAAAAAAATAAAAAAAAAATATTGTTGTTGGGCTATTAATTTTCAGTCGTAGACATTTTGAAGATGATGTATTTTTGATACATTTGAACTAATTAAATGGGTGGGTGGATGTTAATTATAATTTCTTTAGAATTTATTATTGGCGATGTTGGAAACAGGAAACTACTTTAACGGAGGAATGAGTTGGAAGAAGTTGGTCCTTACTAGAGAATCGATGTATATTCAAGACACATGCAATAAGATGCTTGGAAACTAAATACAATGTTTATGTTATCGAACAAGTGAACTGTGCAGTAGCATTGCTAGTTAGAGACAATATTAGGGCTTCTTTGCAGAGTGAATCTTTTGGTAGCTGGATATTGCATTTAACCAAAAGTGTGAAAGATTTTCTGCTATCTAACATTATACTAAATTATGGTGATTTGGTGACGAATTGAACGAAGACATACGTGTAGATTGACAATCCTTGCAGTGAAGTTCTAGAATTCTGAGAATTCATGCCGCACTGAGATTCAAACCCCGATCAAATGATCAAATAGCGTAACCCAGATACCATCTCGACACTGGTAGTACTTCCATTGTAGCGATAAAAACAATACTAAGCCATCGACTACTAACAATTCATAAATAAATGATTAACAACTGAGAAGCGCTGTCGATAGTGTAGTTCGTGTACATATTTCAGAAGCGCATTACTTCAGAAAATACATGAAAAACTTTTCGCATCGCTGTTTTACTTTGTCTCTGCATTATGTTTTCAGCTTAACAAAGGCCTCATAGACGTAGCATATAAAACTAGGACGGCTCATCATATGTCGAGCAGCGATGGTAGAGGTATTACATAGCCAGCCTACCTCCAGATGAAACCGACAATGGCGTGTACGGTTCCGATCAGGTTGAACTACCTATACTTACAAGAAGTGGAGATGAAACAGCCTTATATCTTATGGATTTTAACTAAGGCCCTAGAGGTTAAGAAATAATAATAGTTATGAGAGATGCATACTATATGTACGTCTGAATTAATCACCTCTTTTAACAACTCGATCTGGCACATTCACGTTACGTATCGCAAGCCTGGTAATCAGTAGTACTTGACCTACTGCCAATCCAACTGCGAATTGAATTGTAAATTTGTGCTTGGTTGTGGGTCAGCCACCCGAACCCGTAAAATAAAGCTATGAAGTGCAAGGCTATGCCTTGGACATGAGGTAGGAATACTTCATTAACGGCTTTTGGCTATCGAGGAAGGACTACGATATTCTAGACCGTTAAACTCCTTTAGACTTACAGATGACCAAACAAAAAATCGTTATCCTTGGATTAATCGAAATAAGATGGTATAACGCTAGCTATACGCCGGAATACCAACTGGAAATGATTTTGAATCTGGCATGGGACTTTGACCCCAACGCCTCAGCAAAAGTTGCGATGGGGAAAAGAACAGCATTTATAATCCACTCAAATGCCAGCATGAACATCACGGTCTCGGAAATTGTAATAAAAGTTTGCAGTCTTTCTGTGGAAATAAATAATAAGTAAATAAATAAATAGTGTGGCTCAAAATCAATACATGTCCATTGGATATGGTGTTCGGCAGTAGACAAAAAAGTATGCCAAAATATGCCAGCGAATGCACAAAGAATGGATAAACTTTTTAACAACATCAGCAAGTTAGCTCTAAGCTCCATCAAGATAGACTTAAAATTGATGGTGGGATACGGTGCATGAGACATATTCACATCAAGGCTTTTGTCGTCATTCATACTAGATCTTACGCCTCTTAGGGTAGAAAGATAAGAAATTTTTGCTTTGCCGCTTCTTCTCTCCATTTTAAAAGAACGCATCAGTATTTATTGACGTTGTTTTTGTTTGAGGCTCAGTTCCAATCTGGATTGCAACGCCATGTGAAGTAAGTGACACTTCCCTCTTACATACGATTCGATAAAGAAGTCAATAATCCCCGCCCAAGGACCAGTTAGTAGAATTAGTTTACTTAAAAAACTCAAACACTACAAAAGTTAAACGTGAGTCAGATTTTACTTACATATTTATTTATTTATCGTTGGATTTGTTGGAATACCTCCCACTAGTTAGTTCAGTGATATTGCTACTCGAACTCATTGTTGGTAATCTCATTACCGAAATTGACTGAATTGTATACAATTTACATCGTCGAAGGTTGTTAAGTGGTGCCTATATAAAATATCATCCTTTGCACAGTACGAAAAAAATAGAGAGATTCAGTACACAACCTCACAATTCATTATTAAGTCAAATAGTCGCTACAATTGCTCGTTGGTTACGGGAAGAAAAACTGAAAAAGGACTCGCTAAGCAAGTTATAATTAATTCATATCCCTTCACAGCGACGATAAATGCTAACAGAAACAACAATGCCATTCTATGTAGAAAGGGTAGATAAACAGAGAATATAAAGATGGTTGAACAGAAAGTATCCTTTGAGATAAATGTTTGGGTGCACCATAACCTTCGCAACCATACTATGCGAATCGCTGATCCTTTCATCTAAATTTATAGCTACACACAGGGTAGAAGAAAATGCTGAATAATTTTGGAAACCTTATTCCACCTCCGTAAGTTGAAAAATCGGATTGAAAGAAAACATTCGTATTCCATCTGATATCTGTGAATTGAATTATTTGGGCAAAATGACTACTAACAACATCCAGACCTTGCCTTAGTAAAAAGTTTTATCCTTCAAACTTAAATTTACTTAACAAGTTTAGTTCAGTTTAAATTTAAGCTCACATAAAAGCCATTTTACCCCAATTGGCAATGAATTTCAAGGCTGCAAATATAAACCCAACTTCTGAGAAACAGAGTGCTTTACCACACCACTCCACGTAGGACTACTACGTAACCTTTACGTACAATAAAACGCCCTTTTGCTCAAGGACGCATGCAATTCTGGTTCGTTCACTGAAACAAGCAAACGGATATTTTTCACACAAAATCCTTTACCATGGGTGGGCAAACAAATAAAATTAGAAATTCAAGATAATCGAGCACCCTTAGCAGGTTTTCTACCCAACTGTGTTGAGTTGTTAGCTTTTAATCATCTAAAGGTCAAGTGCACTTTTCTTTCAAAGCGCATTCTCGTTGAGGTCGTTAGTTTCATTAAATTTTTCCCATCAATAGTAGTCCCACCATGAAATAGTTTTTCTTTGCTTTGCATTTGCTTCTGAATAGCCAACAAAAATGAGTTAAAATACTGAAATTCTAGAATTAGGGCATTGGAGCGCGGTTTTCATGCAAAACCGTCGAATTAATTTTTCTCTCTAGACTGCAGTCAAAGAGACATTAATGAAACTTTAATTTTGTATCCACATTCTGTTTGAAAAAGAAGGGGATCTAGATATTTAAATGCATGAACATTTTAAACTGCATCACCTAACCATAGCTGGCATGTCCGCCGGGGTGTATCTTATTTCGCAAACGAACTATCTATATAGGCACAGAGAAATATGGTGAATATTCTGTGGAATAGTAGGATAGTTGAACATGTGGTGTTTGAGAAATTTAATATGCAAAAGTCATCACCGCTTTAGGATGAATGAATAAATTCACGCTGTGTGGTGTCGAAGACAGCTTGCAGATACAATTTTATCGAGTGCTGAATTATGTAACATTTGACTGGGGGGATGGGGGGTAGTTTGTATTTTAGTATTTTTAGTCTAAAACCACCTTAAGACCACAATGACTTCATCAGTAAATCGTTTCGTTGAATAAATTTATACTTCTGCGGGGAGATTTTCTGATTACGTTACAGAGTCTGTGGAATAGGTAACCAAATGAAACCAGTCAGGTTACACTTTGTAACGCGATACACATGATTCGTTGGAAGTTGCGAAGCTCTATGTAGTATATATATTCTGAACAGAGTAAGTTAACCTAAATGTAGGTTCATAGTGATGAAACAGGGAGTGAAACTTAAAGCTGCGTAAGAATTGTTCACTGGTTAGGGGTAAACATTCTTAACTTCGGCAGCGGTAAGTGACTCTGCAAATAAGTGTTTATGAAGAACTATCCAGCTTTTTATGGAGGAAGATAGAATGAAAAGAAGCAATACCTATATGCACGTGGTTTTAATGCCGGATGCAGACTTATGCAGAAATCGCCAATTTTCTGCATGAGTAGTCGAGTGGTGAACTTCGACTTTGAGTGGCCGATATCTCGAGATTCTCAGAAAAGTCCAACGGCAGCAACAAATGTAATAAAACACGCAAAGTAATACCTACAAATGTAAGAGGTTGGCTGAGGTTTCCATTATGCGCACTAAGCAAATTTTTTTTTTTTATTTTTTTTTTGTTTAAATTGAATTATTCTAAGATGTACTGTAAAAGAATTTTTCCCCGGAAACTTGTTTTCTATTTTTTTTTTACTTTTAAAGTTTTCAATTTTCACAGAAAAGTACATGCTTTCGTATACAAACTGCACAAATGGACGCGTTCACTTCGCATAACGCTTGTGCTAAGTAATTTCTGTTGCTGAAGAGGGGGAGAGTGGGGTGGTGAATGCAGTGAATGTTGGGAAATATTATAGGTATTGCCATATGTCCCAAAGTTAAAATAATTTAAAGTTAATTTTGTCTTTTTTGATATTTTTTTTATTTTTATTGACTGAAAATATTAAACTGCTAAATACCCCAGAGTAAATATAATTAAACTTTAGCTCCAGGCGCCTGCCTGACAGTTGTTGACATACCCTTAGCGGAGCGACTAAACCCTGCGGAAAAAAGGGTCAAAATCCTGTCAGCGAGCGAAGCGAGTCACCCACCCCATACTTTAAATACACCAGACTTTCTTATAGGCGCCTGCCTGACAGTTTTTGGTATACACTTATTCAACTATGTAACTTTGTTTAAAGCGACAGGTGATTTTCACTTAAACTAGCAACACTGTTCTCAACTATAAACAAATGAAAAACATGCGTAAAATTCTTTTCATTTCCTCAAGAAAAAAATATTATATTAAATTTGCTCAGTGCGCATAATGCAAACCCGCCCCCTGTAATACTAAGTTTTCACTAGAGCCAAATGAGATGATTACTGCAAAAAATCTCAAGTGAGGTGCTAAATTACATTTCGTCTTTTGCTAAATTATCTCATTACGAGCAAATGAGATGGCGAATGAGTACAAAAGAAAGATCAACAAAGCAAAATTAAGTCGAATGGAAAACTGTCTAAACAAGAAATTATGACACTTGGGGATCGTTCCATGTTCAAACAAGGCAACACTGTCATTTCAGGCGTCTCTTAGCTAATAATTAAATAATGCTCATGCTGATGTTTTCATGCTTGAACCTGAAACGCGTGATATATCAAACAAATGTGCTGAATGTAGTAAAAATACTTTGAAATGAATCATTCGAAATCATCACATTTGACTCTAATGAAAATGTAGTATAATGGAGCCATGGCTGGATTACTGTCCGGAAGAGCGCTTAAATTGGTCCTCTTTTTCTTTAATTTTCATACGAATGTAAAATTATGTAACTACAAACATCTATAACTCAGAGAATTAGAAAACACTGAGTGCCGTGAAATATTTCAGGTATCTGAACTAATTTCGAGCACACCAAACATTTTCACGTTTTTAAGTGACACTTCGTGGGGGTGCGTTCGTAGAATGTGTTCATGTTGTACTTGCTCAAGGTTTGATGAAAGTTTGAAAATGTGTAAATCTATCAAACGATGAACGAATACATACTTCAGTGACTCTCAACTTTAACCTTATCAAATTTCTAACACCTGACATGTATGATATTAAGTTTTCACTTACAACCACCTGACCCAAATCCATAGAATTACTGCACTGGACAAAGGATAAGAGCAAAACTGTGTTTCCGCACATTTAAATGCGTACATTTTGAGATTCTATAGATGAATAATTATTCTCTTAGCATCATAAATTGCCTTCCTGCACGTTTTTACTCGAAGTTCTCTCATAAGAAATATGTTTCTGGGCCCAGACTTCCCACTTGAATCACAATGCCTGCAGCATCCAAGATATGTTCATTTGCAAAAATACTTAATTAAATAGTTCATCAGTGTGCTGCAGCAGGTATGTTATGTTGATAAATAACACAAATCAGATATATTCCAATGTATGCAACTCAGGAAGGGTGAGTTTGGATGGGGCAGAGCCGTTGTGATTGATTTATGGAAATTTGCTTTGTGCTTGTTTAAATTATGTGATTGAAAGATGTCTACGTTGTTTATAGTATCTCTGCACATATCATCAACCAATTTTGTTTGACATTGAAAGTTTTGGAAAATTGCACAAAGTATCAGGCCGACGCGACGTGATGAGAGTGAAAATTGAAACACTTATTTTAGGAAGGAAATTTCGCTTGAAATTGGTTAGGAATTTTGTGCCTTAAGTTTTACTTTGTCTGGCAACAGATGTAAGATCAAGTTTTCTGAGGCAATTTGTCACCGGTTGACGGTTTTAGTACTGTTTTCTAAGTATCATTAAATTCATTTGGTTTTTTATTTCTGTTCCAAGTGAAACTGGTGTGGTTGATGGGAGTGATATTGTTCTTTGGAGAATTGGATTTCAGATGCTTTTATGAAAATCTAGAGCGAAATGGAATGAAATACTTCCATCACATTAATATCGATTGGATGTGCTTGCTTAGTTTAGAAGATATTCACGAATATTCAGTGGAATAACTTATCATGGTGCACTTGCCTTGTGTACACGATACAAAGAAGAGGATAGGAATGGAATTTGTTCAAACTTGAAGTTTCGTGCTTCAGTACAGATCATAAGAGTCGGATTTTAAAAAATCTTTAAAAAACTTATTTTCCGCTGAGTTTTATTCTTACGACAAGAGAAAGTGCTCCGCCGCCTCTCTGCGCTTCCTCAACAGAACGTACTCGTTTTACATTCCATAATTCCGTATGTTGTGTCCAATGATTGGCTCGACAATGGCTTTGCAGTCCTTCCTACTCAATTTGAGAAGACACTTTGGACACTTGAAAAAAGTCTGTTTAGTTCTCACATTGTAAAACAATCTTTGAGTGATTTGTGATTAGAGCGGGGTAGCAAATGACAATTCTTCTACGAAATTCGATTACTCAAATACCAACAGACTCCATCCCTATTCGAGGTGCTAGACGCACCATAGAAGTTACTATACAAGTTATAAGCCGCTAACCAAGGAACTGCAGTCAGAAATTCTCCAAAATGCTAAGCCAGCTTTCAGACGGTGTAGCTGAATCGAGAAAAATAGTTGGATAGAACAGAAACAAGAGTGAGATGACGGTGTGCATTCTTTTGATGCTCTACAAGTTATAACTTTCCGAAAATATTGAGGAAAGCAAGCTATACCACATTCGAGCTGAACGACCAAATAATTATCTTCAGATTTTCGCTGTGTGAGAGAAATAAGGCTCTAAAGGAAGGTGATATGAGGAAGATGAGATACAAGTATAGATATTGTTCGAACAATGATGGTGGAAATACAAGTACAAGAGCACTGAGCTAAGACTTAGTCAAGGATCCGTTGCAGGCAGCATTTGACCGCGCCCAAAAAAAAAGTTTCTGAGAAACACTGAGCTCCTCGAGCACATGGATGATCCGCTGCTCGATATTTCCAAACTAGTCCAATTCTTCGGGCAGTTGTCCTGTGTAAAGAAATTCAGAATTCTCGCATGTCATAATGAATTCACTCTGAAATGGCTCACCAGCAAAAGATGTACTGTATATGTATGACCAAGGACAGGCAGACTGAACCCGAAGATCCTAAAGAAACATGGTGAAGGTGAATAAACCGCCATCGGAGAAAAAAAGTCTTCCTTCACATTGAAGAAACCTAAGACCCCTGGTACTGGTTAGCACATATGTATGTTCAGCACGATATGTACCTCCTTAGAGCTGGGGCTGTCAAACACAAGCCTTGGCCTACAGAAGTTCCTATGGATCTTAGTCACCAAAGCGGAGCAAGAGTTGTAAAATTATGCTGATGACTTAATGATACTGGCAACCGACAAATGCTAAGCAAAAAATTCGAGCTGAATGTCGCACCCAAAAATAGAATGTACTCCTTTTTACTAAAAAGAGAAGAATACAACCGACATTTGAGCCCACAAGGACAAACCCCTAAACACAACTTCAAACTTCGGGAAGAGCAAAATACCATGGCTGTATACTCTACATTGAATTGAAAGAAAATACGTTCGGCAATGAATGCAACTATCTCTGTCTTGCAGAACTAACGTAAAAGAGTAAAAAGTGTAAGATAGATAAAACAATTAATCTTACACAATAATTTGTTGGCAATGCCCTTTTCACGATTTTAGAAATTCTATACTACTTCGTCAAAGTTTTTCGCAAAGTTTAATTTCCTCTGTAATTTGGGACCATAAATCCTCGCTCTAAAAACTTTTCCCATCCTTGTTCAATTGACCATCGATTTTTCCACTCCCACAAGTCTTAAAGGCAAAACAATAACAAGCGCTTAGCTTCTGAAATTCATTTCTGCACTCAAAAGCACACCCACCAATAAAAACCACCTCCTTTCTGTTCGGCTAAATCAATTCCATTTCATGCCATCATCACAGCCCACTCCCTGCTCTTAATTCATGGCTCAAAGAAATTTTAAAATAGTAGCAATAAAAAACTATCAAGAGCACAATAGTAGTATTGTATAGCTTGTGTGTTGCGAAGGATAATATCCGTCCCACAACACTTCCTGCACTTTCTTTCAGTTATGCTTTGCTGACATTTTACTTATTTTCATTTGTGCCGCCAAAGCTGAATGTCTTTACGAGTATGTGCAAAAAGTTACCCTTTAATTTAGATTTTTTCTGGGTCATACAGCTAGTTGGGTCACACATATCCTTTCAACGAAACAGATATACAAAAAAAAAAAAAAATTGTTTAGGGCAAAACATGATAACAGGAACTCAGTGGTGCGTGGTGGTATTTTATCTCCCCAAGGAAGTATCTGATTTACTTGTAATGGACTCTGTTAGGGCTTCATAAACGCTGTTAATGTCGTGGTATGTTTATGTTCGCCTGCCCAGTATCATTAGGAATGTTTATTGTTTACCAAAATCCCACTGAGGGGTGGAGTATGTATACATGCACAAGTATCTGTTCTATGGCTGTGTGCTTTTTAATCAGAAGTCATTAATAAGTGCCCATGGGATGGGCAGTATCATATGATGTATGGAAATGTAAAAAAAAAATAAACAAAATCCTTGCCTTAATTAAATAGCCCTCAAGGACACGCCATATGTCGTGTCAGGGAGGGGTTTTGTTTGCCTTCTTTTTATTTTATCTGCGGTCGTCATAAATCAAAAGGAATAGATTTTTATTTGAGCGGGTTCGCGGTATTGTTACTGGTTTCACTTGACTATATGGCGAAGAAAATATGATGCAATACCATGGCATTCAGAAGGAGTGGACAATTTCCATATAAGTATATAAAAAAAAAACCAATAGAGTTGGTTCCGCTCGAGAGAAGCGCTCTCCCTAAGTGGTGCCCCCGGTGGAGTATCTTCTGCTTAAAAAGGTTTAACTGCAGCTTAATGCCAATATAACATCGCCTATCGACTATTATTAGTATTTTCTTTATGTCAATGTCAATGGAACGTTGTGCCACATGGTGTGCTTGGCTGCCGGTCGTACATGAAAACATGGCCTATTAGCGGGAACACGTTTTACCAGCTTTTAAATATTGTAGCCAGCCATATTATGCACTGATGACATCATAAAACGACGCACGAGTTGTACTTTTTTTTTTTTTTTTTAGTTTGTGGTTGCACGGAAAAGTGGAAGTTACCAATTAACCAGCTTGTACAAGTGCATTGTCAGTGTAGACGTTGGACGGGAGATTATTTTTGAACTTGATCACTTTCAAATCGGTGAATAGTAATTGGCATTCTGCTGCAGTGATTTACTAGCAAGTACTGGTTCTTTGGATTGTGCTTATTTGAAGTAGGTGCTTTAAATAATTAGCGGAATTGGTATTCACATTGAGTAGCCTAAGTTAACATTTAATTATGGAAATAGAAATGAAATAACATTATGTTAGAAAGAAAATCATTTGATGACATGTCATTTCTCGTTTTAAATAGATTTCGCAAAGAATTCGTTGAATAATTGGTCTGGTGAATAGGTCCTGTATTCTATCTTCACCTTTGTAAAACTAAAAACACCATGTTTCGTAAAAATTGAATAGTTGATGAGCGAATAGGGAGCAGTGCATAGTTGACTATTGAATAAATAGACGAGTATTCGATTTCATAAAATAAGCTCAATACTCTTCAAGACTAGTTGACGAGTAAAACGGATCTAAAAGGTTAATCTTTTCATTTTCTGTGAATTAGGACATGAATATCGTACAGGGAGAATTAAAAGATCATTGACAATAAATCTTTAATTTTGAAAAGCGGGTCAAATGCGTGCACTCTACCTAGGCTCCGCTATAATTTCAAATAATGACACCAGTGCAAAGATCAAGCGAAGAGCTGAGAAGGCAATTGAGTAGCAAGGCACGCTCTCGGACAACTAAGGCTATTAAGGTCCTCATCAAAGGTGGATGAAAACACCCTTAGTTTTTAATATACCGGTTGTACAGCGACATCAACTTAGTCAGAAGGGTTCGATTTCATCGCCTAAGATGACATATAGAGCGACGATCTGGACCGGAAAGTCTTTAAATCCACATCGAAGGTACGACACGGCAAAAGAAGAAGACCTCACCTATGGTGACGCACAAAAGTGGGGACCTTGTGTAGAAAACTGGAGGCGGCTAGCTCAAGATGTAGCTGGAGACGCTTATTTTTTAAGGTCCTACAAAAAGGGCTTTAATGTCAGTTTTTCACAAAACTCACTCACTACGCTGTGAGAGTACAAAGCACTAAGAGTAAATAATTGCAAGAATATGACGATATAGTGGTAAACCTGCTATAAACTATAAACATTTCTTTTCCTTCGGTAACGTATTAAACATTGATGAATTCCACGACAGTGTTCACCGTAAAACCTTGAATCAACGACTTACAATCATATGCAAATGAAAAAAAATTCGACCAATTGCGAGTCGGGACTCTGTATTCTAATTTGGCTTTCTCGTTAATGTCGTTAATCCGTTGTCACGTTGACACATTGTCAGGTCGAAATATACACTTTTTGTTTCATGCCTGACTGTCTGTTCTCCCACGGCTCGTTCGAGAACCACTGAAGAAATTTTGATGTGATTTTATTTGTATCTTTGTTCCCTGATACGTAGCGGTTTCAAAAATATTTAAATCATTTTTATTGGCCGCTTAAATCAAGAATGTCGAGACAGATTTTTATGAAATTTAACTCGTAAGTTGAGACTGGTACGATAGTTGTCTCACCTGAATGATTATCTACATTGGATGAGGTGGGGGTAAGATATGGAGAAGAATTTTAAAAAATCTTCGAATCATACTTCTCACAACGGGTACATTCGAGGGGTACATTATGCCTCCAAAAGTCCCAGCCCAACAAATATTTTTCTCTTTAATTATATTCGGTTTATTACATAATACTCGTATATTTCTGCAAAATTTATGCTAAATGGCAGAGGTATGATGGATAATCAACTCCCCTTTTACCGAAATTTAAACGTAGACGAAACAGAATTGGGTGCTGGCCGAAGGATTAACAGCTTGTCCTGTGGTGGTGTAGCTTCGCTGGTACGAACTTTTATGTGTATATCCATCAAATAATTGTTGACCATCGTCTTTCTGCTCCCAATTTTCATGGCTCACGTAGCTTTCTGTTTTTAATATTACGTAAATGTTCGACATTTATACGGTATTCAACTGTTTTTCTTTACCGATTTATAATTAAGTGTAAAAGCTAAAGGTTTCAAAAGCAAGAAATCATCCAAAATCCACAATACAAGGTCGAGAAAAGTTTAGTCTTCTTTAAGTGATGCGCAGTGTATTCATTCATAACTTGATTAATCAATTAACGGAATCCGAATCTTCTACTTTAGCTAACTTTTTATTGACATAATTATATTAGTGCAGACATGTAAATTACCAAACAAACATGATACAAATATCAAGATAATAGAAATCGTAAAAGTATCCTAATTCTACGTTTTGACTTGACACACGTACGTATGTACATAGTACGATTACAGCATCGGATTAGTCACACTGCAATCAAAGGCCAAATGCTTAAGCTCAGAATGAAATAATCTCAACAATATGTGACTGTAAGTGAACACTTAGTCACTTAGTTGTAAATCATCTACAACACCAGATCTATAAGATTAACGTACATACAAAGGCATAAATAACTCGAGACCATATTCGAGATAAGATATAATCCATTTATACTAGACAACGTAAAGCTTTTCAAGAAATGCTATTATGTAGTTTGCGAAACAAAGGGGCAGATGTAAATCATCAAGTAAAGTACATAGGCGTTATATGTATAATCTCAAATCAGACGCCGTAAAGTTGGAGACAAACACAGCTGTTAAACAGACGAAGGAGCATACATCTAAATAAGATCAAATAAATAAAGTCTCGTGGTCGCTTCTTCAATTTTCAAGTAAGAAAATGGAACACTGTTCTCTATTATAGAAATCAAAGGAAATTTTAACATAAGCACAAGTTTAAGCAGTTTACATGCATTTAATTCGGCAGTGCTTTTTTGGGCAAAAAATAAGAAATAAATATTTAGAACAAGTGTGAGGACAATTACAATCATCTACTTTTAAGGGTGCTATCGTCTGAGCACGATTCTTTGACCAGATCGACGCAACCCAAATTCCGCAATTGATAGATCTATCATGCAAATCTTCCCTCCTCTCTTTTGCAAATTCTCCAGGTAATCCTGGACCTCTTTTTCATAGCTTTTGTAGACTCGATCATTTCGGGGAGCAAAGCAGTGGTTTACGCAGATAACGTCGCTAAGTCGGTATCCGGCAAACATCTATAGACCTTGTGGACCCTCTGACCACAAATTTCAATTTACTCCTAATAAAGCTAGTTTAATATATACTCGTAGTTGTGGTCTAGGCACTAACCCGACCAAGATCCTACATGTCTCGTATTTCGCTTTGTATTTGACGTCGACGGTATAGCGAATATCTTGGATGACAGGATTTCCCAGGGGAGATTTTAGTTAGAACGTTCGGCGCCATGGCCCAGTGGATTGACAAACAAACGAGACTAAAACTGTCATGAAAAAGCTTCTAAATTATGACCTTCGGAAACGGCATTAAACTATAGGTTCCTTCCATTCGTGTGGAAAAATGTAAACGGATAGAAAAGCTAGTCCAGGTTTTATAGTAGTACATTGGCAGTTAGAAGTGTAGGGGTTGGAACCATAATGAGTGAAAAACTTGCTATTAATCTTTAATTTGGTCGTATCCACTCTGTCATAGATTCAATAGATTCAACAGATAAGTGCCAAGATATTTATCGAAAACTGCAGCTGTACAGTTGTACATTTTTTCCCAGACTTGACAACACTGGGGATTTTCCACATTTTATTCATAACGCATACATTAGATTGTCTACCAAAATCAAGCTTAAGGAAAATACATACGAGTATAATATGAATGAACTAAAACTCCACAAATGAAGTTGAAGACTAATCATATTACAATTACTAACCATACCGCCACTATTTCAATTTAGCAGAATAACTGGGTTAAGGACTCTTAGTTCGAAGAATAAAATTAATACTCTGTAGATCGATGATCCGCCAGTTTTAGTAGATGATTCTAAATTCTGGATGGTAAGTCTATGTGAGATAATAGAGAATGGAGGAGAAGTTCCAACTATGAAGTCTATGAGTTTCTCAAGATTTGGATGTAGTCACATCGACTGCATGGAAAATAACCTTGCAGCCAAGAGGATCTTTAAATTCTAAGACTGAACCTTCGTTTTAAGGACTTAACGATCGTGGATGCTAGGAAATTTGGTCTAGCGGACTAAAGGCAACTTTACTGAGATCGACTCGGTAAATACAATTTTGCGGTCCCATTGGCAGAGACAATTTACGGGTTAAGTGAGTACTGCTTGACGGCACTCCTTTTAGCTTTACCGACTAAATCCGGACGAATGGATTTTCAAGAAAATGCAACTTAACAAGTGTGTGTGGAGGCAGTGTAAACCATCCTTTCTTCCCCTCTGATATTGGCTACATCAACTCCTTACAAACAATATGTGGAATGCTACGGCACTTGACTGTATAGCTTACAACAATAGCTGTGCCTGAACCATGGCCTAACCGGGTACGGTGTGAGTGACACAATAATCTTCGCCACATCTTTCGAATCCTTATCACATGCCATGCGTTTTTGAAGCATCATCGCGGGTAGACTAAGGTTATCAAACAACTTACGAAGGCAATAAATTATAAGTGCTGCATTCAAGTTAGTACGCTTTTAAATGAACTTCAAATTCGAAGTGGAGTTCGCAAGGTCAAACAATCATTCGACCATTGTCTATAGTCTAACGTCCATGCTGGAATTAATTACTAATCGTACACATAAAAACTCCTTTATAATCTTAAAGTCATTTCCATTAATACTTATAGCTTGATCTAATGATGATGTTGCAATTCTACAAAATATTTTTTAACTAATTAATTATCATCATGAATTGCGAAAAAATTATTCCAAAATCTATGGCTCCTATAAAAGATATCGGTAAAAAAAAAAAAAAAAAAACTAATCGTCAGCACTAAATACAGACCAGTTATTAACGTAAACAAAAGCGATAAGTGCTTTCCAGTTGTACGAATACTTACACCAAAATAAAAGAACAACTTGGCCAATCCAAAGGCCACCAGTGTGGGAAGGGAAGTGAATAAATATCTTTTTTTTAAACCTGAAGCATCATCATGCTGATTGTGATGATATATTTAAATACTCGTATGTAGCCTTCAAAATATCTGAGGAAATATTTTTATTCCATTTTTTTTAGATGGAAATAGATACTTTTGATAATTCATCAGCTTCCTTATTCAAGCTTCATTTACATTTGCAGTCATGTCATGAATACTAAGAACGATGGTGCTGTCATATGAAAAATGAGCTAATCACTTGTGAATTTTCAAACCTGGCACAAGCCGTCATCAATTTTCCAATACAACCAGTAACCAATCCAACTTGAAATGGGTAGGCAACAAAAAACCTTATACAGGCCTCCTCTGAGTCACCCTCCATCAAGACTCCGACCAAAGTGATGTGGCACATGAAAATCAGATAAATGTCTAAAATTTACTACCAACAATTCATTAGCAAAATGCTAATTTTGTTTACCATCAATATTGTTGGTTGTACATCAATGTAATTTTTATGAACTCTATTAGCTGCTGACGTGTGATTTTCCTTTTGTAATACGAACCTATAGATACTTTTTCATTCAATTGTATAACTGATTTAAATCGCTTTGCCATACTGACAGGTTAGGCTTTAATGACTAAATCATTTTTCAAAAATATATCCCCGGTTGATGTATGGCCTTTTTAATGGGTTTAAGTGCGCCACCGATAAGCTGCCAATTGAATAGTATCTATTTGGTAATTCCTTCAAAAATGTATCACATTATGACATAAATAAACAATCTTGTAAATACTGCTTTCTAGATTGTCACACTCCTTTGGTTGTGTGTATTGTTTTTTTCTTTGGCAATAGTTTGTTGGTTTGTGGTCGAGGAAAATACTGGAGGTATTTATGGGATTTTATTTGCTTTATAAGTTTGCGTGTAGTGTGTTGCTATTAGAAAATAATAGCAATGAACTTGTTTACACACAAAATCACATTCAAAGTCAGATAGCATAGGCAAGAGTTAGTCGTTTCAGTTTACAAAACAAATTTTTAAAGGAGAGTCTGGATTTGTTAATGAAATAAAAAATTCCAATCTATAAAGTATCGAACTTTAGTATGCATTGAGTGTGCGATTAGGTTAACCAAACATTGATGCAGATATCGCTGATTTGTAAGAGGAGTGAGTAGTATCTGATGGAATGGAAGATTACTCGATTTGAATCTGAAATTTGAATTAGAAAAGAGTTGGGTAAGACAGTGAAACATATCTTTTCCATTTTAAGGGATCAATACTATATATGGGTTGCTGTAGGCACATTATTTACTTTTTCATTCATGTATCTGATTTTGCGAAAAGGAAAATATTTTTCTCTACTTGTTTGTATAAGTTTGAGATTTTAAGGGGTAAAAAAAATTGAATTGGAAAAGGCTTCGTGTGTTTATTTTGCATTAGCATATATAGTACCTACATAAATATGTATTTACATACATGTATTCGAGCATTGGAGGGAGAGGACCAAGAATTTCTGCTTTTAGGTACATTCGTGAATTTTTTCCAACGTTTCATGGAGGTTTCGTAGGAGGTTGTGGAGTGAATCAATCTGAAGTCGGTTAACGGGATAAGGCCGACTATGTAAGTTCCACGGAAGACTTGAGTTAAACAGCAAGCTCCGCTGTAACCGCAAAGCGGTGATAAGTGCCCCTTAAGCTATTGGCATTAACAACGGTAGCTATAGATAGCGCGAAAGACCGGAGACGACACTGCTAGCAAATTGTTAGATTTGCAGTAAGCGTAGGATTTTTTTACGCACTTTTTGTTGGCTTTTATTTGCACTTTATGTGTTAATTTTTAATTATGGGGTACATTCTGTGCCAATTGTAGGTGATTTAATTGGTTATGTATATTTATAAAAAAAAAATACGCAAGCTTTAAACAGCTTCTAAACGCTAATTTTCTTGGTAAATCACGTTTTCATTTTAAAGATTGCGTAAAGGCTTATTAACTTCACCGTCGGTATGCAGTGCTGTGCGTCATTTTAATCTGATTTTTTATTTTCCAGGGTTCATGTACTTATAGAGTAATGAAAAGTGAGTCAGTTGTCTGTCCGTCCGACTGTTTGTCACAGGCTCATAACTTTTGAAAGGTTGGACGTATAGGGTTGGAATTTGGACCAAAGTTGAGTTTTACTAACTCGCAGAGTACAATTTTGGAAAAGTTCAAAAACAAGGGAATTTTGGAGTAAAAGTAAAAAAAAACCTACTTTTTTTTTTTGTATAAATACAATATGGGTATCAAATGATGCGCTGATTGAAAATATACAGTTCCGTTACTTTTACTTTATCAGGTTTAGAGAACAATCCTAAAAATTGCCAAAAAGTTTTTTGATCGAACAAATAAAAAAAAAACTAAAAATAAAAATCACAATCTGATCTTTTTCTCTGGTTCTTAAGAGTAAAACTCAAAACTCTTTATATTTATGATTTGGTTTTTATATCTGATTTCTAAAAGGAAAAATGGTGATATAAGAACAAAAATTGTAAAATAATTATTATTTTTAAAATTGTTTCCATATAAATCATAACAGTTATCGGCCCTGATATTTCAGTACGCTCAGAAGAAATCTAGCTTGGCTGTCCCCGAGGTTTAATTTTAAAATTTTCTGCAAAACTACGCAATATTGTTTCTGAATTATTGGTTATAGTAGCTGGTACTAATAATGTGGCTGATGACTCAATCTGTTTCTGGCTGCTACATTTTATCTGTAATTTATATTTTAGTATTTGTTTTGACATATTGACAATTGAATGACCGGCGAACAAGCAGACATGATATTACGAGTGTAACAGGCTTCCAAGAACCACATTTTGATGAAAATTATCAGAAATTATGACACTCGTCATTAGTCTGCTTACATACGAGTAATTATGACATTCCACATAGAAATAAAGTGTTGGAGGTCTTATAAATAATAAATATCGGTATAGACAAAACACTTCTGCGAGTATTCCAATTAGGAGTAAGTGACAGGATTAAAGTATGACTTCAATCATATGTAATCTAAAGCATGTAGCGTGTAAAAGAGGTTTAAGTCGAAAACAGTGTTAATATAAGATACTAGTGAAATCTAGCTTTCTATACCTGCTACACCAAAATTCGTTCCAGTTAATACTTACATAAGTTAAAATTAAAAATAAAAAAAAACACTTTATTCGTTTGAGCAAAAAAGTCCTTCATAATAACATAAGCGCAGCTTTGCATGTCAAAGATAATGACATTGGAAACCATTACCTGTTCAACACTCACTGAAATACAAAAAGTTGAATTCACAGCAGACAAGAAAGCAATGGATACTCCCGAGAATACCTACTTTATTCGCAGACAATATATCTTCTGGTCAACCGCCTCTATTTCAAATGTTTGAATATTGATTTTTGTTAATGTTAACATTTATTTTCGAATTTCAGTATAGCAATTTCAATTTCGATAGAAAAACTGAGCTCACACGTACGGCGATTTCGCGATAAGCGAATTATGCACAGCCAAAGATTGCAGATAAAATTTACATTCGTGCCCTGAATAAAACATTGCATTTTTACCCTCTGCGGCATAGAACTGGAAGCTAATGCCCATTCCACTACTCAAACTACAACACTGTAGAATGAATCAATAAATGAACGGGGATTACATGCAACTTTTATACTGATTTCATTTCCCACTACACATCCAATTAAGCGCCATAGATTACAAACAGAAATACAAAAATAGCTGTTTCTGTACTTCAGTCTGCATGACCAATTCTTAAGCAGCGCAAATAATCGCATTAAGCCATAGCCAGACCATGGCTAACTGTGCAGTTGCAAAATTTAAACTAAATTCGAGGTGAATTCACTTTCTCGTTGATTACGACTTCTACAAAATCCAGTAAACTTTATTGGGGGTCAGGTGAACGTACGTGGTTTCTTTAAACCCAACTGTTACATACATATTTTGAGTTTGAATTCGTTTTAACAAATTCTTTTGGTATGATTTAATGTTACAATGAATGCTTTAGTGGTTTAGGGTTACCAGACGTTACTGCAGCAATTGTGAATTCAGAAAAATCTTCTCAACAATCCAACGTTTAGGATTGGAACAAAAGGTTTGTTCGAAGGAAGGAAAACTTTTCAATAAGACATCGTCCTATTATATACAGAGCAAAACTTTTGGAATATATTCGTAGTCTTTCAAATAGAAGCACTTTGAGTGCAGACCGCCTTAGATAAAAGTAGGTCCACTGCGATGCCGATGGGGTTTGCTAGTATCGGTTGGAACCTCTAATGAAGCGATAGAGTTAACTAACATAATATTTACACGCCAACCAAAGCTCAAGTATTTCTAGGCACGTACAAAGATGAGGAGTTGCTTCATTTTCCTGTCGTGCGGGATGGGGGCAACTCTGTTTGAGTGCCTGCTTATGAGGCAATGTACCCTTTTGACACATTCTATTGTGCTTATGCGCAACCTATTTGGAGAGACCAAGCGAGAGTGCTCTTGATCCAGCTTAGGCCAAATCTGTCTAGTAGCATGGCAGGAGGTGCATTTGCCCATCTGCTTGAGTAACAGCACACATACAGCTTCTACTTCTTCTACAGCCAGCCCCCTTTGCGTTAGTGTTGAATTACTCAGTCCTTTGATGTGTAAGTGATCGACTGCAATGAGGTAAGGCTTCTTTAATTGCCAATACATCGTCTAGAATACACTACAACGGTTTGTGAAAAGAAATGTTAATCAACCCTATTGCCTATGTTGTTTAACGAAAGCGACTAACTATTTTCCCGACATATTCTTCAATACATGGGCGTGTTCGGATTGTTAGACTCTAAAAAATAAATAAATATTGTTTTGATTCTAGCAGAGCCTAGCCTATCTTCTAGCAATTTGTCTGAACCATCCGACTGCACCCGATTATAGTGGAATATATGTGAAAAATAGTCAGCTAGTCTTCTAGACGCTTTCGTTTCATTTATGGGTTTGAGATACTTAGGACAAACGGTAGACATTTTCCTCTTATAGTCTTAGAACGACCGCGACATTTTTTGGAAATGGATACGGATCCATTACTTCAAGGGATTCTTCACTGGTTGAGATGCTTCATTGGTCGGATTGGTAGAGTGGGCTTTTCGAAACCTGGCTGCATGAAAGACTCTTCTATTTCTCCAAGTATTACGTTGGGCTTTCTTCAGTTTCGTTTCGAGGATCTCTTTGTATGAATTCCAGCCTAGAGCAGGCCACTAAGACTGCTTGAAAATTGTATGATTTTGTAAGCTAACCAGCTTACGAAAATGTAAGATGGCTCTCAGATACTACAAAATCTTAAAACTCTATTTATTAAACCTATTGCTGGCTGATGAGGGTGTTTGGCGTTAAGCTAGACACCTTTTCAATTTATAATTTCGGTTTTCGGTATTGCCTGATATTGATAACCTACGCAAATAAAACAAGAATTCATTACTGGGCAAGCGTGAAGCTTTAACAGATTTCCTAATTGGTCAATGCCCACTCTACTAACTCGAAAATCAAGGAACTTCTGATAACATGTCATCAACATGTCCTGCCATAGCTCGTGGCAGAATCAAACACTTTCGTAGGAGTTTCACTTTCGCACTCGAAATTAATCACCTGTCCGCAAAACATATTTTCAGGTTCCTAGAGGAATACCAGTTTCCAGTCAATCGATTGTGCGTGGTAGGCCTCCCAAGCTTTCCAGTGCCATGTCGTATATATTTATGTAGCTAATATGCTTTTTCAAAAAAAATATGTATGATGTTTTCTTTTGGTTTTCATAATTGAAAATACGAATTCATCATCATCAAGATACTTCCCCATCATTATGTTTTCCCAAAAATACCCCCAAATACAGATAAGAAAAAAAAATCACAGTTTGGAGTCATTCGACGAATTTGTCTGTCGAATCAGGAAAGGATCGAAATTTCTGAGGAAAATGATAAAAGTTTCACTACATTCGCGGATGTTTGGTAAGAATCGGACTCCGATCCATGTGCAATAATGATGAGAGCTGCTTAAGTCCTTTGAAATGTTAGGTACAGCGGCAAAAATTGTTAGAATTGCAAGGCAATACCTACTTGTGTGAACAATTTGTTTGTTTCGACAACATGCGATACGTGACAGTTATCAAAAAGGGGAAGAAATCCCTAGGTGAAAACAATTCAAAATTATAAAGCAATTAAAGTAATTAGCAAGTCATGTCAAATACATGTACATATGTATCTAAGACTGACGTACAATATCACTTCTCATAAAACTCAAACGGTTATTAAAATTTTGCAAATTTCTCTCAAACAAATGTGCCTGACATTAATACAATCTCCTTTGCTAATCTTCTCTACTCGAATACAATTAGGGTACAAACAACACCATAAGCATTATTATCTATCAGTCGCTAATGCGCCTCATCATTCCCATTCATATGAGCGTAAATAATTGCATGAATTACACAACATCTCTGCTGATTTCCCACTCCAGATAAGGCCCTCATTCATATTTTGATAATTAATTTTGAGGCACATTCAGTTAAATAGTTTCCACTTCAGGAGATTCTTTGGGGTTTTTAAGGTGTATTTTCGATCGAATCTTGTTCCTGATAAATTTTATTAACTCAGTAGTTTTTATTGCTTTTATAAATAACCTTGTCACAGGGACGGCTTTAGAAAATGTCAACGAATGTCTTTTTGGTAAATTATTCACTTAACTCTTCGTTCAACCTGTGTGCATGGACGAATGTGGGTGCTGTTGCTTTGGGTGGGGCATTCTTAGGCGGTGTTGTGTATTGCATAGGGCTTCGCAGCCAGCGTGTCAGCATAAACCAATACACTACATTTAATTCTCGCGTGATGTTCACGAATTAATACTTTTTATGTGTGCTATGTGTGAAGGAATGCAGGAATGTGTGATCATCGATTGATTTTCATCGAGTGCTAGACTTGTTGATGATGGTAGTTTCCATCATAAGCAGCTATATACATATTAACAGGAAATGACAGAACAATTTTTCAAATATGTAGATCAAAGCGATGTGATTTTTAACGACCTAATAAACCAAATCTCTTTCTCACACTTTAAAGTACATATAATTTGTAATCCTTAAAACTTAATGTAAGCAATAATTTCAGTGAAATTTTAGAATTATACAAACAAAAATAGCCACAAAGTAACAACTTTTCTTTAATCTTTAAATGCCTCGTACAGGTTCTCTTTTTAATTTCTGAAATACAGGGTGCGACTGAGTTGTACGTACCTGCTCCATATGTGCTGGTCGTTCGCAAATTATACACATTTAAAATTTAAATAAAATCGATTAGATGCGAGGAAATTACAGTTAAAAAGGTAAAACATAAAACTTTTTTGACCATATGTCGAAAATGACTTAGATCCGAGTATCAATTTTGAAGACAATCTTCGCAGGTAATAAATAAAGTACCGTTATTCGAATTGTTAGCAATAAAGAAAGAAGTATGCAGTCGTATTGCAAACGTCTGTGTTGCCTCAGATATAAAATCTTAAGTAAAATACAGTTAATGTTGAGGCTACAATGACAATTTCGATTTAGCCTCTGGGTATTAGCTCAATTTAAAGAAAATTCATCCAGAACTGCGAGATACACTTTTTCGAGTTCCTCTGTAATAGTATAGTAACAAAATTAATCAAAATCTCGATATCGAAAATTTTCACTAAGTCGATACTTCGGTATCTCGGGGCGCTATCACAGCGTTACAGGGTCGACCTGAGACGTCTGCAAAAAATAAAAAAAATTACCACCTAAGGTCAAAAGAAAAAAATTTTGACGAAGGTAGCTTATGGTCTACAAAAAGGCTAATAACTCATTTAATGCGCTCGAAAAGCTCCATTGGTCCAAATGTAGGAGCACTCTTTAAAGAACAAAGCATAGGAGTCTGAAATTCTTATAAAAATATTCTCAAGATATCCTAAAAAGAACTCATCTCTACTATCTCGACCATCCACTTGCGATTTATTAATCTCCTTTAGGGAAGAACTTTTCATGGATATTAAAAAACAAACCTTCTTGAAGCAACCATTATAGAGCAGTAACAAAGACGAAACTTCTTTGGGTAATAAGTCTATATTGCCAGGATTGACAGGAAAAAGGCTCTCCCGTTTGCCCCAAACCCAAGATACAAATTTGTTAAAGTAAAACGTTTGTTTTGCGTACTAATTAACTGACCACGAGAATAATTATTAAGATACCTCTGTCATAAAGGTTTGCAAGGAACCCCTCAAAATTACTGCTGTCTTAAAGAAGTAGGTTGCTACAGAAAACGGATGCAGAATACTTTCTGTCGCAACACTCAAAATGAAGGTGAAGGTGATACCCTAATAAAATCGACTTGTCCTATTAAACATGAAATACAAAATTCCTCATAAATGACACCAATCACCTCAAATGAAGCGAAATAGTTAGATCGTATTTCGGACAAAAAACGTAGCAGGTCATCTAACGTCCTAGAATGCATTAAGAAGTTAACGACAACTCTCTATCCCTACTCTTGCTAAAAGACAATTAAAAGAGAGTGGGGTATGCAATAACAAAATTGGTTTTATTCTTCTGTCACCAAGCCTGTATTGACAAACGGGCTTTAAGCAAACTGTACAAGTGTAATGCGTGTGCATCCGCAGTGCACTCAGCAGCATCATTTTAGCTGCACCATTTCATCTTCCCAGCAAAAAATACATTTTCGGTCACTGTCACCACACACCAATAACGCCCTGGGGTTTTCCATAATTTTATTAATTCATGTGGACCTTCTCAATCAGAAGTGGGTCGAAGCAAAAAATGTTGGCAACTACTGTTTTAGGTGCTACGTGACTAAGTAGTTCAGCATTCTCCTATTCCCAGGTAGGGACTGTATGGCTGATGAACATGATGTGGCACAATTTTACAAGTCTTTCTCCGACAGATGTAGGATTTTTATTTCTATACTAAAGTGCATAAAGTCGTTGTGCGATCCTGCTACCTGGTAGGTACTCATGCACATATTTTTACCATATTGAGCTGCCAGAATAAAATCACCCTACAAACTAGCCTGCGCCATACTCGTATAGCAATCAATGTAATCGAAAACTGATTTATTACCAAGATTTCATTCCAACGTTCGTGCTTGCTCACAATAACCCATATACGGATATGTTTGCAATCAGCGTTTTAATCTAAACTCGTCGGTAAAGTCTATTTTTGCCTCTGTTACGTAACTATATTGAAGTCGGAATGATTGCCTCATTCAATCTTCTGTTATCACATTTTGTCTCTATAACTATTACCAAATAATTACTCAGTGACTTATAAGATCATTATTTCTTATCAAAATGACCTAGCATCAATTCCATTTCCTAGCAGAAAAGTTCCCTCTCTTTTTAAGTTTAATTTGAACTGAAATGATTTTCTCATTAGCTAATGAAAAGGAGCAATAGAAATGCCAAAACGAACAAAATTTAAGGGGCGTCATTGTGATGCTATCTTCGTAACTGCAAATACTACCAATTGAAGTGGATATTGCCACAGCGAATTGCTTTACTACCTCATTTAAGAGTTATCGCACTGAAAACTAACATTTGCCAACATGTGGCCTTATCAGGCCTCCTCCAGACAATGACAAGCACGACGAGGTTCCACTTTATCTTTATAGTGGTATTCTCATGCGATTCTCAATTACTTAGCTCTGTAGTGGCGATGGGGAATTGGAACTTTAGATTTCGCTTTATCAGCGAGGCAACAACGAATTTATTTCCTGTTATCGATGTTTTGAATTACAAATAATAAAAAAAAATCACTCGATACGTGCTTGGTTGAAAATGGAACGTGCCTCCGGCCAACCACCAACATCAGACTGAATTAAGTGGTCACTGGCCTCTGTTTTATATATTGACATGCATCTCGAAGAACAAAATAAACTGTTTACTCCTCTCTCGGCAAAAACAAGACAACACGCTTAAATATTTCCTTGTATGGAATGTGTCGTTGACGTTGGCCCTGTGACTCAAGTGCTCTACCGGTTGACCCTGCGAACAGCATTTGTGTTGGGTGCCAACATAATCGGAGATCAGAAAATCGGTTGTGCGATCAATAAACCCGTTCGATTGTTGTTTTTTTGCATGTATTACTAAATTGATGACCACCGTCCACATGGCAGTCGAACGTGATGCCTAACAGACCCCCTCGATGAGTACCCCTCTTAAAATTATGGCAGCCTACTCAGCTGTTGGCGTCACTTAACTAATCATCGAGTGGGCACAACTACACAAAAATGGTCGTTTACTACTATGAGCATCAACTATGTGCCACTACGTCAAAGTAATTCATCTCTAATGCTAGGTTAATCTAATTTCCAAATTGGGATTCCATGCTGTGTGTGTCTGTGTTGTTGTTGTTGTTGTTGTCAGTTAATTCGGGGAACGAAATTCTATTTATTTGATTAAATTAAACCTATTTGCCGGAGCGATTTAATAGTGTTATCGGGGATAATTTACACATGGATGCGTTCATTTTGCGCAGTCCAACCGATTGTCAGGCCACAAAGACCGCAGTTTATGTGAAATGAGCAACAATATAAAGAGTGGTTATTGATTTTTTGTTTGATTCAGCTATAAATCAGCGTGCGAAACCTCTGATAACCAACTAGCAGTTGTGGTTTGTTTAGGATTTAAGTAGTTACAGCAGGGATTTCAAAGGTTTTTGAATTAACACAGTGGGGGAGGGGGTTGGTTGTTAAAAAGTGATTTAATGTTGTGGTAGCAGTAGGTATTTGTACACCAGCAGGGTTATGTTGTATAATGAATTAATTACGATTAATGGACAAAGCTCTACTTCCCATGATTTCTGAAACAATGATGCCTAATTGTGTCGTAGGATGCTGTGAAGTTGTAAACTTATTTATGTGTCTGCAATAGGGAGGCGGACAAATTCTTAAACAATAATGTAATGGAGCCCTAACGCATAGCGTTGACATAAAAAACTAGTTGAAATGGTTCCTATCGTAATTTTATTGATCGTTTTAATATAATAATATACCTCTTTCGTCTTTCATTTAATCTTTAATTATTCTCTAGGTAAAATCTTTTCTTTCACTCTATTAGTGGGTTTTACAAGCTTTAAAGTACTCACTGTACGGTTTGGTCTCTAAATCCTAAAAGATAAGCCAAAAGTGAATCTTTCTTCAGCTCTTTGGGCCTCTCTTAAGAGCGTTGTTCGATGGGAGCTTATATATCAGATGTAAGTCGTCACCGATAGATATAATGGTCGGCTTTATATAGACGCTGTAATATGTTTGACTTAAGTTGATCTTCAGTCTTCAGAAAGTACTTATCAGTGATGTACTGAGTATCAACCACGATTAACTCTAGTAATACTCACGAATGACTACCTAAAACCAGAGACTACCAAGCAGCGAAAATCATTCACCCGCAATGACATACAAAAGTATATTTTTTATATAAAATAAGCGCAGTAAGTATAAGATCAGGGCCCTATTCCACAAAACAACTTTGCAACTTTTTACACAACACTTTGCAACTCTTTTGCAAAGGATACTTTCAAATTTTAAAACAGTAAGTAAAAGCTTAAATGTGCACAAATTTTGCAAGACAAAAGTAAAAAAATTACAAATATGTTGAACAATGCTATGTGAAAAATAGGACAATTTTATGGTATAGAGCCGAAATCAAAATCATACTATTTAAGGCCTCTTAAATGTAAAACTGGTTAATATTTTCTAGGATATGAATTCTTTGGAAATTCCATAAGTCGTACCGCTTGTGTAATATCTTTCCGCACATTTTGGACGACTGAGGGTATTATTTCGAGCCGAAAACACACCACGCATAAAAGAAAAGTAAATATTAAATAACATTCCAAATACGTTGTCTGACGAATTCTTAAATTCTGTTAACTATCGCTGGCAGTAGCTTTAATTAAGTATTAATGCATTTTAAAAAACAAAGAATCCCTAAAAAAAATTATGTCCAACGATAAGCTGCTCAAGTCGTAAAACGTCCTATTCAAATCCTTTCGGAGCGAATCAAAGAAAATTGCCAACAACAATCACCAACTTCAGTCAAAGCGTGCACCATGTCGTCACATGGCTCAAATCGTAAGACAAGAAATACAAAAGAAAATCTTTCTCTAATGGATAGTCATCCCACGCGCCAAGCATTACCAAATGTCCTACTGTGTGTTTATACTCAGCTGAATATAAACGATGAAAAAAAAAACGACGCAAATTCGGTTGAATAGGGAATACCTACAAAACCATTTAATAAGCCGAATCCAAATAATAAGCAAAAAACTTGAAGACAATTTACAAGTATAGAAGTTGGAATAAATAAAAGACGACACTGCATATAAATGGAACGCATTCACGCACTCTTGTATTAACAGATTCGAGGAAAATATGTAACCATGTAGGAGTAGTTATATATGTATGCATTCTTCAGAGCTGTTTTCGTTGCATGCATGAGATAGACCAACCGGAGGTACTCCTTACTAATCTTGAAAATGGGTTCTAACAAAATAGGAACCTTGATCTCGGAGAAATTTACACATCTATATTTGGTCATTAAACATGGTGGTGGTGGTTGTACTCTGATAGGGAGTAAAATCACCTTACTTTATTTGTTCCAAAAATGTGTTCATTGTTTCAGATTCAAGAAATATCCTGCTTCCGGGAAACAGGATGCTGAACACAAAAAGACGCACATTAGTTACGTCGTAAAGATGACGGTGACTGCAATATCGATTAGTAGCGATGATCCCGACGCACTGGTGATGCTGTAATATAAAGTTCGCTGAATTTTTCCAGCACTTTTAGATTGAATTCTATAAGCCAGTCTATCTACCGATATGTGCAACCAGTGCGTTTCATTTGGCTAAAAATCGAGTGTAAAGTCGTAGACAGGCCCAACTTTGTAAACTGCATATGCCACAAAATTCAAACCGAAACCTTCTATAGCTGGGAGAAATTCATTTAGGATCCCAGAACACAGCATGCCGGTGTTTCTTTTTGTGCTAATCTTCTGACAGATTTGCCTCTCGCTCTTGCGCATGTGCTCGAATATGCAGAATATTAAGCCTGAGTAGGGATAATGATAGTCGAGTGTGATATATATTGCAATATCGTTGAAGGCTTTCTCTATTTCAAGATTGATTGCGATTTCCTTGATTTAGATAGATTGTTCGATAAAGTAGATAAGCATGTTGTGGTATTTAGGTATATTGCCACTGGCATGAAGGCATATTGTGGGATAGTACCATACTCGACGCCTTTTGTACAACTTTAGTATATCTTGCATTTCTCAGAGGGTTTTCAGGAGAAACGGGTCAAACTAACAGACCTCAGGGACCGTGGAACACGTTAGGAAGCTTTTTAGAATGCCTGGTTCCATATATTTGAGTAGTGGTGATTAGATCAGACGTGATTTGTGGACATTCGTCTAGGACAGGTATACCAGCCAGGGAAGAGAGTGTTAGTAGAAAATTTAGTGCTCAGAAACCTTTAGTATTCTTATAGATACTTGACTTTAATGGGCTTTGAGCAAGGATTATAGTCCGGAGTATTTTGTTGTGCGTTGAACATTCTTTACCTTTTTATTAAAGCATATAACGTCAGTCATGTAGGCTTTCCAGCCAAAAGTTGACTATTATAGTGGCGAGTGCAGCTTCTATCTTAGAAACGGTTGTAGATAGGTACATACTGTTTTCGGTAATTTTGATGAAAACATTTCGTTAAAAAACATATTAGAAATTTTGAATGTATTATTAATGCAAAATTTTGAAAAAAAAACATTTAAAATGTGAAAAAAATTTAAAAATTTAATGAAAATTTGATTTTGAAGACCTGTGGTGCATGTAAATCTAAACTGTTACAAGGAGTGTTGCATACCGTTGGATAGGAAAATTAATTGGCTTTTCAAGCATACTTCATCTATTATTAATTTGCGATATACTGTTAGAGGTTTAAAGTAGTACAAGTGGTTTAAGTCAAAACAAACTACTAGCTTCCAAGAATAGGAACGAGGGAAATATCCTACATCCCATACAATAACGTTTTTCTTGTTGTAGTATAGTGTATTACCTCCCAAAGTTTGATCGTCTGAAGTGGAATTACCCTATTTATTGAATCTAACTCAAATATAAGACTTGATTAATATCGTAAGAGCCGTTTTCGAGAAAATCGATTTTTTTTCAAAATCGTTCATTAGTAAAGTACTGTTAATTTTGGGAATATACTGATCCCAAATATGGAGTAAACAAGATCCATTCAGCCGCTGTGGGGATAATAAACATAAACAAATAGACTGACAGACAGACAGAATTGAGAGACCCTGTTTCTCAGTTATAGTAATATGTACCAAAATTGGTCAACATTTTAAGAAATTTTAAAATGTTTAAGAAACCAATATTTGGCCTCGTAGGTGCAAGTAAAACAAGATCTATGTGAAGACAATGGAAGGAACATTTCGTGATAGTATTAACCAATTTTTCAGATCTGTAGTAAATTCAGTAACACGTCAGAAGAAAAATAAAATGTTGGTTTAGGCCGTATCCGAGATTGCGAACAGAGCCTAACTTCAATCGGTGCTAAGAACTGAAGGACTTAGTATCGGTCTTTACGAAGCATTACAAAAAGTGTACGGGAAAATAATTTTACTCGTAGGCTACTCATGTAAATTTAATAATTTTAAATATTGTAAATATACATAGATACTAAAGATCATTTCACCTTGGTAGAAATAATCTTTACTAGCAATGAAAGAATGAGAATAAAAGGACGGTAGCATTGGTGATGACTGATAAAAATGCTACATCGGTATAAAAGCGGTGGTGTATAACGCTGAAAAGCTAGAAATAAACGAAGTAGAGGTGATCAATTAAAATACATAGAAGGTCCAATTTAATAAATATTACTCAGCATTCATAACTCTAAAAATGTCAGCACTTATAGTGAAGGGTGTAGAGATGTATATTCTACTAGGGCAAAAAACTCAATCTATTTGGACAACAATCTATCAATATTAGAGGCTTTTAGCTTAATGACAAAAGCACTATGTCACTCGATCAAGTGGTTTTTAAGTACCTATTTGCTGTCACCACTCACCTACATAGAATGTGTAGGTGCGCACATTCCTTTCACATGTCAGTTATATTTTACAGCCAATATGACCTCCACACATAACCCGATTTGATATATATACATACTTTCTAGAACCTCTAGCATACAGACAGTGATCGAGTAATTGTTATTCAAAGTAAAACCAGTATCGAATATGAACATTTGTCCCTGAAATATACATCAACTTAAAAGCCAACAAGATATGTTTTGCAGGAAGGGCCAACTTTAATTTAAATTTGCGGTAAATCATCTCAAACGGAGACCGTTTAATGAACGTACTTCAACATACACATTTTGATCTCCAAACCAAGATGTATCTGATGTGGCTAATGCACATTAACAGTGATCGACGATGAATCAACAAAGCAAATCACGACCTTCAACTTGTAATCAGAGAATTAAGCGAGAAACCAAAAAATGCTGGTAAACAAAGCAGAGACAAAATGTATCTGCTCTTGTCAAGGCCAAGAACCAACGAACGATGCCCATTATCGACAACTGGTTGTCTACAACCGGCAGAAGAACAATAGAATGAAAAGCGTATCAGTGGCATTTACTTGAATAGAATATGGGAGACAGACTTACTGTCCAACAAATGGAGAAGTTTCTGCACTCAAGTAGCGATCTTAGCCTCCAGTCATTTAATTTAATTGCCTCGTAAATAAGTCTTTAACTATTTAATATAACAAAATAATCGCAGCTTAGGATCGGAGATCAGAAAGGTTAGACTCTATGAAATCCTTTTGTTTACGATCAATATAACAAATAACTATATATAAGGCATGGTATATCTCTCCACTCAGAGCTACGGCTTTTTATCAGCACCATTAAGGCAAAGACCTCCACCATTCTTTATTTAAAATGTTCTCCATTTTCTCCCCCAGAGAGAGATAAGGTTTCTCATCAATTTCGAGATCTGGGTCATGAATTGCTGTTCATTCCCGGACCTCACGCTTGGAACATTACTTTTATCCCACCCCTCCCTTCCCATTTATGTATTTCCTCGATAGAATAGTGATTAATATCCCCAACTTGCCTTTGGCAAAAAATAACAATACAAATAAATTGCTTACAACATCGATTCCTTGTACTCACCAGAAAAGTATCCTTAAAGAGTTCGCTATTAACAGCGCAAAGCACACATGCAGCGAGAAACCCTCAGCGTCCTGGGTCTTTTTAATCTCACGATATTGTGGCACATAGGGTATAACCCCACCAACGACCATTGCTGAGGCTGCAGCCCATCCAACCAGGTGACCCACTGTGAGTCCCAGCTCATCGTTAATAATCCAATCCATTTCGTCTTCTTCTGTATTTAAAGCCGTATGTGTGTAGGGTTCGAAACCCGAAGCTGCTTCTTTAGTGCCAAGCGGGTGATGAAGCGTTCTCCCGACAAAGATTCATTAACACGTACAATGCTCCTCCTCAACGATTCACCGAAAGTCAAGGCTTTCTCCTTCCTCTTGAAATCTTCTTCTATATTTTGATGGGTTTTCTTTCAGATGGAAAATTCTGTATCTACTGAATTTAGTGGAAGCTCACGGTACTGTGCGACTAATTATATTTGTTTTGATTGAAATTTTTTTTTGTTATTTTTTGCGTAACATTGAGAAGAAGACACGTAAATATGAACTTTTTTTTCGCGGAAGAGGCATAGACATAAAATGCACTGCACACACGACAGAAGACAACGACGAGACACCAAGAAGCAGAAAAGGAAAAACCACCAGGGATTTATTTTACTTTTTTTTGTTGCTTATCTAACTACGGAAACGCTCTGCTCTCCATTGGACGAGAAGCGTGTATACGACAACGACGACAAAAGCGAAATAATATCGAGAGGAAGAATGCATATGCATTTGCATTATTTCGGCGAGCGAACTATTTTCCACCTACATTTTGTGGCAAAAACAAAAAAACTTGGAAATAATTCACACGAACTGCATTTTTATTGGCACACTGGCGCACACGGAACGAGAATAGTTATCGCTTTGCGGATAATTTGTGACTTTATTTGCTTTGCGAGCGAGCGAGCAGTTGGAATTTGGTGAGCGTTTTGCTTGGCGTTTCGATGCGAGCTGACTTGACGTGTTTTGTTGCACGCGCGACTTTTCCTTCTGTCAAACAACCAAAAGGGAAAAATCGTTCGTGCTCTCCTGCAAAGATGACAATTGGAACAGAGTGGGAAAAGTTTATTTCTTTTTTTTTGTTTTGATTGGGAAGTGAGAGAGATGGAGTTTGACAGCGTGGGTGGATGAGGGAAAGAGTAGGAAAAAATAAGTTTCAACGTGGATTATAGGAACGGATTGGGGCATCGGATAGTTGGGATAAGTGATGCCAAGTTCAGGGCGTGGAGGAGGAAATCAAATTAGAAAATTATGCACGTTTTACTTGTTGTGGGAGAAATTAACTGAAGCTGAAATAAAGTTAATTGAAATCGTCCATTTAACATTTTCTGCTCAATATTGCCAGAATTTTTATTAAAAACAACCGACCGAAATAAGATCTATTTCCCAAAATTCATTTTTTTTAAACCAACCGATATGATTTCTGTTCTGATTCTGTTCTGTATACTGATACAGACTGTTTAGTAGGTATGTATGTATTCATGTTTTTTTTTTAATTTTGCTTGCCTTTTTGTTGATGAAATAGTATGACTGCCAGATGTTTACGCGATAGAGATATTGACGTTACGATCGCGTTGTTTCTCGAGCATTGCGCGCTACATTAAAAAAGCAAAGAATTTTGGAGAACCAGTTTTCACAGTGGTAGTGTCTTGAAAGAATCGTTGTATAGATCATTTTGGATCGCATCAATCCACATTAAAAATTGCTGATAGGCCTCAACAAAACAAAACTGGTAGATTTATTTTTTTTTAGCTCTCCTTCAGATAGATGGTTTCCTCTGTAATTGCAAATAATTTGTAGGTGATATACATATGTTTAATTTCACGAAAAGGCGACATATAAGTGTGCCAGGAGCTATGATTGTGGGATACCGTTTCTATCAATTCATACACAGAAATAAGACACAAAATATAATTAAGTAATTTTCCCATTTGTTTTGCATTGAATTGCGTTCTTCATTTGACTCCTCTCCTTCCGAATTCTTTTTATCTGTCCAAAAAGTCTTGCAGCCGTCAACTGAAGCCAACTCAGCCAGTTTCGTTAAGTTCAACTGCAACGCAACTCGACTCGGGTTCCTATGAATACCAACCCGACTCAATTAAAGTTCTACTAACCCTGGAAAAATGATAATAATAGCCAGTCACCATTCAACTCATATTTTCTGAATGGTTAAAAGCAAAGTAATATTGTCCATTAGTCTAAGGGATCCAATATGAATCTAACTTAACATTGTATAAATTTCTACTTGCAGACCACGGCTTTACTCTTTGGGAGTGGAGGTAAAGTTTTGATTTTTTGTGTTTAAAATGTCAACCTTAGAAATAAAACATATCCGGAGCAGGAATTTGAAACTCTACAGAAAATTTCTTGCACATCAGTTCCGATTCCGATTTTTTCTGTGATTTAATATAAAGCAAAGTATAAATTTACGTGTAAAATGAAACAACAATTTGCTGGATAATCAACAACGGCTTGCTGTGGGTTTCATCCCTAGTGAATGCTTGTTTGGATACATTGTTTGGATACATAATCCGAAGAGAACAATGATTGCTAAATAGTACTTTTAACTTATTTAAGTTAAATGAGGATTATGTTTTTTTTTGTGGCGTGTACTTTTATTGTTGCATTCTTGATGGCGCGTGCTTGTTGAAAAGACATCTCACCACTAAAAATTAAGGGAGGATTCTTTTTTTTTTGTTGTTGTAGTGTGTGTTTTGTTTTTGCATTCTTTACTACTTTTGATAATTTTATTGTGAATGTTTCTTTCTGCTGTTGTAGAAACATTTCGCAAATAAACAAGCCTATTCATGTACCTACATATTTCAATGGTCGCCATAGTCAGAATCCCATAAATTAATCCAAAATTCCAAACTTTATGAACATATCCCTTTACACCCCATACTAGTGCTGCCAAGTTCAATCAAAAGCAGTCCATTCGTCGGATGACATTTCTGTTTGACATTTGTGTCGGCGTTTCCTTTAACAATTATTGCCTTTTGGTTTTTTACATAACGTTTTATTTGTATTTATTATTAATTTCCACAATTAAATACCCATCATGTCTCATCTAGTCATCCTTCGGCACCTAGCCAGTCATCGCAATCGTCTCATTCTCCCCGCCACCGGCTGTCAGCAGCGATTCTATTCCCAACCTCAAGAGAAATCTCGATCTGGTTCCGGATCTCTAACGCAATCTAGCGGTCGTACTGATGTCTCCACTGATGTGAGGCCGCTGGGTGAGAAAATCAAAGAAAACACCAAAACTGCTAGTTACATGGGAGTTATCCTTCTTGGAGTTGGAGTAACTGGCGCACTCTTCTATGCGATTTTCAGGGAGCTCTTCTCCTCGAATAGTCCGAATAATGTTTACTCCGAAGCTCTAGAGAAGGTTAAGGAGGTGAGGATTGAGACATATTAATCGGCACCTATTCGACTTACATTTTACTTTCCAAGGAACTTCGAGTACAAGACGCACTAGGTGCCCCTATCAAAGGATTTGGAGAAGAGTCACGAAGAGGTCGACGGCAGCATGTGGCACACACTAAGTTCGAACGAAATGGTGTGCAACATATGAGAATGCGATTCTACATTCAGGGAATTCGAGGCAAAGCTACTGTGCATCTGGAAATGAAGGAGGTAAACTGGACAAATCCGCTTTATCTCAATCTGAATGATTTTCTTTTGCAGAACCCATCGGGAAAGTTCGTATATAGGTACCTGTTTGTCCAGCTCGATCACTATCCCCACACCACAATCATCCTAGAGGACAATAGACTATCAGACAGGCAGACACTGGGCCCCAGCATGGAGCTGAGTCAGTGAATCACTAAACACCTACGAATTGAATTTTCACGTTTTATTGTTACAATCTGCTTCCGTTAGAATAAGAATAAAAAGAAATTTAACTTAATGTAGCTTCTTCCATGGAATCACTTCCCAGGAGCGTATGATGTGTCTGCCGAAGAGAAAGTCCTTCGTCTTGTTCATCACGTAGAAGGAAATCCCAAAGAATGAAGCAAAGTACAACCAGAACTGGCCAAGGCGCTCCCACACACTCAGATGGTACCTAGCTGGGACTTGTACGATGTCCATCTGGAGCTTAATGGAGACACCATCTTCCTCGGTACGTTTATAGTAGGTTTCCGTGATTTCTAGCTCAAAGAAGGCCGGGTTCACTTTGATTCGATCCTGAATGTACTCGAATTGGAACATCTCCATGTTGGAGGCATTTTTCTGGAGGACTTCCTCTCGGAAGTGCGTTTTGGCCTTACGTCCATAATATGGACAGACGAATTCAGCATTCTGAGTGAGCTTGAGGTTTCCTTTCATGGAGATAACTCCGTTGGAATGGCCACCATTTGGTATATCCAATTGAAGAATGAGCACAGCTGGTGGAGACAACCTGCACCTGTGCCTGAGTGTTGCTTCAAAGATAAGAAGTAAGTCAAAGTTTTTAATTTTTTCCCCCAAAGAGTCAAAGTGGAACTGAAAGTTCGCCCTGTCCATCTGGGAATCATGGTTGTGGTCTTGGGATGAGAACTAAAACGAATAAATGAGAAGATGTGTTGTGGGGCTTCCAATCTCACCTGAACACTGTCGCAGTTCTTTTGCCACTCCTCTGTCCGACTGTTGAAGTATGCAAATGTACTGCAAGCGACTGGATTCCCTTCGCCACCCAGTTCTCCGAGAAATATGTACTGAAAGGTGTACATAACCTTTGGTTGTTCATAGAGTACCCGACTTTCTGAGATTCCTGAATAAGGACTAAGAATAGAGACAAGTAAAACCGGAATCATGATAGATAACATGATGAAAGTGAAGACAATTAGCGTTGCAGAGGAACAGATTGAATTTTTATACACAATTGCAGTGTTTTTCGTGTGTAACGGTATGAATTTCATCTTGACGGAATGAAAAATTCGAGGAAACTGTTGTTTACACAAAATATTTGCCAAAGTGGTTGCTAGGTAACTAGTGTAGCAGGTGCGTCATGGCAGTCGTTTATATTTAAACGATAAATATAGTCAGCACAAACGCAGTTTAGTTGATCTAGGATCTGCACGTAGATGACGCTTTACTGAATTTCACCACGGTTTAAAAATTAACTAGGGTGGAACATAAGGAGTGCGTATTGGATACCACCTCGGGCACAATAATTTCCCCGGACTTGAAAACAGACTACGGTTGTGTATTGGCTTAACGAAGCCAAAGAGTTTATGCCCAACGATATCCAGATGTCGCGATGGACAATTTGAAGAAAGGATGGAAATTTGGTGTCTACTATTTCGCCAACATTAGGCTACTGTTTATTACTTTTTCAATCTCAACGACCTCAACATTGCCTCTACATACCATTCGATGTCTTCTCCGTGTAGGTGTCTCTGCCGCAGACTAATTTGGATTTTCCATGGGTGGCCTGCTTTGGAATTCCTATTCTTTTGGAATAACGAGGAAATAAATGTTTGAACATCACTATATTGCCTTTACGGATGGAAATTGTACGTCAAATTAACTGCCTAAGGCTTACAATTTTTATAATCTCTTAAATGTAGCTTACACAGTTTGTCCGAAGCACGTCATTCAATTGCAATTGGGAGACTTCAATCCCTAAATTCTTACTTCTCATTCTCAAATTGATTCACACCAATTGAGCAAAACTGTCTCAAGAAATATTTATCTGCCTTTTCTAGGCAGAAACAAAGGTTTGGTCCTGTGCAGACATAAATATAGTGATATAGTTTTACCCTTGATCTGCGAACTCCTCTCCATGTTCATAGACCTCGCTCTAAAGAAAATCTTTTTAAGGAAAAACGTTTTCGGTATTCGGTCGTACCCCAGCATATCTTTCTTTCGCTAGAATGCTAGTCATTTCAGTTCTGACCTAATTTCTTGACGCCCAAAATACGCTTAAGGAGATAGTATGAAAGCATACTCGTAGCTGCCAAGGTCATATATCGTACATAGTCCAAAAAATCATGCCAGGACCCATTGTTCTTTTTATTGTTCCCCTGATAAGTATACAAATATATAAATATCATAGCGGACAGAGTTTTCCGTGAACACGACAAGATCCTGTATCCGAGTCCAGCACCTGTGGACAAACAATTATAGATAAAAACAAACAAAATCCGCGATTTCCATAACACAACACCGTCGTGAGTAAAGTTTTTTTTGTTAATGTCACATTAATGCACCTTCTCGTGGCCCCACACATCTTTATTGTGATCACTTTGTTTTATCACTTTCAACTTCTTTACCTAATCCCCGATGACCCCACCTCAAAGAGAAACACGCTTCAATCTCATTTTTGTGTTTATCTTTTCACAGCTTATATTGTCCACAATGTAAAGTGGCTCGATAATAAACCCGCGCTAATATCGACCCACACTGTAATTTCTCCCGTTCTCTGTTCATCAGAATTTAATCTGAAAGCGGCTGCACTGTAATTGACAACACTTTGATCAGGGCCGTGACGGTGGGTAATCGGTCAGATGCCACCTCGAAGTCGAAGATTATACTTTGACACTCTGAAGCTGATGCGTGATTCATGAACGATGATCTTAATGCACGACGTCCATTTAAGATAACAAAAGTTATGGGTCCAGAACCGGAAAATGCCGCATTGAAAGTCAGTGGAATAGTTGCGTAGATACGCGGATAACTGGAATGCCGACTTGTGAGCGCGAAGATTATGTACATACTAGTATACTCAGCTGCTATTCCACGGGCCTCATCGTAAATTTGAGGCTTATGGCCAGCTTGTTAACAATTTAACACGTCTTAATCGTTAAATTTGTTACCAAAATCGATACTGCTGAGCCGCTGGAGCTCTCGTGACATTTCACACACAAAATGCTCTCACACATCGGCGGATTAACGTACTTTAAGATTCATCGTTGTCCCACCACCACCTCTAGGCCACAGCTTTGTGTGTCACCCAATAATCGTATACCATCGACGATGCTGCGCGCTGGCTACTCATCCGCCTTTAACCCCATCCCTATTCTTCTGCATCTCGAATCGGACATCGCACATCGCACATCGCATATCGAACATCGGACAGATAATGACGTTATAAAAATCTTTGTAATTCGCTCATAAAAACGACAATCAATAACTTTCGATGAACATGGCCGATAAGCTGGTGAATGTGGATGCTGGAATATTTGTTTGTAGTTGGTTGGTGACACTGGTGCTGGTGGGATGACGGGCCAGACGCCGGACAATCGATTTGTCGATTCGAAAACACTTGAGATGGGCACACAGTCGGAGAAGTCTTCTCCTTGGCCGATTATAATCTGATGCTGCTGCTGTGGCAATGGTGGCGGTTTGGGATTTCACTTGCTACGGTTGCTGCTGGTCCTTTTCGCAGTTTCATCGTCGTCATCGCTGTTGCCGTCTGGGCTAAATAATCATCTTTGGTGTTGGAGGTGGAGACCTCAGGAGGCACTGAGGGAACCATCATATTTTTCAACACGACACTTTCAAACGCAATAAACCTCTTAACTTGTTCGCATATACTTCAATTTTTATTGCAATGCGCTTCTACTCCTCGTTTATATGTTGATTGCATTTCGTGTAGTTGAGTTTTGATTCTCCTTTTTTAAATCGGGTGGTCGAGGTCTATGTATCTGCGAAAGAGTAACTGGAAGTTTAACGTTGTCACTTGTTGAATTTGCATAAGTTTAAGATAGAAATTGTTGTAGAAAGGTGTCATTTCATAAGAAGTTTGTGACGGTTGGACGAATGAAAGCGATGCATTTCATTATTAAATTTTATTGGTTCTAAGAAAACAGGGCAATAAAGATATGAGGATCGATTGTATGTATTAATTCCTTTCGCAAACTGGACGGCATAGCGTCTTTGTTTACACGAACGGAATTTTTTCAACAGTCTCCCTTACGCTAAGGCGAACACAAAGGGGAACTATTCCCCAAAGGGACTCAAATTCCGATGGATTGCAAAAACATTATGAGGACCGCAGGCGCATGCCTTCGATATAAATTTGTTAGTTACGGCCACTAAATTGAGACATATTAAGCAAAGTTTTTGTCACGAAATACAGACGTTTGGCAGGTGTCTTTTCAATGAAAGTTCCTGCTTGTTCCGCTTTTTAGACGCGGTTAATCTTTATCGTGCTAAATCGAGAGGTTTGGTGATTTGTAGATGGCGCAATCAATTTCTCTTGTCCAGAATTTGTAGGACGAATTTTGTGCTTTCTCGCGAAGTTTGAAATTTCTGTGGATATCGTCGTTTCTTATGTGTATACCATGGCGGATGGACAATTTTTCTTAGCACTTTATTTTTGAAAGTTTGTAAGATATTGGCATCAGTTTTCTTGGTACAGCCCCAGATTGGATATCATAGGTCCACACCGGCTTCTTGCCGTTGGACAATTGCTTGTATAAGAGCAGCATATTCCCAATGTTAAGCTTAGAATATTTTCTAAGTAACCAGTATTTGCTTTAGAGTTTTTTACGTTTCTTTTTCACGTTCGACTTCCATTTCAGCTTTGCGTCGACTGTCATTCCAAGGTATTTAGCCTCGTTTGCGAATGGAATACTCGTACGGAGTGAAATTTACATAAAAATATTTGGTTTCGTTGGGGACGATTTGTTAGGTCTCTGTCCATTCATTTACATTATGCAGAGCGCTTTGTAGTCTTATAGTTGTTCCTTTTATCGTTTTACCTATTGCTAGGATAGGAGTGTCATAGGCAAATGTAGATAAGATAGTGCATTCTTCTTGCGGTATATCACAGGTATATATAGGTAGAAGATACAGAAGCGGACCAAGAACGCTTCCTTGCGGTACACCAGCTGAAATTTATTTAACTTGTGACTGTTCGTTTCCGTTTCTGACATGGAAGAGTATATTCCTGAGATATGTTGTCAGTACTTTATATAGGTGTACAGGCACAGTCTGTCGTAATTTGAGTTTCAGGCCTTCATACCACACCTTACCAAAGGCTTGCGAAACATCAAGAAATACGTTGGATCAAATCTTTTCTTTTTTCAAGAGCTTTCTCAATTACGTCAGTGATTCTATGTGCCTGGTCAATGGTTGAATGCTTGCTTCTGAACCCAAACTGGTGATCAGGGATACGATTTTGTTCCGCAATAACCGGCTGTAAACGATTGAGTAATATCCTCTCAAAAATGTTGGATACAATTGGGAGAAGCGAAGTGAGTCTATCGATACGACTTCTTGTCACTCGGCGGTTTTCCTGGTTTTAGTTCATTATGACTTCAGCAACTTTCCATTGACGCGAGATGTATTAAAGTTTAATCACAGTATTTATAATATTGATAAACTTAATTAAAGCTCTTCTAGGCAACATTTTTAGAACTTCTGCGGTTATTGAATCATAACCAGGAGATTTCTTAGATTTTAGTTACTAAAATGCAACGAAGTATATATCTGTGAGCGGGCCGTTCGCGATAGTTCGCGTTAGCGTTCAAATTTGTTGCGTGAGAGGCTTAATGCAAAATTTAACATTGGACGAATGCAGTTACTTCCTTACCCAAACCGGAGCACACGTAGCCCATAGCGATGATTTTAGTCATTGCACTGGCTTCTGGCTGCGATAAATTCTGTTAAGTCCACATTACGCTTTGCGAAACTTTCCAAGCGACTGGTTGTATTTTGCTCGCTGTTACGTCTTCAAAACTCGCTAAGTTTTGGAGTAATAAGCAGCTTAACAAATGTAAGTTGGTTGAGCACGAAAATTACCTGCTTCAAATATTTTTCGGAATTCCTCGTTTTTAGCTTCATCAGCTGCGATGGTTTCTAGATCGATAGACCTCATGTTGAGTTCCCTCACTCGAGACAATGAATTAGCCATGCTATTATTAGCATAAACCAAATATCCAAACTGGTCTGAGCGATAAAATCTAGGTGTTGGGCTTCTCGTCGTGTCGGTTTGTATGATGAACTCTTAGATGCAGAAATGCTTCAGGTCCCGATCAGCCCTACACACAATATGTGTATATAAGAAGCCTAGTGGCTTTGCAATTCCACCGACGAACTTAATAGGAGCCGCATGCTGATTCCAGGTTCTGCCAAGAACATGACGCTAGCTAAGACTGTCCTGAATCAATGAATTAATACTTATGATTCATCTGCTCATTTGATGAGACCTTGCAAAACGATTTGGCTAATGATACGTTGCATGTTGCGTTCTTAATTAAAGTTCACCATCGCTAAAAACCTTTGAAGCTCCCGAACCTTGGATCACCTTGATCTCATTTCCAACTGGCTTGAAAGCTTCGATGGTCAATTTCTTTTCCTTACACCGAAACTACATGGTTCATCTTAACAACTACTTGAATCGATGTCCTGTGAATTGTACTTCTATTCTGGGCCGACCATTTACCGGGATCTAGTGATATAACACCGAACTGAATTTTCTTAGGAATCCTGTTGTACGAACTTATCACAGATAAGCTTTCTGAATCAGCTGAAGACCAGACACTTAAATAAAAACGTGCTCAGGTATTTCGTTCTCTTCGAGGTAGAGGAATATATAAATGTCGCAATATCACATCACCCAAGTCGGTTCAATTGACTAAATTGTTGAATATATTGCGCAAATCGACTTTCTTCTGAATAAAATCCGGTTTCATTGCAGACCCATCTATAAAGAACACTGCTGCCTGGTAATAATCCAGTCCATCTACTGATCTATTTTGAAGGATTCGAGATGTAATATTGAAACTTACGCCCAAATACTAATTCCAAACCAATGGAATGGAGTTCTCAATCTCGCATGCCATCTCCTAACAGCATCACTTCAGTCTTGGAAGAATTTACTGACGGCAGATGCTCATATCATCAAATCTTGACAATAATCAGGGCACAGTATACACTTTTTCATTGAGCTTAGTCCACTGTGAGTCGACTATCCCAGGTAGCCGTTGCTGATCTTTTAAATATCGCAGCTATGTTAAGGAGGAAAGGCAAATGCTATTTCGATTTCCAAGAATACAAATCGAATTGACTCTCTGACTGTTGTGGATTCGTGTGAAGAAACTACTCCATGTTTCAGCTGCTGCTCACGAAAGAATAATTGTTCAAATGGGTTTATGTAGTCTATGCTCTAGGGAGAGATTAATAACAAGACTGATCTTACCTTCTCTCTTGTCACAACAGTCACTGTAGACTTCCTAGAGGACTAGCCGTACTCTGTGCCTATGACTAGCTTTAGATTCCTATTACGTTCTTCGACATCCCTGGATCATGGAAAATGGGATGCCATTAACATTTGTTTTTTATTGAGTTTATAAAATTTCCGTCAAATTACGAGTAAGAGTTAGGATGGAAAAAATGGAGAGGACTGATGCGATTGCTCGTGTATTCTTCAATTCAGGGGTGTTTAGGAATTAGGTTAGTAGATGAGGCATATATCTTATTAAATTCTTACAGGCTCTCAAATCTAGTGCATTCTTCATTCTATCCACTGGCAACTCATCACATTTCGGTGACAAGAAATCACTGAAAGCCGTAAACTGTTCCGAAGCTATTTCCTTTTTTCCATAACCTTGTGACTTTTTTTTTTTTAATTAGTCTGCCTTCAAGTGATTTGTTAGTTCTAGGAGTCTCATACTGAATAGCCGAAGCATATCTTATTCCCGCCGGCATAGCTACAAAATGAGTCAACTTCATGAAGAGAATGTGGATAATCGAAGTAATTAGGGGGCCAAGAGTTTATGCCAAGAATTATGAATTAGACCATTTCGCGTTCATACATGAAATATATTGTCCATCGTCACAGTAAATAACTAGAAGCGTACACCCTTACAACACGTTACGAGCATTCTTAGCTGGCTTCGGCATTCTTAAAATGACATTAAGTAGAAAATAAGTGCTGCGTTCTGAAAACAGCAGATATTGTTAAGTCCATCTCTAAAAAACATCTTGTGCAGCATTCCGGTGGTCAAACCGAAAACCAGATTCTCCATAGAAATTAACATTCCAGAATAGAAGACCAGAAATGTGCCGATAACTATCTAAATTTGAATACAAATTCTCTCATTAAGATCGTAGAAATTAAACCGAATTGTAACCATCACACCATAAGCACAGATAATCCTAATTTACCACCATAACACTTGTTAACTCAAAAAAGTTGTTTTCAAACAAACAAACCATAAACTCTTCACGAAATAATAAAGATATCCACACGAGGAGAGATTAGTTAGCATCTCACACAACGTCAAGTATCTGTTGACCCATCACAACATTTTCAAGTTCTTTCAATGGCTGACAACGATCAACAAATAACCAGATCATCTTATGGAAAGGGTAAGGTTCATATTCATTCAAAAATCAAAATCACACACAAAGCCCGAAAGGTCCACCATGATCACCTAGTCACAGTCTCCCGCCACTAATCTGCTCATCAACACTGCAGCTACATTCTTACGTTCAACACCACAAAGTTATGAATGAAAATTATCCGCATCTCGAATTGAAGTCGCTGCTCGTAAGAGGTTCATAACTTCTTCTTACATTTAGCCCCTCGCGCATCCGTTCTGAATAAGGAAGATGCAAATGCAGCGGGCACAACCATTTACCTGAATCCGTGTAAAGGGTTCATTCAATCCCTGGCAAGGGGAGAGGACTCAGACTCAGGCTTGCCTTTCGAGTCAACTCTGGTTGCGTTGCATGTTCACCACACCTGAGGAGGTGTGTAATCTAGTGGACCACCTAGAGTTTTATGTTTATACTCTCTGGACAATTTTGCCATAAAGAATTGTCAAACAATTCCCCGATCATAAATTGTGTAATAAATATGTTTGGCCATGTGTGACTGTGTGTGCTGCTGGCTTATATGAAATATTGAAGTGGGACCGAGACCAGGAGAAATCCGGACTTTTGGAGGCTTACTTAGTTATAATTAATATCGGTTTTGAGTGCTGCGATCACCACTGGATGCATCTTATTTTATCAAGGATAGGGAGTGTGTTGTGCTTCCTTTAAATGAAATGTATGGATCTGGTTTCACGATACAACCGACGGACGTGGTGTGCAAGTGGAAACTGGGGTAGGCTTCGGGTTTTACTTGGGGTAAGCAGAGAACCCTTTTACTGTTGGATCAGTTAGTTATGGCTACACTTTGTCATATCTTTAGAAAGTGTGAAGAGCAGAAATCTAATTAGCATTTATGGGATTTGGGTAAATGAGATGACTGAAGAGGAATTTAAATGCAGGTACAATGTTATCGGGACATTGTTAGAATATGCAAAGTTTAAGTTATACCTAATTATACCAAAGACTATCTGAAAAGTGCAGAGTGTACACCAGTGAAGGGTTTATGAATCTGTCGCCATGATTTAATTGTGCTTGGTATGGTAAGAGGGAAGTGCACCTTAGAGGGTGCTAACACGGGGGTTTGATTCCCTATGAATTGTGGTACCATCTCTAAATTGGTTGCCTTTCGGTTGGTCTTGAATCAAACTGACCTGTATTCCTGACGAAACATAATATATTAACGAGTGGGACTTGCATCAAATCCTCCAATTCTTCAAAAAGTCTGTTTCCCATATAGCGTAAGCGACGAGTTTGAAGATTGGAACAATCACACAGCAAGTATTTGATAGTTTCGGTTTCGTCTGTATGATGACAGCTTCTGCAGTAAACAGGTGATTTGATGCCCAGTCTGGCTGCTATTGCACCTTTCGGGCAATGTCTAGTTATTACACCCACCATGATACTGGTTTCTTTTAGTTCATTGACAAAAAGGCTTTTGGCACTTTTTCCGTTCAGAGTTGGCCATAAGCTGCGAGATATTACACAGTATCCTCTGTCTATCCAGTGTTGATCTTTTCTCTTGCTTTAAGGTCTATTTTCCTTTTCGGTACACCAATAGGCATAGCTACCGATGCCTAGGTGAATTCCTTATTCAATGCTGACCCTTTCCGTGCTAGTTCGTCTGCTGCTTCGTTCCTTCTATAATATATTACTATGTTCGGGAACCCAGCAGAGTATTACATATTTTGATTATAGTTTGTCGGCATGCGGAGACTGTTTTCGATATGATTATCACGCTGTCTAGTGCCTTGAGTTCGGCTTCACTATCCACAAAGATTGTGACCCTAGATGGGTTTAGTTTCTTTGCGGGTATAGGCTGTGCTGCTTTTTCAATGGCGAAGACTTCGGCTTGGAAGGTACTACAATCACCCGGGAGTTTGTATGAACCGTTGATGTTGAATGATTCACATAGAACTCCAGCACCAAATGAAATGACTCCAGTACCGGTTCCTATGTCCATTTTAGACTGGTCAGTGTAGAACTGAAAATCCTGTGCACTGGACACTGCGTTGGATTCCCACTCCTGTCTATCGCAAAAAATAATGGAGTATTTATTGTAAAAGTTTATGTAGATCAGTTGATCTGTATCTTTGAAATGTAGATCTGTGTCCATAGGAGCTTTGCTTTCATGTGCTTGATTGCCTAAGATGAATAGCGCTCACTTCCAGTCCTGCCTGAGGCGTTAATCTCTGTATTCCTCGCTTCATAAGATTATTGAGGTAGCTAATTTCATCTGTTTCATTCCACCATACAATTGTTCCATAGGTAAGTATGGGTCTTACGACCGCAGTATGTATCTAACGGATTATGGGCGGTCTTCTATTGAAGTGGTTACAGAAAGTGGTTGACTGAGACTTACCCCTGATTGCAGTTCTTCTAATCACACAGGACCTATATATTTTTCTGACAATTACTTGCATTACAACTACAGAAACATTTAAACCAATTTTACTCTCAATGCCCACTAACCATCACCTTTATCACCTTTACTCTCAGCAACTCGATTGAGAGTAATCCTTGTTGACGAAGATTACCTTACAAAGCCTAATCTTTTGAAACCTATTTTTAAACCTCAATTACTTGTGACTACTGACTTTTCCTTGAAATCTATATGCCAACGAATAACTCAAAACTCCCAAAACTCGATGCAGAGGGATTCCGTGTGTAATCCTCTCCTCACATTCTTACCAAATAATGTAACAACCAACAACCACCCAATGATTTCATCCATTTCAAGGATTCAATGTCGAAATTACCAACCATTTTGTTTCCTAATATTGAAATGCCTTAATCCCGTTGCTAATCCCAACGAATAGAATCCCCATAAAACTCCCTGACTACGAAATGGAAACGTAAAATTTTACACTTAATTCCTCTTAAATTGAATCGGGATCCCTTGCTCTGACTTGACTGTATAGTTGTTCCTTGTGAATACCGAATATTATTATACCGAAAGTCGAAATGCGGCTCCACCTCCTTCCTCACAGGAAACAAGCAAGAAGGAGGCAAGAGGCAAATCCTTGCAAATGTGATTCAAAGATTTAGATTGTAACACCCAACTAGGGATATTCCTAGCACTTCGTATTTTCCGAATAAAAATGAAATGAAAATCCTTCCATGGATTTTGTGCGAAACAATGGGTTTGGGTTTTCCCAACGTCGCCGCCGCCAGTTTAACATACAAAACTTCTCCTTCTCTGTGCTAGTGCTTAGGCCGGGAACAAGGACGACATTACAGTGTGTGGTAGAGCTAGGAATGAGTCAAAATACGGAGGAAATTGTTGTCAGTGTGCTTTGGAAATCATTTGCAGAAAACAATACGAGGTTTGTGCCTAATTCCGATGGGCGGCGGCAGTGGCGGTGGCGGTGGCGGTGGCGGTGGAGGCAGGATACAAAATCGACTCGTAATAAAGTGAAATCTTCGTTTTAATTATCTAATGTTTGAGGAGGAAGAGGACTGTAGCCTAGGGATTATTGGACATATAGTTACTCGTAGATGTGCTGAGGGTAAGAGTCGGGAGACCGTCTGTTCCGTTGAGCTTAATTTGGTGAAGAAAATCCACTTGAAATTAGTTTTTATGTTTGAATAAGATCGAAGACAATCCGTTGTGGTATCCCCTTGGAGTACGAGTACGAGTACGAGTATATGGGCGCTGGGGTGGTTGGAGTGCTAAAATTGTGCTACGAGGGATTTTGATTTTTAATTGTCTATTGTTACTGTTAGTCTAGAGAGGCTTGGGGAAATTTTAATGAAAGGTAAGAATATTAATCTTATAATTATGAACACTGACAAGGGGTCTGACAGGAAGAAGGTGAACAATAGCCTACAGTCAGCAATCATAATGAGGGGGAAGCAGTACCTTAAGATAGCTTAATGATGCTGTGCGGATAATGTTATATTCTTTTGCGGTCTACATGTTATTTTGGAGAGGACTACAGTAGAATGAGACGAATTGAAGAAGAACTCTTTCGTCTCTGAAAATATTCCATAGATCAAAAAAACGTCATACGAGATGTTACGTTTGTACATGAGTCTTAGATCCTGTGCAACTAGCGTATCGCATCGATGATATGAAATAGTGATAAACTTTAGCCATGTGTTAGGAGGCTGCTCCAAATTCGTTCAGTGTGCCAAGAAGTGCTCATCGGTGGGCTGAAATAGGCTGCTCCAAATCTGGGTGCATTTTTTAGTTTCAAAAAATTTTGTAAGTTTTCTCAAAGTGAGAGCTTTCTCTCAGTGACATATGGGGTCGGGGCGCATATACAAAGGAGAAACACATTTTCGTGATATTCATTCAAAATCGATTTTCAACCTTAATTTACCTTTTTAGAAAATTTTAAAATCTTCGGAATGCACCAGTTGACAATTAAAATTTCGATCATAATTTGATTTTTGTGTGACGTATCGTTTTCGATTTTCATTAATTGCGGGTTAAAGTCGGACATTTTGGTAGATTTCTCGTACAATTCAGAGAATTTTAAAAAATTCGGTACCCAATTTGTAGAGAATTTTAAAACTTAAAATACTTTTAATAACTTTTTTGTAAGACTCACTGCTTACGAACTTTCCGCTCTCAAAAACGATTTCCATCATCTTCGGGGTACGGGATACTTTTGTACAATTTTGGGGAATCTTGAAATATTCGGTACGCTTCCCTTAAATTTCGATCACAAAAATTCGCACTCAAAAACAATTTCCATTACGATTTCCGGGTAAGGTTTAGAAGATTTCTTGCACATTTTTCAAAAATATTGAAATATTGAAAACATTTTGAATTCAGAAACGATTTCCATTAACTTCGCGTAAGGTTGAGAAGATTTCTTGTACAATTTTCGAAAATTTTGAAATATTCAGGGTGCATCTTGAAGAAAATTGCAAAATCTTAAATTTGGACTGCGATAATAATTTTCATACGACGTAACGTTTTCGATATTTTCACATCCAGAAACGATTTATACTTATTTCGGGGTAAAGTTTGTTATCTTGGTAGATTTCGTGAAATTATCGATAATTTTGAAAAATGTCCATGAGCTCGCTTGTGTGGTGACTGCCACTCGTGACACTCACTAGTAAGATGCAGTCTTTCATAAACAGATAAATTCTTTTCACTTTAAGGATTTTTTTGGCCGAATCGTTGGTATATTGAACCGCTTTATGCGAGAATGGGTCAGGAATCACTTGCAGGAAGTGGCAACGTAGCTGTCAATCCTTAAGGCCCGAAGAATATTCATTTGCAAAATTTATGTCAGGCAGTGAAAGCCTCTTATCAAATCTGGCAGAAAAGTGTGTCATCCAAAGCAATCTTGACGCAGAGCAGTTGACGAGGAATCAAGAACATTGGGAATGTGTTCGAGAGAGTTAAAAAAACGTTACAAAAATACGAACACGATGCGATTGGCTAAAAAAAATACTCCAACAAAGTAACTTACCTTCCTTCAAAATAATCAAACTCTTAAGTCCCACATCAAGCTCGAATGCCAACGATGCCCACTAATACACCCCCATACCTATTCAATAACAAATCACTTTCAACTGAAGCCGAGAAACAAACTAATTTCGAATTTTCAATTGGATCGGAACAAGAGCAACCAAAGCAAAAGAAGAAGAGAACTCCAAGCTCCATGCTCCAACAAACGGTGGCAAAAGATTTATTGCCCTCCAGAATCCGACCACACAATCAGTGACACATTATTTGGCACTTGGAAGTCATTGCGGCGTTAAAAGAGTTATCATTCGCCGCACCTCGAGTGCTCACTGTGTGTCTACTGATCCACTCTGGGGATCACCCCGTCAGAGCCAACGAACTACACACCAAACCAACCAGCTTCCGTGGTATTCGTATCGTAGATTCCAAATGCGACATCACCATCAGAGAGATGAGGAAGAGCCAACGCCAAGCCAAGCCAAGCATACACGCTAGAATGAAGGTTTTAAGGGAAAAAAGAGTGTACAGTGACTAATGCGGTGTTTTCATCGTTTTTCCTTTTGTGGTCATTCACGGGTGATGCTACTACCTTTGGATGTTGTTTTGTTGTTTGATTTGTTGTCAATGGGGTTCGAAACCGAGCCACTCCAACTGGAGTGGCTTTGTGGTTGTTTGTGGGTCTTTTTTCTCCGATTTCGATTCTCAAGAGCTTCCGCAGTTGTAGGTACCACCAAAATGAAATGCGAGATACAAAATGGTTCTTTGTCCCCCCAAAAAACAGAGATACCTACAAGCGAATCCAGAGATTTGCCTCAGAAACTCATTCGTTTAATTTCGTTTTTGGGTTTTTGTCCGTGGTGGAGCGTCGGCGGCGGTGGCAGTGATTCCTAGGGTCAGAGGCAAACCGATAAGCGATGTGATGTTGTCGTCGTCGTCGAAGTCATTGTCGTCGACGATGATGGCGGGGCGTGGATAGTGTGTGCTGCCATCAGAGGATAGGTTAAATGGGTGCGGTATGTGGATAAATGAGCTCGGAGTCAAGTGTGTGAGTGTGCAAGATACGGTGGCGAGTGTAGCAATGAATTATTGGTCCGCATTAATTATTTATTTTCTTTCTTTGAAGTTGATTAAGGTTTCGATAAATCACACAGTAGTCAGAGTAGTCACCGGATGGGCCATCAGACGGAGAACAGTAGCGCAATTCGTCACGCTTTCCCCCCATTGAGGAATGAGGCTACTTTAAGAAAGGTCACTTCGGGAGAATATTTTAACACCGCAATCTTAAACTGTTTTCCCTTCAGTATAAATCATCATCCCTCAGATAATAAATCCGATTGTCAAAGTCAAACAAATTAACCTCTTCGCCGAAACCAATTTGTGGACTCCCACTCCAATCCTCTGTCAAAATCACCGAAAGATAAACTGTCATCTAATTCGCATAATTTTTATGTCATCTCAACACAACTTAATCTGTGAGTGTATACACTCAGTCACCCTTCGGGTGATTTGATGCCACCACCCTTAGCGAAGCGGAAACAAATCGTTGAACCCTAGCAGCCGCCGCACACCCTTCACCCACCTCGATGTTGTAAAATTGTAATGTGATAGAAATACATGTGTTGTAGCATCTTTTATCATTTTGCCGCCAACCCTCGCTGATCAACTTCCACCCCCTTGGGTTTGCGGGAAAATGAAAGCAATTTGTTAGACCTTTGTCATATACATTTCACCCTCACCGCCACTGGTTTTCATAACTTTTTCGATTAACTTTATGTTCGGGCATTTGGCAAATAGACTTAATAACATTGAAGGGATGCCAACCCTTTCGAAAGGAAGTATGGAGCTAAATTGATGTGAATTATGAATTGTGGACTGTTCAAGAACATTGTTCGGTGATAAATAATAAAAATGTTCGAAAGTTAATAGAGTGGCGTATTGTGTTTGGAAGTTATTAAGAATTTATTGGATTAAAACATAACTGGTTACCGTAGAACAAGCTATAGTAAGCATAGTCTACCAGTAAATTATTTCATATAGAAACTGGGAAAAAATGCGGTAAAGAAAAACCATCCGGATGACAATGTATGTACATTTCAGAAGATCCCTCAATTGAACGCCGATTTTTTAGTCTTCTGTAAGTCTTTCCATAGTAATGGCAATCAACGCAAATTTGTTTACTACTAAGAACGCAAGTATCTTGATTTGCATCCTTACGACTAGTCCAAGAGACATTGATATCCTGCAACCGGCAGCATGGTTTTCACAGAGACCAATCAACTAGAGGCCTGTTGAGCTATGTACCCCACCAGCCATCGTGCAACACGAATCAAGAGCCTTTGTTCCGGACATCTCAAAAACGTTCGATAAACTCTAATATAGTGACAAGCTAGCCTTCTATGGTTGCATGAACAATTTTCTTCATTACAGATCAATTCAAGCCAGGTCTAGCTTCTCGTTGCCATTCGTGCTATGCGATACACGGTCGGGAGGACTCTACATTTCCGAAGGACATTTTTTTCGATTAAGCGAAGCTTCTCATGACAATTCACTTTCGGATGTGGACTTCAATATGAGTAAAACCCAATTCACCACCTTTTCCAGATAGAACGCGTCTACTGTACCACAGCTTAAAGTGGACTACCAAATTATCCAATCCAAGGAAACCATACGTCGTTACATTTAAGCGTCAACTTTGGTAGCAGACCTATGCCTATTCTATATGTAGATACTACCGCGGCAGATGTTCCGAAGACCTCAATGGAATGATCTCTAGAAATGCGACATTTACTAGGCAAGCCGATAGGATTGCTAAGAAAAATTCTCTTATCAAATGGATTTTTAAAAAAATTGGTTTGGTTTTTGGGAATCTTTATAACAGGAAAAGAGTTGGTTCCAAATTTACAAAACTTTATATAGCTAAAGTCTGTTTTATGAAGGTTAGGTTAGTTTCTTGTGACTGCCAGCACTATATGTGCACAAGCATGACAAAGTGGAGCTTTAGTGATGAACGTTACTCAGCCGTCTCACTAATAGATATGCATTTAGAGCAACATTTGATGTAAAGTGGACTAATCTGAAGCTTGGTTATCCTTGAAAATGGTAACATCCTGAGCAGATATAAAATTACACTTGATCACCTTTATCTCCTCTAGACTGGTGTAGGAGGCAAATAGAGATGCCAATAACTATTTTATCGGCGACAACTCATCCTAACTCGACATATGTTTTGAAACCGTCCGCATAGAAGGGAAGGTACTCGTATGTTACGTAACTGAGTTGGTTGTAGTCAACATATTTAGGGGAATATATTTTAGATTTTCTCTGAATCGCGGTTGGGAATGATGACAAGCACGACCACTGAGGTAACTTTTAGTCCAAATTCAATGGTACTGCTAACATCTGTGTGTCAAAAATGTCTGGGTGCAATGATGATGACAGCACCGATAGATAGTCTAACTCAATTCAACTATCGAATGAAGTCGCTTGTCGATGGTTAGCAGCTGAGAGATTTCAACTATCGAATGAGCGGGGGGGATTTCCATTAACTTACGATTTTGGAAAATGAAAAAAAAACTTGCATCCACTTTGCAAAAAAAATTTCAAAGCCTTTAATTTTGTTTTTAAAAATTGTTATCGTATGACGCACTGTTTTCGAGATTTCAGAACTCAAAAACGATTTTACCATTAACTTCGAGGTGAAATCAGACATTTTGGAAGATTGCTACAGTCTTAGATAATTTTAAAACATGCAGTATCCATCTTCTATAGCATTTCAAAGGGAAGTCGTAAAAATTTAAATTATTTGAATTAAAAGTCCCCTGTGGAACTTCCGGTCACAACTAACTTCGCATGAACCGGTTGCAGAAATTATTAGAAGCACGTAGAATAATTTGTGCCGAAAGAGCTTTAAACTCAACTTTCGTGTAAGTGTGATAGAAGAGAAAGTCGTCGAAACTATTTATTTATTTATTTATTTATGTATTATATGTGCATTTAGAAACATTAAACATTACAATTTGTTAACCTGCGAAGCCACATGGCAACTCAAATAGGGACCCTATCAGCTTGTTACGCAGATTCAATTTATGTGACCATCCCAGAGGAAATGGTTGTCGATAGTGATTGCTAGGTATTTGTATGTATCGACAACATCAATGTCTTCGCACTCAGATGCGGTGACACTTTCAAACTTCTTTAGTACGATTGGTGACGCTGGGTACTGTAGACTTTGAATATTTATAAGTTTTGTTTTTGATGTATTGATTACCAGCTCATTGTCATGACATCATTTGCCGACTTTGTTAAACTCGACTAGTATCAGATTGATGACAGACCACGATCCCTGTGTCGTGAAGCTCTTTAGATGTGGTGACACTTTCAAACTTCTTTAGTGCGATTGGTGACGCTGGGTACTGTGGACATTGAATATGTATAAGTTTTGTTTTTGATGCATTGATTACCAGCTCATTGTCTTGCCGACTTTGTTAAACTCGACTAGTATCAACCTCGCTGCTGCTTTCACAGATTGATGACAGACCACGATCGCTGTGTCATGAAGCTCTTCTTCAAACATCATAGCATTTCATTTGTATACAGTATGAAAAGTAGTGCGCCGAGGTTTGAACCTTGCGGGACCCCATATTTTACTCTTTGTTCATTGCTACAGCAATCCATGATTTTCACGCGAAAGGTTCTTCCTTCTAGGTAATATAGCTCCAATAAGTCTGTTATGGTCCAGTGTATCAAATACTTTGCTAAAGTCAAGAAACAAAACTAGTGCGTGAGGTCGTTCGCTTAAACTGGTGTTGACCAAGTTTGCAAAGATAATCTGTATTACTTTCACTAACCTATTTCCCCGTGGTCCTAATCTAAAATTAAAAAATTGATCTTGGTGCATTGTGGAATGTGCAATATGTACAGATGATGTATGCAATGAGAAATAATGAAGTAGGTTTAGTAGAGCCTCCTTATCTAATAATTACAAGAATCACACATTTCAAATCGAAACCAGGAAATTACCTTTCAACTGCCGTCATTGAAGGCCGTTTCGTCTTATGCGTATCTATTCTATGCCAACACACCCATTCCTCAATATCACACATAACTCATAACAATGATATTATAATTTTCCACTTTCAAGCAATAAATCGCCCATAACGAAATTAAGATAGAAACAAATTATATGCGTACGTACATGGACCCCTTCCTCCTATGGAAATCAAATCATCGCACCAAACCGCAACCGCGCCCTCTTATAACACACAATTACTCAGCATGCCATCCCACACCGCCACCACCACCACCACCACCACCGCCAACCTAAACAGTAAGTAAACAGAGTATCAATCTTGATATCAATTCATAATTCATGTTTTCTAATGTTTGGAAGAGAAATTAGCAGCAGGGGTTGGCAGGGCAGTGGCACAAAACATCACTTTGTCGTGAAGGAGATGACTTTTTGTTTTCATCCCCTAAACGCCAGAGAGAGAAAAACACAAACAAACAAGCAACTTCGACAGGACTATACAAGTTGTAATGCAAAGCTTTTGAGAAAATTAGCTGCTGCTGTTGTTGTGTTACATGACAACGAAAGAATAATAGAACCACCCTCGATCATCCCTAATTGGTGTTGAATTAACTTTCGCAACTTGCCACAAAAATAAGAGCATTCCACCATCCGAGAGATGTCAGGGAGTGAACCGTGTATACCACTTGATATGTTCGAGGGTGGTTTAACATTTTATTGTGTTTGTCTTCGCTTGCATCCCTTGTTGACTTCAATCTTTTTTTTTCGGTGTTCTGCCCCCATCCCAGTTAAGTCGGATGAGACACTGCGCATTGTTCCATCGAGGTTATCTCATTACTTAGGGATGATCATTATTAATTTATTACACTTTTTATGTTGGTGTGTTTTTAGTATATGTAACTCGCGCGAAGGGTGAATATCCGTTTGACCGACGTTCTTTTCTCTTTTGTTGAAGATGTTACTAATTTTTGACACTAGCAGAGTGGGTTTTCTCTCGGATTAGGAAAGGGTGGTGGAAGGGAATTTTGTGTTGTGACTCTTGGGGATTGAACTGATTGATTTAGATTAATACACAACATACTGTCAGGAGTGTTTTCATTTTCTTCGTTGCTCTGTCAATGTCAGTATTTATGAGGAGGTGAGTTGAAATAAGTGAGGTTCCTGCAAAAAATTAAATAAAAGGCATATGTTGCTACATTGAGAAATAGTCATAGTACCTGAAAGTAAAACTTGGCTTTAAGTTGTATGTATTCCAGGACCTATTTATTAAGCTCCAAAAGGAAACAATTCTAAAAAAGTCTCTTGAAAATCAAAGCACCCAGCTATTGGACTTTCCTGGAATTGTTTTTAGACGTCTAGGGTATCATACCATTCGTTCCAGTATCGTTCTTTGTTGTCATTTGGTTAATTTAAACAAATGAAAAGATGAATAACAATAAATTATGAGATTATTGGATTTATTGAATAGTTTGCGTATTTGCCATCCTCTAATTTACATAAATGAGGAAGTTATATCGCAAAATATTTACAAACGTGAAGTAGCTAATCGGTAGTCAAAATTCAAGGTATTGGAACGAGGGAATGACGCTGCACAGTAAGTGATTTCCGTGGTCAAACTACGAATTTAATTTTGTATTTATAAATATTTTACTAATTTAAATTGATTACTTTCTTTACCTAAATTTAGGCCGGTGTAGATTCGAGCCTCTTTCAACAATAGGTTCTAGTCAATCCACTCAATTCAAAGCTAACTGGCTCCAGTTAGTTGGGTTTCGTTTCACTTATAAATTTGCACCCTACCTATACATAAAACTAGATCTTCCTTTACTGAGTTGTGCTTCTGGAGCCGATTCGAAGACTCATCGAGTCAAAGCAATGATTTCCAGCCATTCTTCTTACATGTCTTACCTAGCCACCTTAGACAATGGCTAAGTCAATCTTACTGTGCAGACTTTAAAGTTCGTCGTTATATTTATATAATTCTTCACATTCCTTAAATACAAACGCTGAATTCCACAGTGCCCCCGAAAACGGTTTTTAAAACGCAAGGATGTCCAGATAATGGTAGCTATATAATTTTGTCTGATCAATTGGGGTGGACTAGGCGAACCATTAAAAATTAAATCATACAACTTTGAACAAATTAGTTAAACCGTAGGAATAACTTGGCACAATTTTGAATATTTTGAGCTTGGTAAAAGGGGGACTGAAAAAGCTTAAATTCGTTTTCTACACGAGCGATTTAAGATTAAAACACTCAGAGCAATCTGATATTTTCGAAAATTTCGAATTTCTAAGAGGAGGACTGGAAACACGTTAAATTCGTTTTTTAGGCGAACCGCTTAAGATTAAAGCTTACAATTTCTGAACATTTAATTTGTTGCCGAGAGCAAACTGGAATAATTTTGAGAAAAGTCTCTGGAAAAAGGTTAAATCATCGAACATGGGAACATTTTAAGTGACATTGCAAGATTAATTTTTAATTTTAGATTTATTTAAATTTTAATTTTTGTCCCCGTGCAGGGACGGGTTAAGAATATCACTGCAGCGACCCCAACGAATACATAGCGCTTGTCGTAGAAGGCTACTAAGGGGAAAATCACATCTAGGCAATTTTTAAAATATCCAGGTGAGCCTATATATCTTAAAACTGTCCCGCAAGTGTGCATGCGAATCCGTGGGTTGACACGATTGGAGATCACCGGTGTTGTAAAAGTAAGATCAAACATAAATCAAAAAATCAGGAGCATGCACGTGTCAAAACCAAATAAACGCTTAAACCCTACGTAACAGCAAACCCCACAGGCGGACCAGTAGGATGCAGTAAAGTGGGAGGGTTGTGATCCTTCTACTCCGGATCATAACTTCGCCGTAAGAAGAAGAAGATTGCAAGATTAATTTTTGCATACGTATGCGAAAATATTGCTTTTGATTGGTGCAACGATTTTAGGTGATTCACCCTGGAACAATCTAGAAAATGATAAATTTTGAAGACGGAGAATAAAACATCAGACTATGGATTATGGGATTATTGAAGCAACCCAGATAAACTTTTAAAATTTCGATTTTCGAAAAAAGGTTAGCTAACTTCACACATTTGCAGCCACTCTTACAATTTTTAACTTATTGCAATACAAATTTGGAACAATTTTGAAAAACCAAGAACAACCTGAAACAATTTTTAAAATTTTGAATCTCGTAGAGTTTGATTTTCAAAAAACAAAAATGTTTTGATTTATTCCTGACAATTCTCATATTTTGCAAAAATAATTTGGAACTGTCAAAAACAAAAGTAACAATTTTTACAATTTTAATTTTCGAAAAAATGAGTGGTTTTGAAAATTTGGACATACCTGCATACATATCTTGCGAACTATGTATGAAACTCAGACGCCCAAATACCAAAGAAAAAGGCTAACTTCACATATTTTGAATTTAAAAATTCTGACTTCGGACTTCAATTTAACGACCTTGAAAACTGATGGACTAATACCATTTCCATTTCCATCCCTTCTTTTACTTCAATAGTTTACGAATAAATTTAATTTGTTTATATTTCTCTGTTTATTTGCAGATGATAACGTGATTCGTTAGGTTTTTTTTTTTGTTGTCAAGTGTAGTTTCGAACAACCTAAAACCACTCAAGAACAACGGAGAACAAATTTCAAACATTTGTCTTTCTAATAGACGTTTCGTTGAGGCACTCTATTCCTTTTGACTTAATAGGAATGTTACCACTAGTCTTTTGTACCATTTAGTGGTGTTAATTTGTCATTAAGCTGAGACTGTACATTAAGCCTAAGCTTGGCTGTAGTTGTTTGAATTTTTGCCCGTTCTGGTCGTTGGAAATATTGGTCTTTATATAGATTAAGATAGCTGGACTGCCTGACAGTGGATCGTTAAATAGTACCTACAATTTTTACAAATACCAGACATCATTACTTCTACAACATCTTTCTCTAAGCCCAGTTGTTCCTTTTTACTCCTTGCTCCTATAGGACAAGTACATATTATTTACGCGAACATTTTGGGATTTCAACCAATCCTGATATTGCTATTAAATTGGAATTCGAAAAGTGGTTCTAGAAATTGTGTCCATCTGTTCGACTGTCTGCCTGTCCGACTGTTGGTGTATCCGTGTGTCCTTCTGTCCGCCTGTCCGTCTGTCTGTACTTTTATATCTGAGGTCTGTCGACCTATACTGAATTTTCACTCCACTCTCAGAATTAACGGTACTTTACTACAGGCCAATTTTTACAATTTTCTCAAAAACAACTTCAATGATTTCGATAAGAAGGCATATCTGAAGTAATGTGGGTGTTTGCAATAAGACCTACGAGGGTAGGTGAGACCGACAGGACGTGCTAATAGTTAGTAGTGTGAGATTCTTACTCACTAAAAATACCTCCCTTCAATCAGCATTAGTACTACAACTAAGTATCTAGTAGTTTACATTTCATATTTTCTACGTTTTGTAGATGACTTTCCAACGTAAGTTCTTGCTGCATCGCTAGTTATACGGTTGCTCTTTACTGAGCTATCGGACGGTTTTATCATTTGTAATCGATGAACTACATATCTACTCGTATTGTTCAAAATCTGAAGAACAAAGTTGTTACATTGACCGTAGAGTAGACATTGGTATTTTTGTGGGAATTTTTAACTTTGTTTTCGGAGGCTATTTTTAAATCTCTGTGGATATCGTCATTTCGAACATTATTTTCAAAAGTCTGGAGGGGGTTTCTATTACTTTTCTTGGTGCAAACCCATAGTTGAATACCATACGTCCACACGGGATTTAGCACTTCCTTCTGTAGAAGCAACTTATTCTAGATATGGAGCTTGGAATATCGCCCGAGCAATCAACTCATATACTCATACTGTACTCGTTCCCTAGTTCTAATTTATTTCTTTTTTACGTGTCCTTTTAATTTTAATTTCGCATTTAATGTCATACCTAGGTACTTTGGTTCGTTTGCGTTCCGGATTTTCATCAAGTTAATTAGGATGGGTACCTCGTTCAGTTGTTTGTACGTAAAATTTACATGAGTAGATTTGGCCCCATTGAGTACGAAGCGCCAAATTTTTATCTAATCATGTAGCTTATTTACAGCTTGTTGCAACTTTCCGGTAGCTTCCTCGACCATGTTGCTTGTTGACAATAGTTTATAACTGTGTTTTGTAATTGCGGCATGTCCTGCGGGTATAACAAGTATAAAATCGGACCAAGTACACTTTCTTGCGGTATCCCAGTCGCCATTTCTTTGAAGTACAAGTATTCGTTACCGTGATTACCACAGAAGAGTCTATCTACAATATAGGATTTTAGAATATTACATAGCAGTTTGGGAAAGAGCCGTATCTTGAGTTCCAATCTTTTGTTTCACACCTTCTCGACTTACGAAGTACCAAGAAAAAGACGCGAGTAGACCTTTTCTTTTTTAAGGGTCTTCTCGATTATATCTGTTATTCTAAGCACTTGATCGATTGTAGAATGCTTGATTCCAAAACCGAATTGGTCATCCGGAATCGTTCTTTGATAAGCTGTAGTCTTATAGACTTTTTGTCATTCTTAGCTTTTCCTGGTTTTAATACCAAAGCAACTTCTGCGACTTTTCATTGCCTTGGTACGTATTGCAATCTAAAAGCAGCGTTTATAATGTAGAGAAGCTAATTAATACTCGTACTTTCACGGGCAATTCTTTAAGAACCTATTCTGTTATTAAGTCGTAGCCAGGATTGTCAATTTCTTGTTTAAGTTCCGCGAATGTTGCGAATTTGATTCTACAATTGTCACTTGAAAGTAGCGGTTTTGCGAAAATTGGCTATTTATTCGGTATGTCTAAGACGATTTTATTTAATATTGATATCTGAGTTGTTTTCGAAATATGTAAGGAGATGATATTCAAATTTTTGACAAATGCGCAGAAGAGTTTTTTAAAAAAAAGTTTCTCCTAAATTTGAAATCTTAACAATTTACAATAGCTCCGGTCATGCCCTTTATTCTTCCTTTTTTGGACGTATTTTCGTTTTCGCATTTCGAAGCCCCTCTTTATAGATTCCCTCTCTTTTAAATGAATATTCATTGAACTCAAACTCCTAACGTGTTGCATTTAGAAGTTTAATTTACTAATTTGCAAACATTGTTCTTTTTTTGGAAAGCCTTCCTCTAAATCCTTCATAATCTGTCATATATCCTATAGCTTCCAATTTCATTTCCTCCTTGCCAATCATTCTGAAAACATCACCAATTTACAGTGCCATCCTTTAATATAACTTCCAAGCCTCTCACTCACATTGAATTCTATAAAAAGTAGCAAATAAAACAAAACCAAAATCCGCCATAAATTCACCACAACAGGATAAAGAATGCTTACAAAAAAAAAGAAAAGAATCCTCGTGAATCGAAACAAATGTTCAAATTATGCAAAATTTACATATTGATACGCAAACAAATGTGCCTTCAAGCCCTCCCCCAGGTCGGCCTTATTATGAAATTGACTCATTTGATATTTCCCTTCGCGCAGCAGTGTACTCGTCGTAATCCTTAAATCGTTCCCCTTAAATCAATCAAACAAGGGCGTGCAACATATGGCCATGTCCTGTGCGCTCATCGAGAAAAAAAAAATGTAAATAACGACGATGAAAACAAACAAAAGAAAGAAGACGCGGTTAAAAAAAAAAAAAAATCGAATCACCTCATTCCCTTGGGTTTAAAAATAAAAACCTACCCTCGCCATCAACCTGTGGTAGGGGTGGGTTATGGTTCCTCGTTTTTTCTTCGCTCAACCATTTCTCGTTTTTCTTTTTCAAATTCACAAGTGGCACAGGGCAAACCCACAAAATTGAAGAAAGATATTTTTTTTTTGCCTCCCACCTCCTCCTGCTGTATGGTATACAGAAAGCAAACCATTGTGTCCTTACCACCTTTTTTCTATTTCTTTTTTTTTTTCATTCGAAGAGGGTGGGTGGAAAATGGGAAGAGGTTTAAAATTGTTCTCCCGCGTAATCGGTCCAGGCGTGGTGTTGGTGGGTGGGGTGGTACTTTTACACACATTTTCACCCATGATAAAAACCCATCGTAAAATGGCAGCTTTCGCCTGCCACCCACCCTTGCGGGTGAAAAATTGCTGAGTTTTCCTGATTTTTTTGTCTTTCTTTGGTAACCTCTACTCCGCCAACCACACTGGCTGACATAAAATGGTTTATGTGCGTCTTCGGCGTTGCGATCCTGCTTCGCTGTTGCTCTGGCTCCGACAGCTTTTCCATCTGTAATTTGTTTCTGTATGTGGAGGGATATTTGTGTACGAGTACTCGGGTGAAATTTCCACCCCTGTGCTAATGCGCAAATAAAAATGGCAAAAAGGGTCTTGTAGCACTCAATTACACGCCCTGGTGACCATGGTGATGTGGGAATGGGAGCACTACCAAAATGGGGGGATGTTAGCGCGAGTTTCCGTTTTCATATATATTTTCGAGTTTTTTTTTTTTTTTTTTTGTTGAATCCTCTTTTCTGTTAACGTGTTCAGTTATTATGAGAGCAAGCAAGTTGCCATCTTGTTGATGGGGACAAAAGATACATTCACTTTTCCCCTTTTCACTGACTGGAGTGGGTGGTTTGACTGTGGCTGTGTGGGTATGTGTTGAAGGAACCGCGAGGATGGACAGGTCGCTTGGTCAGGACTTGCAATAGAGTGTAACAGTTGCGGCCTGGGGAAAAATACAAATATTTGCAATTGTAAATAGGTGCTTGGGGGTGAAGCTGGTTTGGGGATGGATTTTCTTTGTTTGGTTGAATTGAAAATTGGGTGCCAGTGGTTGACACCATTTTTTTTTTTTTTTTATAATTTCTTAGTATGTATGTATACGTATATGTATACATACGTATCTGCATGGTTTACGATTTTATGCAGTGAATGGGTATAAGGAGGTGTTGCAAGTCTTAAACGAATGCACTTACGAGATATGCGATTCATAATGTCAGGCCTGTTGCTAATTGAATGTGTATATACTTGTTAATTCAAAAGTTAACTAAAAATTAGTATTTGTATATCACGATCAATTTCGGGTGGTTGCCCCAACAAACGTTTCCAAAATTGGAAAAAGTGGCGCTTGGACAAAAAGTGGACTGTTTGTGAGGAAGCCTTTTCATTACTTGTTCTAATAAGGGCAAGTATTGGTGTCGGAAAAATTGTCGATCTCAAAATTTTGATCAATTATCAATTATGTCTGTGTGTGTACTGAATTGCAACCTAATAGACTGGATGGGTTTACTTTAAACTTCATATCTGGGATCTGTGGAGTCAGAATTCGAGGCGAAATGATAATTTTCATTTTAACCTCAAAATATTGAATGGATTTTCTTGAAGACGACTCTAACGATTTTGTTAAAATTTTATATTCTGGTTATATCATTTAGTTTAATAAGTTACTAAAGACGAATAATGATACTTTTGTGTGTTTGCTTGTGATCCGAACAGTACAGGTTCGAGCCCGAACGGGGGACAGCAACCAAGAGCCACCCGGGCATAAAAGAGAAACGAATAAAGTCAAAGTTTCTCCAACCACCACACTAAAAAAAGGATTTTTGCTTGATTGTTCAATGGGACGAAAACCGTGTCTGAGTGATCAAGAGTTTGGAGATTTCCCTTAAACAAAAAATGCTATTTTACTTACATATAACCGAATCTTTGAAAATTAATTATTTCTTGGATATGAAATTTTTGTTGAAAATCGGTCATTATTTGACATATCATACCAAATTTTTGAAAATTGACGAAATAAGTTTTTCGCGCACTTAAAAAAAATATATTTTATCAATTTAGCTTTAATCTTAAATCTGAGTAATTTTTAAATGAACGCCACATATGTAGGTGCAAGTACATGCGACCCAGTCGTGCACTTTATTCTGCGATTCTGTCGAAAGAGATACGAAACAACTGACTGTCCAAAACAGTATTTGTACTCGTATGTGCTATCTATCAGCTCTCATCTGAATCTAATCTCTATGTTGAATGGAAAGCGCGTCTAGCACAAAAACTAATCGACAGCGACATAAACTACGTCGATACTGCGATCAGTAAAGTAGTTGTTCCGTCGGAGTCTGTCACAACTCTTGATCTACATAGGCTATTTCTAATAGAAGATGTCTAATCAACTATAAAGGAGTACATTAATATATCAAAGTAGTGATGTCGTTAAGGTACGATGAATCTATGGACATATGGTAGGTTATCCCGTCTTTGGGTCATATTCTCATTAACAATGTGGCTTAAAGAGTTGAACATGTAGGCCTTCCATTTCTTTAACTGAACCTTCTCAAAAACCAGCACAGCTGACAAATTATTCTCAATTTTTAGCTAACTTTGAACACAGTGCTGTTGTTTCATCGTCTCGCTACATTTCCAGCTTTCTTTTACCACGGCGCATGCTTAACTAGACTTTTTCATTTTTCTACGGTACTGGGACTCAAGCTCGCTTCCTTTGCGTTGAATGGCTGCAACTCAAAATTTCAAGGTGACTACGAGCAACCAAGTTCTGTGGCCTTTTTTTGATCTCCAGACAATGCCCCCTTCTCCGGTTATAAACACATTGTTTACAGATCTCCAGCGCTAATCTATATTCGCTAATCTAATTGCCTCGGTTCCTTGAGCAAGAACGTCCCAAAGCTGTTGGCGTACCATGGGATCCCTTAAGCCTGTCGATCTCTTACCTGGCTCCTCGAAGTGAGTTATTTCCGGGTGTGTTAAAGGCTGAGGATATAAGCTACTATAGGATGCTGATATAGTTTTACTTCACGTTTATTTCGCATATCTAAGAGGCAATAACGAAATCGTTAACTAATAGTTGTATGGTCAAGTTGGGTTGGAATTTCGCTTCGCTGAAGATCAGTTGACATTCAACTGATTTTATAGCAGGTCATACGGCGTTTAGTGTTGCAGAAATCCACAAATCTTTGACCGTTATTACAGAGCCCATGGGACCTTCGGACTGACATCTATATACATAAGTCTCCCATCAAAATTACGATTTCTCCTTTAGGTTTCAAATTGCCAGCAGCACTTTGTTGGTTATAGAAATCATCGGGTTGTAGAAATCATCTTACTCTTAATGCTTTTGCGCATATCTGGAGTTAAGTAAGTGTGGGTACACTGGACTCACATGCACTTCCAGATGATTTTCAGTGGTAGAGTACTCGTAAGATAGTTTTACGCGTTGGAGATTAGAGATACCGAAACTTGTCCTGGGTGTAGTAATCGGTAGCTAACTGCTTCCAAGTTCTCATGTTTGAGGCACCTTTGAATAGTTTTCACTATTCGTGAATCCACAAGTTAGTGCCAAATTACGGAACCAATTAATAAATACTGGCTACTCTTCTAGTTGTACCGAAAATATTATAAGTTCCCTTGAGATCACATGTCTGTCTGTTAAATGCATGTTGTTCAGTTTTGGCGTACATAAGGTTGTATAAATCGGATTGTATCTGGCATTATGTAATTTGAAGATTCCCAGTCATCGTTGGTTAGTTTCTTCCTTCTTTTCAATAAAATTGCAACAAAATGGTGACCGAAGACACGACAGCACTGAGATAGATAAACTGTAGTCAAGATCTTTCAAATACTTCGCATTTGTTTCTCAGCCTCTAGCCAGTTAACTTTTTAAATATATGTGACTCTATAGAGAATACCCAACAGTACTGGAAATTCATCATTAACCTAACGACTCCGGTTCATGTTAAAACCTTTTAATTTCAATTACACTAATGCATCTATGGTCAGATCAGGGTTGAAGTAATATTACGTGACCATTGTCTTCCACAAAGTGTTTCATTAACTATCAATACCGTCGAGCCAACTTGATGATGATGAGCCATAGTACCTACAACAGCATGATACTGAAGACCTGAGCCGGCCAATCCACTCCCTTTATTTTGCCAATATAAATTAGAAACACTAAAAACAAACACTTTATAGGTGAAAGACGCATAACCAAGAACATGAGCAAACAAAAAATGTGGAAAATTACCGAAATGCCCGACCTCTCTTCTTCTACCATCTACCCAATTAAATAGCACTGTCATTGGATGGGATGCCACCGTAACAAGCGGAGAATGACACACGCAGCGGTAGTACCAACAAGCCACCACCAGACTGGCAGTACGAAACGCAAACAGACACAGTCGGAATGTACGGAAACAAAGATCTAATTATCCTAATGGCCCTTTTCATTTAGTGGTCCGACAAATTGCTACAAATTGGATTCGACCGACACCAGGATCATTTGGCGTTTCACAATTTTCGTACACATAGCGGTTTATGGCATGGTGTCGTCATAGTCACCTCCTGTCTCACTGTCAGTTGGTTGGTTGTTTTTCTAACGCAAGGACACTGAGAGGGTAAACATGAAAAAGAAGGGGGGGAAAAAGAACAGCAGATATAATAGAAATTATCCTTGAAACACTTAAATGAAACGGACACCTTTCTTACACTGGAGATGGAGGATGATGATGATAGTGCTGGTGTAGAGGTAGCATGCAATCGAAAAAACCACAAACACGAAATTGTTCCCGAAAAAGGTGGCTTCTTGTTTTTGTTCCTTCCAAGTGGATGGTGATCTTTAAATGGAAGGCGGCAGGAAGCCGATTACCAAGTTTTGCAGTTTTACTTGACTTCACAAGTGGAAAATGTTTGACGATTAACAAAAAAAGAGGTTGAAACTTAGTATATAGCTAGAAGTTTTGAACATTTCAGGCATGAGAGATAAAGCCCAACCTTTATGCATGTAACAGTTGAGACTGTCGCGGAGCGACAGTCATGCTGCTCTTTTGTAAATAATTCTAGAAACTTAAATTTAAGTCGCATAGATTGCGCAATTAATTTTACTCTATATTTCATAAGTCCACTAAATCATTGAAGAGGCGAATACCAATAGATCTAACAATTTCAATTGTCTGTGGGGAATGCACTCCAACTACGTTCCTATAACTTCCAAGCATCACTACCTTTTAATGGCATAGTACATAGGAATGATTCAATTGAACAGGACCTTGAACACTGCTTTAATATATGCAAGTATACCTACTAGAGGACACTGTGTAGAATCTGGAGTAGGAGTGACTGGGCTATATATCGATGTATCTATAAGGATCCAAATATCTAGCATTACTGGTCCACATTTCAGATGGAAATTCTAGAATTTGTCACAGCGGCCTCAGAACTGGCGCATGGAATTCTAGGGGAAATTTAAATCATGTTCTTCGTAGATAGCCCAGTCGTAGCCAATGAAATCGGCTCTAAGCATAACAGTATTTCTGGGGAATGAGAAAGTGGTATTTAATATTAGGTTCTGCAACTTAGTGGGGAATTGAAGACTGTCTAACCAGCCTTCCATATTTGAACAAAGTTTCATTGTATCTGCTTTAGAAGGAATCTAAAAGAAATTCAAATAAAACCAAACAAAGAAAAGCAGAGAATCAGTGTATAGCTGACAGTGGCACAACACCACCTAGAACTAGAACCATGGTTGGCTAAATGAGGATCCAAAATATTGAAGCTGTTTAATAAATCTAAGCCGAATGGAGAATTGCAAACTAAGAAGCCCACTTTCGAAGTAGCTTGCCGAGCACTGATAGGGGGATACTGCTGTATCACCCTGCAAATCAAGCAGAGGAGACTGAAGGATATCTGCGCCCATCTGGACAGAACAATGGCTGAAGGTAATTTTCATTCCAAATGTGGGCAAGAAATATATAGTATACATTACTACTCGTAATCCGAATACATTACCTGGTTGGCTGATGGTGGATGGTTATACATATTAGAACAAGTGTTATATAATAGATCTACATATGTACATACCGGGCAGGCAGATCGGCGAAGATTGCTCTCTCTCATACGTACACAGTGCCGCCGTCTCCACATTCCGCCAGGCATAATATACAGGTAACGTTTTCCACAAGTCCCATGCTTAAATGGTACCCAAAGTTACCATCGCTGTAAGGGTGGTGTAGCTAGTGGATAATGTGTTTGCTTCTGACTCGAAAAGTTATATCAAAACCTGTAGAGTACTTCTAATCAAGGTAAAACCTTGAATTAGTACAGAGATAGTTCTTGGGCAAAGTAACAAAACCGCAAAATCAATTTTTTAATATCGTTTCCAAAAAATTGGTAGGAGAAGGTTGTACGGTCGTAAAAACTTATGGGGTATATCCAGTCTACGTAGAATCCTGAAAATTGGTACATAAGTAGCACGTTTCCTAAAAATGGACAGGGATCGGGGCCATATGTCAATCATTGCGGCACATCATCCTGTGGTACGTATATCATTTTTAAGGAGTTGATAAGTATATTCCAGAACCGTTTATTTTATTTCAATGGGATACAACGTTCAATAGTTATTATTAAAAAAAAAACCTTTTTGTAATGCAGATAGGTTTGCAATAAAAATGACTCAAGTACCTGAAATCTTACCTAACGATGGCATGATTATTACATTACATAGGTATGCCCCATGCCTAATTTTTGCAAAAAAGTATTCACATCTCATCAAAAACAGTGGCCAAGTTGTCTAGTACAAAAATATTGTAACAATCAGCAACGGAAAGGAGTGAGAAATTAAAGTGTGCCAAGTTTAAGTTGTGCCAATGCCTTCCCAAATATAAATTGACACTTGGAAAAAGTATATTTACGCACGTAATTGGTTCACCACTACCATAATTGGTTCTATGACTATTTGCAAACAAATATGTATCTAAGGAGCATACACATTTGTAAGAGATTCCGGTTAATTTATATGATAATTAATTATACCGCTAATAAACTCGCTTCCAACTGAAACTTAACATTTGCAAGCCAATCAATTTATACCTTCTATCATAATTAGGAAGTTCTTTAAACATATTTAATTAGCGAATAGTAGTAGCTGCAGTCTACGATCATTTATAAAATATTCATAAAAAGGCGATATTGTTATATGGTATGATGAAAGCATCTTTCATTTTGCTATATTAAGTTCCAACGAGTTGTGATTACATAATTTCAACAACCGATTAATATCTGCCTGGAATCTAATGCAGTCAGCTATATTATTTATACGAGAAAATAATTTAAAATCATCCGCGAAAGTTAGAATAAAATTGGAATATTTCATAGACATAATTCACAAATAAATTAAATAGCAAAAGGCCCAGATGACTACCTTGTGGGACGCCAGAAGTTGCTTCAATTACGCGAATTGTCAAACCACCGACCTTTACCATCTGCCTTCTGGTACTGAAATAATTGAAAAAAACAGTTAAGCATTGGGAAATGAAATCCCCAAATGAAATGCCTTTTTTATAATTTGTGTAGAGTACATCAACTTGTAGATACCAATTTTGAAAACAAATCGTATTAGTAATGTCCGAGAAGTAGCCATTTTTGAAAATCCGCGAAAAAAAAAATAGTAAGCCCTCTGATTGTAAACATTCACATTGTCTCAGATATGAATTTTGTTCATAATCGTTGAAGCCATTTTCGAGAAAATTACACTTGTTCAAAAACCTCAAGTAAAAGTTAATTTTAAGGCTAAAATTCAGATATGAAGTTTGAAGAAAATGTTTAGGCTGCAGTCTGAGACAGAATAGACAATCAAACGGACAGACGGATAGGCGTATAGACGGACAGACAGGCGAATAGAATTGCAAGAGTTTCTATATTGATTTTTGAAATTGAAAATTTTCACAAAAACAGTACTTGCTACTGAAACACATGGAAGTATTTCTTTCTCTCGAGAAGAAATTGTCCCACAGCAGATCGAAATAATGTGCACGACGATAAAAAATTAAATATTTTCCAAAACTATCAAATATTGCTCATATATTGATTTCTAACTAAATCGATTCAGTTGTAAAAGAAAAGTAGCAAATTTTCAAAAACCAGCTAATAAGTAAAGTACCGTTATACGTATTTTTCATCAAAAACTAGGCCCGCCGCCATCTGTTGGCGGAATCCACTGAAGCTCAAATATTAAAATCGTTTATGTCGTTTTCGAAAAAATCGATTTTTTTTTACAAATTAGGCCATTCGTAAAGTACCGCTAATTTTGGGATAACAATGAAAATTCCAATTTCTCCTCCAATTGTGAACAATTGTGAACCCAACGACCCCAGATATGACATTGAAAGAAACTCCGTAAAGCCGTTTAGGCTGCAGTCGAACATACACACAGATAGACAGAATTGAAGACCCACTTTATTGAGTTTAATACCCACTCGAGATAGGTTATAATTTACGGTGTGGATGAAATTCTATGAAGAAAACAAGATGACTGGGAATGACATGAGAAAAGCTGATGGAGCGAATACAATTTTCCAAAAGAATTTAATTTAAAAAGAAAAGTTCTGTTCATAAAATTCAGAACAAAACAACTAAAAGTAGAAAAACAACGTAAAGGTTCCAAATATTGAAAACCAATTAATCTTAGCTTGCGTGTTAGACACATTTGAACCCATTAAATGGTTGCTACCTTTCGATCCTTTCACACTGTCTTCCAAAAATACAACTGCTGATTTGTCCAAAGGACCTCATCAAACGGGTTAAACTCTCACGCACATGCCAGCCGCTGATGTTAAATCCAAAGGCCTATTGAAAATGTGTCGATTCGGTTCGTAAAACGTTTATCCATTATACGACAGTTTCAACGCAACCGCAGGTGAAATGAACTGAATCAAAGGAATTAGAATAATTATGGGTATCGATGAGATCAATTATTTGAGTGGCCGTTTCGTGTCGAAATGTTCGATACCAAATGTCGTTTGAAAGGTGTGAATGTTGGATCAAAAATCTCCCTTGGATTGGGCAATTTTTATCAACTTTGTTGAAGTATTTACCACATGATTTACTATCTGTTTTTAAACACGTAAAATGGTTTCAAAGATTAGTTACAGCGTACGAGTATCATAAAAAAGTCGAAAATCAAAGAGAATTTTTTATGGCGGGTTCATGTGTTGGAACCGAAATGTAAATATTTTGTCAACCTCAACCCCACAGATTAATCACGCAATCTGTTCAATTAATAAAGAAAAAAAAAAATAACTTAATACCACATCCCTCATCTCGCATCCCTATGCTCGTAAAGTAGTAGTAAACCCTTCCTCACTCCCTTCGGTCTTAAAAAATTAACATAAAATCAAGAAGCATCCCACCAAAGGCACACACCACAAATTATATGTCGTCGTTAATTTCTCTGCTAATCTACCGCAGCAAATATGATTTCTGTCATAAACTCAATATGTCTGTCGTGTGATGCGAATGGCGGCGGTACGGTGTGTTGTGACAGTTGCGAGATGATTGAGCGAGTTAAGGAACATTTCGAAGCGTTTTCGAAAATTTTATCGCTTCGGCTTATAATCCCCCAGCAGTGTTGGTGATGTTGATGTTGTGGCACTTTGTGTCTCCTGTGCTATCCCTCTAATCACTATCAAAATATGATGACTTAAATTAAGTCGACAAATGAGGGGTAACCGAGCCAAGCAGCATAAGTTGAGGAAGAAAGGAATCACACGTGAGTGAGTATAAATGACTTCGGATAGATAGTTTTCGGTCGTTTAAAGGGATTTGTTACACTCAGTGTGTGCGCGGTGAGTGAGAGTAAATCCTTTGACCATAGCAAATGGAATACGAAACAAAGTTGCAATAAAGAGGCAAAAAGATAGTAGAATTGAAATTTGCCGCGCTGAATTATTGATTACACGTAAATGCATCAGTGGAACGCAGGTTTAGCCTACAAAACTGAAATACATTGGTGGTTAAAAGTTTGCGAATACTAAAAATATTTTCCGAGGTTGACCGACTTTTTTAACCAATTCTTATTCAAATAGTAACTTACCCTTATTGGTTGCCTATGTATGCAGGTAGTATATAACTACATAGCTCTGGCAAAGTCTAATTTGGACTTTTTAACAACACAGCGACGAGAGTCCGTAAAGGTACTTCCAAATTGCAATACGAAAAATCACCACATGAACGTTTGAAAAGTGGCATACAGTGTCCAAACTAACTTCAAGAACTAAAGAAGAAAACTGGATAAAGAAGGCTCCATTATACGGTTAGGCACTACCCAAATACAGTCGCAAAGTAAGTTGGTTGTTAATAGATATGCAAAGAACATAATAATAATCTGGGGATCATTCAACGTTTTAGGTATAGGAATGGCTGGTACGCTGATACGCAAGGGGTTTTCAAGATCGTAGGGGACTCTTAGCACAGATATTAAGCCCCTGATACTATAAAAATAGAAAACAAAAATTATTCAAGGATAAAAAAGATGAAAGAAAACTTGCTTATAATTTAAAATTAAGTTTTCAGTCTAACATTTTCTAATGCTATAGCTCAAGACCGGCTAAACAGATTTCTATACCGTTTGCTTTATTCATTAGGGAATTATTTCGGAATGTTAAATATTACCCTTCGTTATGTAAAAACAGTAGCCCATCCTGTTAACCCAATTTTGCAGGATATTTTAGATGGTACGGGGCTCTATTTCATTTTAGTGCGCAAAAGATCGATTGTTCGATGGCTTGTATGGGACGTACTGCCATCTTGCTGGAATCAGAAATCATGCAAATTCTGGTAAAAGAGAAAAAAATCTCCGTTGGCCGTAACGTTGTTGCCATCTTTATCTTCGGAGAAAAATGGGCCAATAATGCCGCCATTCCACAAACCACAGCAAACAGTCACACGTATTCTCATTATTCGCATAAATTAGCATGCCAATCTCACGAACTTTCTTCATAAACTTGCGTACGAAAGACCCGGTTGATGCATTATTTTGACCAAAATTTCTTCTCAAAATTCGCACTGTTTCGGCAACAGAGCACAGTTTTCAATATTTCCCAACGTTGTTCAAGCGTAAATCGATTTCATTCATTCCGCCGAGTTATGATACTGTGTTTCTGTAAATTTTTTGAGCGCGAAAGAGCAGTCAGTGTCAAAATAGCATGTAATTTAAAAAGGAACGATGATGGCTCACCCGTTAATATAATGACAAAGAGTCCTCTATACCTACGGGTGGAATTACGAACATCGAAAACTTGGGTACGTTAATGCATGACTCTTATTCTATGCTATGAGTGTGCAAAGTTTGAGCTTTCTAGTTAGGGACTTCTGGTGTGTGCAGAAAGCCTTATATTGGGAAATATACAAATATAGGCATCGGAAAGTCAAAATTAGGCAGTTTTTTCACAAATTTATTTTGAATACTTTGCAACACCTTGTATTTCGAAACTCAAAAATCCGGCTCTGCACAGAGCTCTCTTTTAGGTCAAGACTAGTGATAAACTTCAGCTTTCTAGGTCATCCGTGGTATTGTGTAGGTCTCGGAAAGACACAACTAAGTAGGCCTTTGCCTAACAAGTTATATATTGTGAATATGTACATAAGTATGTTCAAAACGCTTATAAAAACTTAACCCATTTTAATATATTTTTCCTGTTGTTGATTACCGACAATTTTAAGCTCTCACTTATCTAGAATTGATTTATTAATGCTGCCATTAGGTTTAGCTTTATATACCAACAGTCACGTATACTTTTCGTTAAAGAAAATGACCTGTCAATATCTTTTCAGATCATATATTTTTTAAGAAAAAAATAGTGAAGCACGACTCCGCACATAAAGGGTTCCGTTAGAGCGAAGATTCTTTACAAAAGACAGGTCGTTCTCCTCGCCATTTTTTTCTGTAACTGCTAATTGTTGAACCGATTTTAATGGATTTTTTTTTTTGTTGGTTAGAGCATTTTCTAGGGAAGTGATTTTTCGGATGGAAGCACGGATAGATGGACGGACGACCATCGATAGCAATAGCAGTAGGGTTCCGTGATTAGTATACGGAACACTGGAAATGGCAAATAGTTTCTAAGTAATAATATTCACATTCACGCCTTCTTTTATTGGGCGGGTAAAAATATGAGGAATAGGGTATCATATGATCCGTTGTAGCTTTTCTGAATATTTTTTATTCGCCTGTGTTAAGAGAAAATAGAGATAGTCGTACTTACTTAAGTAAAGTACCTGTAATTTGATGCTAGAACGAAAATTTGAAATTTGCCTCAGAGCATTACCATGCAGATCTCAAATATGAAATTTGAAGAAAATCGGACATACAGGCAGACGTATAGATAGAATTGCGAGACCATCTTTTTGAGTTCTTCTATTATATGACATTAATATCAAGATTCATCCTCGAGATGGACAATTTTCACGAAAACAATACTTGCCTATAAGAGCAAGTAAAGACGAAGAAAGAATGGACGCGCTGGTTCTATAGGTAGAATGTATAGTTCTGTTATTTTAACATCATCGGGTTTTGTGAAACGTCAGAAAAAAACTGTGAAACCTAGTTAATCTGTAAGTTATGTTTTTTTTTGCAATGGTCAGGTGGAAACAAACAGTTTTTGTTCCATGTAAGACGCCTTGCTCGAGAACCACTGAACAGATTTGATGAAATCTGCCTAAAAATTTGATGAAGTTTCGGATTTAAATTGAGTCGAATATATAAATCCGGTCCATCTGAAAGCAAAAGCGAATGGAGATAGGATTAGAAATTAATATATTACTTTTCACCGCACATATTCCTGAAAAACTGCGCGAGGCAGTTATAATTTCGTTATAATTTTTCCTTTACCTCGGGCTACAAATGTTCAATAGTAAGTTATTAGTACGGTGGCCACGATATAGTGGGTAGTGTGTTTGCTTGTGATCCGATCTGTGCAGGTTCGAACCCGAGCGCGGGATAGCAAATAACATCCAGATTTTGACTTTATTCTCTCCTGTCAGTACACCAAAATGGGATTTCTATCTGGGGTTTCAAATCACCAAAAATCGAGTCTGAGTGCTCCAGGATTTGAAAATTTCCATTTTTTTATAAAAAAAAAAGAATCTTAGATGAAATCTTTTACAAAATATCATATGTTTGTGGTCAAAATGGATCAACGATGACCTGCCTTTCATCTGTCAAACATCGGCGGGTAAAATTGTCATGAAAAACTTTTCACTTGAATTTACTGTTCAAATATGACATACAACTGTAGGTCCCATTCATTTGTATGTTCGTTTGGACTATTTGTAGTTGAACACCTTGTCATGCTATTTTCAAACTTAAATGGAGTTCCACTCCAAATCTCAGTAGACAGCAGCAGAGAAGCCCACGAACCATAGAAAAAGTACAAAAACTGTGAAATTATTAATTTTCTTAAAAAACTGCTTCCTGAATTGTTTATGTTCTATTTTATAACCTTAACCCAAAGTGCATGAAATCTCTTGCATTCTAGTGTAGTACGTCTTCAGCGTGTTGGTATACTGCACTTCGATCAAAATTTATGCCGCGCCGAATAACTTTGCACGTTTTTTCTTTCATCGCATCTCTGCGCCGCCCTGTAATTAAGTCACTTGCCACCGACACCTTATTTCGCCCATAAAAATAAAGCGGTTTATAGCTTTGTGCCGTGTGACCCTATTCTGGTTGCTGCTGCTGCCCCAATCTCATCCTGTGTTGTGCGAATTTCCATCGGTTTGCGCGTTAATTAACTTCCCAACTCTACAGATTTCTCCCTGCGTCGCACCACATCAATAAAGAACGAACGGCAAAAGCAATAAGAAGAAGAAATACCAAAATGAAATCAAAAACGCCTGCCAACGCCTCGTCGTGCATAGAAAATCAGAAATCAGGAGCAATCGAGACTCACCCAGCCTCCTATCCTCTACTGTATGTCGACTGAAGTGAGTGACTGGTGATGCCTGTGCTGGTGCTGGTGGTGGATATCTACTCAGTTAAGTACATACAGCTCTATAACTGTGCCGCCCCAAAGTTAATGGCTCCCAAGTCTTTCATTAAAACTTTCGGCAAATTATCGGGTAACATATGCTCCAAGGCATCCTGAAAATTAAACATTTCGACTTGAATTTCAGATCAGCAGTGTGGCGACAAACCACCCTTGGTAGCCTGTGTGCCAGTGTGCATCTCTTTCGCTCGCTCTCAGCCCTCTTGGGAATAGGTCCCCATTGTCTCCGACAAGTATTCGTCTCACGTAAACTCTTTTATGTATCCCCCTGCAGTCAAGGATATTTGAAATTCACCCCTTTTTCGTTCGTTCGGTCGGTCGGTCTTAGTATAGTATTCTCTCCCTGTGTACTGAGTCTCAGGGGAAATTTTGCGAGATTGCGCCCTCGACACGGTTGCTCCGTTTTCTTGAATTCATCCCACACTGCTCGTCCAACCCTGTGCATATATTTCATCTCGTAACAGAGAAGGACGACCAAAGTTCAGCATGGTCACGCTGGTGTTGTGTACATAAGCATCAGGACTGAATGCTGATACCCTGCCCTGCTCCTTCGTCGTAGTCGTCGAGCTGTCCGATATCCTCTTATTTTGCCTGTTTTTGGAAAACCATTTCGAAAGTATGTGATGACACTTCGTTGTATTTGCCGTAAGTAACGAGATAGACCATGGCGTCGTAGTCGTCGTTCTCGTTCTCGTCCTCCATTTCGTGTATTTGGTGGTAGTGCTCTCGTGAAAATTTGCCACTTCAACAACTCCTTGGAGGCATCCCCCTCCACCGACGATGGGTGGTTTCCTCCATCTTCACCATCCCTATGGCGAATTGATGCTCCGCAGAATATCAAGCAGGGTGAAAGGATGAAAATGGAAGTTTTCGCAGCTTCTTTCTTCCTTTTCGTGTGCTTTATCGGGTGTTTTTTTCCTCTGTTGCCTCCGTTCACAGGACATTATCGATTTTTTTCACACAAGGATAGCCATTTTTTTTTTTTTAGTTTCGGGGTTCACCTTTAAACTAGTTTAGGGACGAACGAATTTAAAAGTTCGTTAGTTTCGTAGATGAGCAAAGTTTATTGTAAGAGTTTTCAAGTTATTGAGAAGAATTACGGAATATAGATTGGGAAAGTTTTACAGGGTCTACGCCGGTGGCTGAGGGGGTGGATGCCGGACAGAATTTTAGGTGTGGAAAGTTTAAAAATTGGATTTTTTGAAAAAGATGAGAATTTAATTTCGATCGAATTTTTATTAAAAGTTTATGGTAAACAGATACGAAAAGCTCTGCTTCAACAACAGATTGTTAGGACTTATAAATAAGGCTAGAGGCAGAAGAGATGCGTACTAGGATTGCATTATTGACTTGTCTGAAAGGTAATAATGCACATTTTGTTCCGGGATTAATGTATTCTAGAAATATTGCAGTTCTGAAATTCGTACATACATATGTATGTATCTAAGCGCCCCTTTTGAAAATACCAAACGTATCGTCGACTCCCCTTTGTGTCCACTGAATAACTAGATAAGTTTGGAGTATTGCACAGTGTCCAGAAAGTCGAGCGATTTTCTCATTTGTCAGGTAGGTAGGGGGAAAATCCAGTGATGATATCGAATCAAGGACAATGACTTTTTATAATATGACTACGACAGCAAGTTTTGAGCTTCTCATCAAAGACCCTTGAAAGATGTTACTGTTACTTCAGATACGACGCTTGTTGCTTTGAACACCATTTGGGTAAGCAGACGTCTTTTATAGATTAACCCATAGCACAAACAGGGAGCAAAACCTTGACGAAAGACAGCACAGACGAGCCATTTGGTCCTAAAGAGACAACACACTGAAAACTTTTTTGTCTTAAGAGAGATACATTGTACGTGTTTAGAGTGAGGGCTATGGACATGGGACTACGCATACAGGGTTAAAAACTGTTTTAATGCCTTCTCTTGGAAGACTAAGGATACTCTGTACAAGACTTACCCTATCTTCATTACAGCGGAGAGGTATGGACTTTGGTGGCCCAAAAAAAAAAAAATGTTTACGGTTTTTTTTTTTTAAAATGGATATTCATGAGTGCGCTTTACGAAACATTGACCTGATCGAATAAATCTGAATAAACTGACTGGCGCAAGGTAGATATTGAAATAAAGTAGATATATACTTTCATAAGGCAATAATAAAAACAACTCCAAAATCTCTCGAAGTAAAAGGGATCGTATGTATATAATTTTTTCAGGGAGATATAAAGTTAAACCATATTTTCGTTTCCCTTCCACAAGTCATCTTAGCCAGAGTCGCTCTTCATACGCTAGCGATATCTTCAAGGATATCCCCATCTTCTTTAGATGTGATACTTGAAATTATTACATCTTTTGGATAACGCTGCTATCCATTTTATCGTTTCTCGCTTCATAGTTAAAGCTTCTTTCTTGGTAGAGCCTACCGATATTCTTACAGCATTTATGGCTTGTGTTTATCTGTGGCCCACTTTCGCTAATGCCCCTCAACATTCCCTTACCAAAAGCAGCAGATGGTTCAGGACCCAGAATTTTCGAGGCTAAAACCTGCGTTAATTGTGTGTCCGCCTTTTTATTTCCTTCGATGCCTATGTGTCACTTCATCCAAACTAGTGTCTCTGTATTTTGATTGCCCCATTCGTTGAATGTATATGGAAATCTCTTCTATTTGCCCCCAAAAATAGTTCCAATTATAAAGGAGTCCTACAATAACGCAAGGTGTTTAGTTCTGGACAATGGACAGCTCTCCTACTATTCCAAAGCTTAACAGGGAGTGAGACAATGGGATATTCTGTCGCCAATCCTCTTTCTACTGGCGATGCACTGACTACCACCGTAGGAGGCATGGTATCAAATTGAGACCGTTTAAAAGTTGGAATATGCAGATGATATCTGTTTCCTGGCAAGCACCATCAGCGGGCTGGAAGAGATGTGCCAATTACTGCAGGTGAATGGAGAGTCGGTCGGTCTAAGCATCAACGGTAAAAAGACAAAAATTATGCCCACAAGCCACTTCTCAAAGGAGGTCGAACAGTTTAACTACCTGGGAAGTTTTGTATCATCTGATGAGAGAAAGGACCTAGACGTTAAAAGCAGAATAAATAATGTTCGAGTCTTGGTATCCCGTATCCTATTTGGAAATCTAGTCAAATCTCCTTGCGTCTCTTCGAATCCAACGTCCACGGAGGGTTGGAAGACTAAGAGCAACGTGGAGATCAATAATGTTGGCAGAAGCAGCTACCCAGGGGAAAAAGTGGCCTCAACTGAAATATCCGAGAGAAATGGAAGAGATTTGTCTTATAGGAACTTCATTATATAACATTGGATTTCTGATGGACTCTACACCAATTTTGCATATTAAACATGTATCGTGTATGAATTTTTGTTTTCTGCGACACCTTTTCCCAGACCCTTGCGGCAAAACTGCAACAGACTAAATTCAATTCCAATGGATATCCTGGAGCATGATCAGTGTCGATTGTCTTTTCTTGTTGAATATTATTCAAGGTCTCAATCAGGGCCCGTCAAGTGGAAGAGACAACTACGTCCTTGTGTGTACTTCAATCAGATAACCAGGATCTCATTTACTTTTGATTAAATACATATGATACATGCCTACCGTTTCCCATTTTAAAAGAAATTCATTAAAGTTAATATAACCTTTTACCGACCTAAATCAATATTTTTCTTTGCATCCGATAACTATAATGAAAAATAAATTGTATAAGTACTACGTTCATATTATTATTAAGAAAGTCATGTCCATTTTATTACACGAAAAAAGGTTATGCACCCAAGTATTATTATTAAATATATTATCGTTTAAGTATGAAGACAAGTTATTTACATTATATTGTAATCAACAAGGTATATATATGTATATAGTTAGTTCAACTAGATTCTTGTAAATCAATTAACAATCTCAATCACAAAGTGAAATTGATTTTTATTATAGGTAAGTGTAATTTTATGTGTCGCTCAGGTTGATAAATATAATATAATTATTGTTTAATAAATCGGATGTAGAAAAATATATTGGCCATTATTAATTCACGTTGCCAAAGTACAGCAGCGCAAAGATGAAATCGGTCTAAGTGTTATTAAAGCAGAAAATTGCCCACCTGCTGTTTGGATATTTAGTTTATGCTTAATAGAGCGTAGTAATTATGCTTTTTTGTTCTTTGCCCATTTTAGATATATCATATATACGAGTATATGCTGGTTTTTTTGATAATCTGAAACTGACCTGAGAGAAACTGTGATTCACAGGAACGATTCCTTGTTTGATCTTTGCGCTGGCGTAATTTTTCGAATTTATAACGAAGAAATGATTGTCATCAGTGCCCGGTGGCCAGCAACCCGCTAATGGAAAGATTGTATCTGAAAGACAAGTAGATACAAACATTTTATTTACACCGTAGGTCCGGATGATAGGAGGAAGCTCTGTAGTTCTTTCTGAAAGCTGAACAATTCAAAACGGCTACTAATTAATCGATCAGCAGTAAGGGGTTTTTTGACCAGCAACATAAAATTATTTTTATATTATTTTTTGATCTGCAGAAAATTAAAAACCAGAAACCAGCAGAAAAAGTAAATGATTAGCAAAATTGGTCAGCTGAATATAATTTTTTGATGAGCAGAAGCTATTTTTTTTTTTTATGAGCAGCAAAAATAGAAAATCAGCAGGCATGTCAAATAGATCATCTCGAAAATGTTTTTTTTTTTTCCAGCAAAAATAAATTATTTGATAAGCAGAGCATATTTTTTCTTTTGATCAGCAAAAATAAAATTTCAGCAGAAAAAGTAAAATATAATGGATAATAACTGTATTTAACATATTTCTGTTCTCTTATTCACAATTTTTCAAAGTGAGAGTGGCTTTAGCAATCATCCAGAAGCCTTAGCGAATTGAACTTTCTGACATTTATAGTATGATCTTCTATCATTTTTTTAATTTATTAACTACAGGGTGTTGCACTAACCACAAAGTTAACATTTCTCTTTATATATGTGTATACAATTTTCTATCTGTGTGAGTCTTTAACCTCTTCTCGAGAAGGTAACGGGCGACCTACAAAGCTGAAAATTTGCTAACATCTAGTATGTACCATAAGGCAGAAATTTCGATTTTCAAGATGCAGGGTGCTTCAAAAATCATTTTTCTACTCCGACGAGACCAATATGTTGAATTTTACAAATAAAAGCTTCGATGATGAAGTAGCAAGTTTAAAAATTTCTTGTCTATTTTTATGTAGCTTTCAGCGAAGAAGTGAGTTAAAGAGATCTAAAGAGAATATGATTGATATTTGCATAATCTACCTGTCTTTCTAACCTTGGGCTTTGAGGCACTCTTAGTCCTTTAAATGTTTTGGAAAAAGAAGTCTGCAGGGGCTTATTTCTATTCAGATGTGCGGAACATTTGTAGTTATAGTAACTAGCCTACTATTAGCCATGAAATGAATACTCTTTGCAGCATCATCAGAATTATTCCGTCTTCATACCGAGAGAAGCAGTCAATGGTACATTTAGGTAGCCGATACAGAACACCCTATTCTTATTTTTAATTTTCCGTGCATTGGTGCCAATCAACAGAATTTATGCTACATTGGAGAGACTTCTAGCAATTTTACATATACGTTGACAGGAATTAAGTCGGCGCTTTTAGTCGGTGTAACTTTTTTTTAATAGTCATTGCAAACGGTCGATTATGATCGAATAAAGGTGATTTCAATAGAAACGTAGATTTATCAGTGATTGAAGTACAGTGCTGGCACGCTAATTAGCACACCCTATCATACAAAGTTATGATAAGATAAAACGAATGTTAAAGTAAAACAATTTAATAAGGATCTTCAATGTTTGCTTTTATTGATATTAATACTTAATTAATTTATAAAAAAAAATTTTAAAAAAACAATAAAAAAAAAATAAAAAAATAAAAAATAAAAAAATATGTGTTTTCGTAACACGCCAGAGTCTCGTCAAAGACATCTGAAAATATAAAAAAATAAATAATAACAAGTTAAAATTAAAATTAACTTATATAAACTTACCTAGTACTTAGTTGGGTACCCTTTTTGGGTAATTCCGGTGGCACATCGTTTATTCAAGGAGCACGTGAGGCATGCGCACTCTTCCTTTGGTATCTTAAACCATTCTTGATGGATTGTGTCCCATAACTCCTTCACATTTCTCGGTTTTAAAGCCATGACACGTCTCTTAATAATAGCCCACAAATTTTCGATTGGGCTTAGGTCTGGGCTCTGAGGGGGCCAATCCATTACCGATATTTGGTGTTCTTCAAACCACTCTTTTACAGACCTGGCCTTATGGCAAGGCGCATTGTCCTGCTGGAAAACAACTTCCCGGTACAATGATAGCGGTAAACTCTCAAGATATGGTATGAGGTGGTTCGACATCATAGTCTTATATGCTAGAGCATCTAATTTACCTTTTATAAGGACTAGAGATCCAACACCATGAGAGCTAAAACAACCCCATACCATTACGCTTCCTCCACCAAACTTTACCGTCTTTTTGGTGTACGTGGGATCTAGTTGCTTGTTTGGAGGTCGTCGTACAAAAGTTCTTCCATCAGAACCACAAATATTAAATTTGGATTCATCGCTCCATATCACTGAATTCCATAAAGATGAAGGAGAATCCAAATGGCCTCCTGCGAATGCAATTCGCTTCTTCCTATTACCATCTGTTACCTTCGGTTTCTTAAGACTCTGGCATCCTCGAAGGTTGTTCTCCAAAAGCCGTTGTCGCACCGTCCTAGCCGCGATGTTTACACCATATTCTTGCTCCATGCGCGCTCTAATTTCAGAAGAAGTGGCAAAAGGATCTCTAAGAGCATGTCGGACTATAATGGAATCCTCTCTTTTCGTTGTTTTTCTAGGTCTGCATTTTCTTTTATCCGCAAATGTTCCATGGGTTTCATAATGCTTCAAAGCGTTTTGCACTTTTTTTCGCGAACAATCTATGTTCCGTGCAATTTTGCTGACGTTTTGCTCCTTCTGGAACATTAGCCATATTAACCTCCTCTCCTCCGGCGTAGAACTCTTATAACTATTTCTAAATGCACTTAAACACTTCAAAATAATACTTTATAACTCACCACAACAATAGGATGAATGAAAAATAACGGCTTTAAATGAAACGCAATTTTTTGTTTGGGTGTGCTAATTAAAATGCCAATGCGAAAGGCAATCTATTTTAAAAATAAAAAAAATATAAAGCAAAGCCTACTGAAATTTCAAAATTTGAACATTTCAAAATGTGATTAGAGATTGTTAAATATGTAATATGGACATATAATAATTTATAAATTATGTTGTATTATGAAATAAGGCACAAGTTTATTCTTTTATGAGGGTGTGCTAATTAGCGTGCCAGCACTGTATCTTGGAATCCAAACTGGAGACAATAGGTCACGTTAAGAAGCTAAATTGTTAAATTGAAGGCAGTTTGCTTAGAGTTAATTTATCCGTAGCTCGGGAAATTTCTTACTTAATTGCTCGTCAATTTAGACGTCAAGTCTTTTAAATTTTCTAAGACTCTCGAGAAGTCCATTAACCAGTAAGTTTCAGTCATACCTAGATCCCACATTAAATTTCAGATTCTACTATTTGAAATGGTCTCCATTCAAAATACGATTTATCTATCAAACGATTCAATGTTAGTAACAACACCAGCTCCACATCGTTTATATTCCCATTAGTAGACTGAGCTAAATAAATGGTAGCAATGACAGAAAACGTGAACGCGATTTCCACGTGAAAACTCGCGTTCTCCTAACTAATGACTCTCCAAACACACTACATGTGTCTCCACCTCGAAATCCTTCGCCACATTCAAATCTGTCACTTTATTTCCAATTAAACTGGGTTTTTCATGAAATCATCACATACTGCTGTTCGCCTATAGCTAGCCGCGTTACCATATACACCTGTGACATCGTGGGCGGAGAAGAAGATTTACCAAAACAAATGACAGGCCGTTAATGTGCAATTGGCATGTTGGTAGCATTGATTCTTAATTTCAATATTCACGACAGAGAAGTTGATTTCGATTCCTCTGAGTAATTGTTTATTTCTTCTATAAGCCGTATCCTGGTAAATCCTGGTACAAAAAAAATGACCTGAGAGACAAGAAAATTACCAGTTGCCGTGCAATGTCAGTTGACATATTAATATGCCACCAAAAGTGTCAGAAACATGACAACTGTCATTTCCATAAAACAAACAGAAATTAACACTTATTATGGAGGGATAAAGGGACGTTTTTCTTGGAAAAAGAAAACTTACCTATACAAAGTAGGAATGTCAAAAAATCAAATTTGACGGAACACGCAAAAGTCGTGTCGTCTCAATTAAACAAGGGTAAACAAAGTAAATTGAAATGTCTTGTCAAACGGACACGCAAAAATCACAACTCAACCCACAAATGTGAAAGATTCAAATGTCAAAGCGCGGCATTTAAAAAATATCAACTTTATTATCTAATCTAAGTGTCAGTGAATGATGAGAGAAACAATAATCTCATCCTAATTAGGATGATTACTCGAATTTTTCTGTTATGACAACCAAACCGAAGAAAGGATTTCTTCTCTTGCTGACACAAGAGAAAAATATCACTTAGTACTGACAGTTTCAAGCAAAGTCATCGAATTTAATGTTTCATCGATGAAAACATCTGTTCGTGTTCTTGACATCGGAGACGATTTGTCAAAGAAATTTGTCTACAAACGGAGTCGTGTATCAAAAATCCGTTTCGGCTACACGGTTTGATGCCTTCTCGCGCACTCACTTAAGATGTTCCGTCACTGATAAGGGCGTCAGTTAGCGGCAATGGTGCATTTATGAATACGAAATAAAGTGTTATGTCATAAAAAGGCCAACGCCTTCTTACAATAGTTGGGTTTTTAGTGTAAATTAGTTTTTTTTTTTTTTTTTTTTGAGAAAAACTACGGATTAGGGTATAAACAACCCATATATGGTGAGGCATCGGGCGTGAAGGGGACACTATAAAAAAGTCGATGATATACGATCTCGCATGGGGATATTTAACGACCGAGAAAGTGTTAAAAAAGATTTTTCATCATTCGAGCGTGGATTATTAGTTTTTTTTTTTTTTTTTTTTGTTGTTAATATTTTCTATTCAGCTCTTTTTTGTTGGTCTTGTGTTTTAGTGCCTTGTTTGGATTTTAGATTTTGTATTCATTTTCCAGTTTTTTGAGTTTTATGACTCGCGTTGTTGTTCATCCTCCACGGTGGTTTGGATTAAACCAAACGAGAGATGAGTGATTTTATTGCATTGATTTGGGATTAGAGTTCCAGTTTAACCATTATATGGGTGCTTATAATGTGCATTAAATATTTCATTTTTAATTTGTAGTAGAAAGTATCCTAATTGGACTTTCGATAAAGACATAAAATTCATATGCAGATGAGTCTTTAAAATGACATTTATAATGAGGTTTAAACAAAATTGTTTCTTGTTGGGGGAAAACGAGATATGAAAATAAATTTTAGCTTTCTTTTTATGCTAATAACGTAATAATCACATTTTAAACTTGAAAAAGTAGTTTCACAGTTTGCAAAAATTGTTCGATGCAGTGGACCTCACACGAGAATATTTTAGCATTTAATTGACGGCAGTAATATTGCCTCAATTGCGTGTGTAGGTTTGATATATAATCTTTTGTCAAAACATAGTAAATTCGATTTTATTATTATTTTAATCTACAAGTTCGGCTTTTCCCTTAAGGGACTAGATACTTATTAAATTCAGAGTTTTTGCCCGTTAAACCCTTGTAATATGTAGTAGTTTCGTTTCTACCACATATTATGCATTATGTTTCCTTGGACAACAGAGTATATCATAACAATACAGGGTGCGTCATCTTTTATGTCGGTATGTAAACATTGAATAACTTTGACATTTATCAACCGATTGACTTGAGTAGACATGTTTTTGAAACGCCAATTCAGTACAATTTTAACCATGAATCGCTTTACACCGAAACAACGCGCCGAAATAGTGACACTGTACATTGAAAATAGTTGTTCAGTTGTGTTAACCCAACGTGCATATCGTCGAAAATATCGTGGTCAACAAGCACCGTCTGACAACACTATTCGTCGTTTGGTGTCGAATTTTGTTGAGCACGGGACAGTGAGAGATCATCGACATGCCGTTCATCAACAAGACGTTCCAATGAATTGGTTGAAGCGGTAAGAGAGAGTGTTGCCGAGAACCCACATGCGTCGTATCGTCACCGCGCTCAGTTTTGCGCCACCTTTCGGCGCATTTTGTAGGATGATTTGCATTTGTTTCCGTATAAAGTGCAATTGATTCTAAGAATATTGCCGACAGACCGTCCACGTCGCTTGGAATACGGCCAAACAGTCGCTCGAATGGTTGATACTGAACCTGATTTTTGGAAGCAAATTTTGATGGCCGACGACTCGCACTCTTTGGCGCCGTTAACAAGCAAAATTGCCGCATTTGGGGAACGGAGAATCCACACGAGATCCATGAAACACCATTGCATGACCAAAAAGTGACTGTTTGAACCGGCGTTTGCGCCAAAACCATCATTGGGTCATTTTTCTTCAGAGAAGGCGAAACAGACGATGGGAATCGATATCGGTGGATGTTGGCTCATTATGTCTGCCCACAAATGTGTGAAAAAGGTCTGGACGTTTACTGGTTTCAGCAAGACGGTGCCCCATGCCACACTTTAAATCAAACAATGCAGTTTCTGCAACGAAAATTCCCTGGACGTGTGCTGTTAAAAAATGGAGACATTGATTGGCCACCTAGATCCAGATTTAACCCCTCCGGACTTCTTTTTGTGGGGTTATTTGAAAAGCAAAGTGTACGCCAGCAAGCCTCAGACCATTCACGAGCTCAAGGCAAACATTCATGCCGAAATCATAGCTATACCGCCCGCGATGCTCGAAAAAGTGATGGAAAACGTAGCCGAAAGGGCACTTGATTGATGTTGTCCAAATAAATTGTAAAGGACCAAATTAAATAAAAATATCTCATATATGGAAATCGTTTTTTTTTTTTTTTTAAGTTATTCAATATCATACCGACATAAAAGATGGCGCACCCTATATATATTATGTAAATCATAATGTGACGCTCTTAACTGTCAAATATCTACCCGAAACTTAAACACAAAAATTACTGAAAATTCCAATACTTCCTCTTTACTACCTTGCGCCCAGTATACTAAGTATGTGTATATTTTACTATTTTCATTCATATAATTTACATTATTTAAATAATACACAAATAAAAACTTTGTCATAAATCAAACACTCTTCAACGAAGTTTGACAGTTCTGATCAGTTGCTTTTTCGAGACTCGATGAACGAATGTTGGCAGCAGAGGTATGTACGTAGTTGGGTGCAAAGAACTTTGTATTTTCGGGGATAGATGGCGAAATTTTTATTTAAAAAAAAAAAGGTTAAGACTGGAAAGTTAATAACTCTGTTAAAAAGTAAAGTACACTTATATTTGACAGACATGTTTTATTAAGGCTTTGGAATTATGCATGGAATATAATGTCGGACAGATGCTCGCTTCTATTAGCCTTACCAATGCGATCCGGAGTTGTTAAATACGATGAACAGTGGGGCCACTCTACATCGCCATTTCTGAAAATAATTTGGTCTGGAAACAGTTGATAGATTAATTTGCATTGTTGTGTTGGTTGTATGGTATGTGGCACCGTCCTGTTGAAACCACATGTTGAGCAAGTCCAAAGCATTCAATTCAATTGTCAATTGATTTTCAATCATGTGGCGGTAACAGTAACAGTAACAGTAACTCTATATCCATCTTCGAAAAAGTACATTTCAATGACCCTGTAATATTTCAGTAAAAAATGGAGGGACAAACCTACATTTGCTATGAGCAATAGATGTTATCCTGATGTCAGGAGCGGCGAACTTAAAACACACTGAAATGTTTATAGATGCCTATTATTTCTACTCTTGAATTGTTGAAGTTTAAAGGCTTCTGGAAATACGTCTTGTTTACTTGTTTTGTATCAGAGAGAGTTTCAATAAAGGAATGTCCATGCGATTGCTAGGTGGACATAGAGATGATGAGCTATCCAAGTAGAGACCATTCCATTGAGGTCCTCGGAGCATCTGCCATGATAGTACTACTCTTCGATGAGTTACTGTATGCTGTTGAACCGACGAAGAGAATATTTTTGCCGAACTTCAAACGTGAGAGCAGTACTTCAGTCCTGGTCTAACTTGTGCCCTAATTGTGAAGTTAATCGATAGTTTATCGAAAATTGAATTTTTGAAAGTCGTTTGAATACTTAGTTTGAATGACTTTTAGATCCTTCCAGGTACTCTTTTCAGAGTTCCGAAAATAGACCACAGGATCTTTTGCTCTCGCTAGCGCGTCCGTCTGCCACCACCCTCTAGCTCCAAACTATAAATATTTGTGTAAGTTTTAAAAAAATTGTTATTTTAGAGATGGCTCCAGTACAAGTTAAAGTCGCAAAACGATATACATATACATCGTTGGCAAGAGCTCTTCAAAATTCAAATTTTTTTTTCAAATTTTATCTCACAGTAGAGGAATATCTGCGAGGAATGCCCCCAGAAGAAGAATGTAAGCCAAATCCATCGAAATTGAATGGGGTAGTCCACCGATGACACTATTCTGTTGCCATTGTGACATAAATAATTAAAATATGGTCCATATTCCTTCAAACAAAGTGCAGAAGAACTCAATTGTAATTTCTCGAAGTGAACTGCCCTGGTAATTTCTTAGCAATAGTTTAACTTTTTCCTAACTGATATTGCTGATCCAAGAATTATATGCGCCAGCACAGTTACTATAAAGCAAATTCCAAATCATTCCATTCGAAAGTCCATACCGAAAATTTGAAAGTACCTACTTCAATTCATTATCCGCTTTTAAGTATGTTTGCTTTTAATCGACAATTAATATCTTGTGCTCTCCTTTTTTATTGTTGCACACAAACGACATTCGTTACAACCATTTTAATCCAAAGGATTCGCAGTACCACTACAATAGATCACCATACACTCTTCTATTCTGCAAAACAATTCGATCGCAATCCATTCCCAATGCGGCGAACTTAATGAAGATTTACTGTAACTACATTTCGATTTGGTAAAATTCTACAACCAGAGCGCGTATCCTACAGCATCTAATCCCGATCTAAAACTTGGTAATATTATTTTTATACCCCCACTGACTGACCGTCCCAACTGTCCGGTGCATTGTACATGAACACCGTACGAGTATACATCCTCCCTCTCTAATTGCTTGACTGAGCAATTATTTCACTTGTTTCCAAAGTATCTTCAACCATAAATCAGTTGTCTTTAATCCGATTTAATTGCCATTTCTGGGATAAAGTGACCATTACACACTTATGGCCATTATAATTCCGTGGCAATTCGGACAGCACGGACAGAGAGTTGCAGTGCGACCACGTATTTGCTGCAAACGAAACCAACAGCAATCGTAGAAAAGAGTGTTTTATGTGAGCTTCCAAAGTGCATTGCAGTACCAACACCACTGCCACCACCACCCCTAACAGAAAGAACATTAGTCCCAACCGGCGACCGACAATATCCTTCTGCACATATGCCACTCATTTAAATTCATTCGATTTTACCAATAAAAGACAAATGGGAGCCAAAACTTTGGTTTATTGTTTTTCTACGTTGCGACCAGCACAGAGGATGGGGTCCAGCCAGAGTAATCCCACTTTGTGCAGGGACACCCATTTCGAGAATGTAAACTGGCCATTAATAGTCGGATCCCCTAGATGGAGATTTTATTGCTTGTAGTCCTTGTTGGATGTTCCTCGTACAAAGAGTGCAGACTCTGTATGAGTGCGGCAGCAGCATATGGAGCCGATTGCTCTTGCTACTGCAGAGTCCTTGAGCCCTAAAAACATCTTTTTATGCTTTTGCGGATTTCTCTATTGGGCACCACCGAACTAATGTGCTCCTCTGAGGAGGTGTCATGTAACTGCCAGGCGCCTGAAAAGGACATTTTCATTGCGATATGTCTGGCAAAATTGAATTGCAAATGTAAAAAGGACCAGACCGGGATTTACGATGCAAAATTTCGTGGGAAAAAATTGTTTTACAACATAACGACGGCATTGCAGACTTGTTGACTGGAAGTGCGAGTGCTATTGTGAGTTTGAATGTGAGTGGTGCTGCTACTGCACATACGATAGTAATGATTATCCTTGCCAATTGAATTTCATCCCTCGGGGCGTAATGTGATGTTTCAATATTCGAATTTGGTATCAATATCCTCGATAAAGTAATACAATTTTTTTTGCGAAACGCACACTTGACTCTGTGGCGTGAAAATCACCCTCGAGGGAGATATTTGATGAATTTTTGTGGGAAATTCGTCAGAAAGTGCGTCTATTTGTGCACTTGTTTTGCCCTTAACGTGGAAAATTAAAGAGCAAAATTGTAATGAAAGGGTGGTGAATGGGAAAATATTCGATTTTTATTTTATTGTTGGATGTGAACAAATTTATTTCAAGTTCCGGGTTTACAGGCCACCACACGGTCATAGGACACATGAACTTGCACCGATGAATGAAGTTTGGTGGAAATCAGTTTGGCCTGAAAGAATTGAAGACGTTACCTAACTGCTCCGTAGAAATAGTGTCTTATCTTCCGACAGAAGTTTGTAGAAAGTGCATTGCAGCCGAAAATCTTACAATTCTGTTAGCCAGTCCTACTTCCACCTACACACTCCGTATACTAGGTGTATGTGGCAGTACATACAGGGTGGGGCAAAAGTAATGTCATAATGTGAATGTGCCATAATTTTTGCAAATGGCGTCAAATGTCATTGTGCTTTGACATTTATGTTGTAGACAGATAGAGAATTAGTTAACAACAAGCAATGGAACGATACACACCTCGGGCAACGATGGAGATTTTGAATCACCAATTTCCGGGCCGTGTGATCTCCCGTTTTGCCGGGTGGGGCAAAATTTGGGGCTTTTTGAAATCTCGCGTTTACCACAACAAACGCAAACCTTGCAAGTCTTGAAAGCCAACATTGAAAAAGAAATCACCAATTTAGAGAGAGATGTTTTGTGAGCAACAATTCGAAAATGCCGTAAAACGAGAACAAATGTGCATCTCCTCGAAAGGTGGTCATTTGACCGATATTATTTTTTCAACTTAATATCATCAATTTTACACATTCAATTAAACATTTCGTGAAAACAGAGCCCAATTTTTTTCATTTCTAACAAAATGGCAGCCAAATCACATTATGACATTACTTTTGCCCCACCCTCTACATATCGTTGACGACCTCTAGCTATCGATTGTGGACTACTACAGTTTTCTGGACTCTTCTCGGATTTTTGGAAGAACTTATCCAAAGCTCTGGTTTTCTCCAATAAAATCGTCACCTAGAGTCTAGGCAAAATAAGATGGTACGGTAAGGGAGACCAACATTCATCGACACTTGATATATTCTGAAAAACCAGCTAAAAGCGTTCCTTATTAAGGTGTGGGACTCGTGTTTTAGAAACCTTCTAGCAATCGGATCTTGACGGCCAGATATCAGAGTAAAAAATGGACTCATAATGCAGAGATGCAAACAGAAGCTTCAGCTGTGGGTGGAAGAGTTAATATTTAAAGAAATTTTGGAACTACCTTGACTAAGGAGTCAAATCAGTAGCTGAGTGCAACTGAGCAAAGATGAGCATCAATTAAAAGAACTGCTTGGCTCTGTATGGTGTTAAGTAGATGAAGAGAATGTTTATGGGTCGAGCTCCATTCATGAGAACAATGCTCACTAGCGTGGTTAAACTATTGTTTTGTACAGAAGAAGGAGCTATGCACGCTATAAAGTATTTCTTTGCTCCAAAAGGATAGCTCATTTTCAGACGTTGGATATGTGGTTAAATGGTTTTTCGAAGGAATGGGTTAGAATGCCATATCTGCCAAAGATATTAGTACCGTCACTTATAGTTAAACTGCCATTAAAATCTCTGCCTTCTATATCAAAGGTCGCTCTAGATTGTCGCAGGGAACTGCAGAGCTTATGATCTCGCCTGGCGTGGTACAACTTTGCAGATTCACGACATGTAAGCCATTACTCAAGCGGAATGTAATTAAGGACCCCAACTGTAGGTGAAAAAAATGGCACTAAGTGTCATGTCAGAAGACAAATTGGTTTTAAGGTTGGACGCGGGGAAGTCTCTTGATCCTGTGGTATTACAATAGACGTGCGACTATGCTTAACACGCATGCAGCCACTCAAACCTAACCTAGTCTATCCTAACAGTACAGATGTACTTTCAAAGGAAATAGAAGTGAATAGGATTATTAGAATACGAAATTCCTAAATTTATACTGAAGGTAATATTACAATACTAACATTAAATAATTATATATTTATAGCTTATGATCCGCATAAACTTTTTCGATGTGTCGGATGATACGAGGCATTTTGTTTAAGTTATTCCACTCACTAGCAGCACTTAAATGCGTTAACTTCTTTAAATGTTTCCTACAGTTGCCAAGATAATAGCAAAATAAATCTTAGACTTAATGACGAATACATTTTCCATCCTAATCCTTCTCTATAGCTACATATGTTGACTGTATCTGCGATATTAATGCTATATTCAACCTACTATCAGCTTTATGTAAATTGCACTTAAGAAATTGCTTTTAGAAGACTTTATCTGCTAGATTCAGGTCTTACTATTCTACTGATTAACAAGAAAAGGAACGTCTGTCCGTAATACTGTTTCTTAGAATAGTGAATGCATTAAATACACCCAGACCATTGCAGCTTTTTACCGTCGTTAAATTTGTAAACAACGGTTGACCCACCTCAAACACAAATTGGCAACCACACTGGGCTATAAGCTAATAAAATTTTCGTATGTTTACCACCTAACTAACATAAACTCTGCCTATTTACCTAATTAAGCCTTCTAGCTCTGGGTTAAACATTCCAAAGGTGAGATGCCGAAACTTGGGGTACTTACTGGCTAGCCAACTATTTTATGACACCATTTTCTCAAGTCATGCATCCTACAGAATTCGCTATAAATCACGTTTCAACTTTAACGACTGCTAAACTGTGATACTAGAGAAAATTATTGTTGGGCCTTAATTGGACGTATGTAAGTTCTTTAGCACAGGTCAGCACAATCATTCAAGGGTCAGTTTGTAAAACAAGTAGCACGAGTACAACATTAACCACATGATGCCCATGCCATATGTGTCCGTCCCTCTGTCACATTGGCATCGATGGGCAATTAATCAATTGACTACCAATAACCCTTTTTGCTGGTTAACCACAAAATATGTCACAACAACTAACTAGCAGCGCACTGGCAAGGGACCGTCCTCTTGCGGTAGGAATTTCACACTTAATTGATTGAGTTTTTATACCCTTGTTAACTTTGGCTAGCTCTAATTGCATTTTAATAATCCCTTCTCGACTGTTCTCTTTCGTCTAAATTAACCCACGGACAAGGGAGATCCAAAAGGAAGCAGCTCCTCTCTTTCGATGGCAAAAAATTAGGATAAAGACGCACCAGCAGCACCACGGACGTCGACCAGTATTGACGTCAGATCACCATCTGTCATAAAAGTTTTGTGAGTGGCAGTTCTTAAATTTCCATTATCCCCCACCCCTTTGCATGGAGTCAACATCAAGAGAGGGGAATTTTCATCGTAATGAAAATTTGAATTTAATTGAGCGAAAAATGGAACACAATAACCACACCAGCACTAAAGTACAACGAACATTTGACAGAGAGATGAGGAAGGAACTCTTAATCGAGTAATTAGAAAACTGGAGTCCTTATTTGTTTGGTGAAAGTTTAGCAATTGAATGACACGAGCGGATACTGATTCAAGGATGAGTGAGGGTTACATTTATATAGAGATACTTATAGAGATATATAGAGCTAAATTAGTGCTTGGATTTTTTTTTATTACAACCAAAGCCATCTTAATTGTTACAAAACTTGTCATGTGACTGATACTGAGGTTTTGAAAAATATCTCCCTCTATAATTTAAGTTTTGTTATCCTAGCTGCCTTACTGTTTTTCCAAGAAACGTTAGCTTCATTTTCTAAGATTCATACATTAGTGTGGTTAGCTCTAATTTTGAGCATTCTGCCTATGAGCCGGTTGTCGGTTTAAATACTGACTAACTACAATGCCACTGCTTCATTGGCAAGAAAGACACACGTACATATGTACATAGATCCAGATTCTTCGAGGTAATAGATCAAGTTAATAGTACAGTTCCTTGTAATATCACAGTTTCTCCCAAAACTAGTGAATGGATTCACTATGAACCTTGAGCCATCGAGTGGATGGATGTCATGTGTCTAATCCATAACACACTCTTTACTTTCTTATGTACATACTTATCGGGATCTCAACCCGTCAACAGTATTTGCCTGGGATACTGCAAAATTTGACAGTCGTCCATCCGGAACACATTGCTATCAATACTTTGCACCAAGCTGGGTGGCATGCTTGGTATTGGTGTTGTTGTTCATTCACATGATATTACAGAGGCAATGTAGGCGTCGGGCCTTGGTTTATTTTGAATACCACATCTTGGTACCACTCATAGAGGACTTCTCTCCAGCTGAATCTGGAGGGCCCCAACAGTTCTCTAAGTTGGCGTTAATTTATTAGTTTTTGAAAAAACTAAAGTTGGTAAGAATGGAGACGAGTAAACGTAAAATTAGTGATATAAGGTCGGTAGAAATTATACCGCCAACACAACAAAAGATACGCTTTCTCAATCTCTTCAGATTTCGATGTCAACTAAAGCCAGTACAAATTTTTCACGAATGCCAAAATGCATAATGAAGCGAATGCACCCTACATTGTGGCTGTTTGAAAGTGGTTTCCATACTCTGTATATATGTGTGTGGAGAGCAAATCTCTTGCAGGTCTTCCAAAATCTTCGAACGAGGATACAGAATGACCCAAGAGATGATAGGCGAAGAACTGACCTCGAATTCCATAGCTGTGCCACGAATAAACATTATCTGAAGTACTCAAAGAAATCAGCTTGATGAGTTCCACGACTAGAGTTCGTTTTGCCCTACATTTCAAGGAAAAATTCACCAGTCAGTCGATCCCCCTTAATAAAACTGTGCAGATGACCAATCTTGGTTCTTTAAGTATGAAATGGTATATTGACATTTGTTTACCATAAGTTTTCAAAAATTTATTCGGAAATCGGAAAGAATGACAATGTTGTCTCTTCTCTTTACACTAAGGTAATGCAATGAAATTCGCCCAGGACCTTTTTTCCTGCACTTGGCAGAGTGTGATTTCTGGCTGTTCCCTGTTCTAGAATTTTAATGTGAAAATACCATTAATCGTCTATCAGTCGGACCGAAGAAGGTCTATCGCCTTTTTTGAAGAAGGTTGTATGGAACTCATATTCCATCCCTCAGGCATGATTTAGTCCATCCATATCTGGTTGAGGATTTGGCTTTGTGCATGCGTTTAAAAGGCGCCGGCTTTGTTGTTTTGACTCTTATATTACGGCTGGAGGGACTGAATTGACTGAAGTTGAGGTCTCTTCTAGCCCTGTCACTTTCTATATATATAGCCCTCTTAGTAGCTGTTGGAAGTTCTGTTTAAATATGCGTACACATCTATTATCTGCTAACAACAAATTTCTTTCGTTATTTCGAAGAACTGAAAGGCAAAGTGGATCCCTATGCATAGCGTGACAACTGCGTTTTACATATAAGCTCAATGGCCCTAGAAAATTCGTTTTTTTTAAGCTTCCTAATATCCGCGATTATTTGGTTTCCAAAAACCGCCTACATTTCTCGGCATTTCTTCCCTCCGGTGGCTACAAGGAAGTTACAATATCAAGGTTAGCTAGAGGACGAATTTATAGTGGTGGAGAACTACATATGTGAAAAAAAAAGTTTAAAACTTAAGCTTTGACTTCACTATGGCATAGGAAGAGCTAAAAGTTCAGAAATTGGAGCTGAAGAGCGAAAGTTTTTGGTGTCTCTAATGGCTTCTTGTCGAAATTATTGCCGATTCTAAACCGAAGACTGTTCAACTAATACCAGGGTTGATAGTTTAGGCCCTTAAAGAATTCTAACATCATTGTTCGGCAAAGTGGTGGTTGACATTCTGAAGACCTATCAAGTGCTTGATCGGTGACCTCGTACTTCGTTTTAATACTTAGATCTAGCATTCTGGCAATATTTTCTTCTTCCGCCATCCCCAGATTGAAATTATCAAAAATCGAGATATTGCAGACTAACGATTCTCGGGATTCAGCATTCCCATTACTTACTTGCATCCTCCCATTACAGAATCTCGATAATTGGTATGTACTATGAAAAACATTGTTCAGATCCAAATTTAAGGCTTTCAAATTCTCTTCAAGGTTAGTACCAAGCTTTTCAGAAAATTGTAGGAAATCATCCAAAATGTCCAACTTTACCCCGAAGTTAAAAGAAATTCCCTTTTGAGTGTAAATATCTTGAAAACGGTGCATAGTACGCACGAAATTATTATAATCCAAATTTAAGGATTTGAAATACTTTATAAGACTGATCCTCCGAAATGTTCAAATTAACCCCAAAAGTTAATAAAAATCGAGTTTGGGTCGCACTGGGTGACAGTTCCTGCCAGTCTACGTTTGTAAAACTGTTTCTCATAGAGCCTGAAACCACTTCAATATTAGTTTCATATAAGATCTTGCAACCAAGCCATACCTACCATTTTCTGCGCCCTCATATACAAATCACTCTTTAGGCGTACCAACACTCAATTTAACCCTTTTTGAAAAATCTTCTTGAATAGTGTGAAAATGTTTGTGTGATAACCTGCGACATCCAATTCGACAAAACAAAAAAAAGGAAAAATAAAATCCTTTTGCAGGCATTAGATAAATCAACCTATCGACACATACTCTTGGAACACAATTCGCACACTCGCACAATTCCCCATCTACATGGAACTCTTCGTGGTGAAATCGTCGCATTCATTGGGAATATTTTCAGGATACTTAAACTTTCACACACAGCCATTTTTATTCGTCGGGGCGGAACCACCTCCAACACAGGCAAACAGAAATATCCTGGGGAAAGAACTTTCACTCGACGAACGACTAACTATCCTCGCTATACATCATGAGATGAACAAATTTTCTCATTTTCACTGTTTTCCACCATCACTCCCACTCACCTATAAATATGTATCTGTATCTCTTTGGGTAGTTATCCTTTTTCGCAGTAAATATATCTCTGGAAATGCTTTTACACATTTCAGTGTTAATGTTTTACCACCCACCATACAACGCCCACCATGCCGGAAAATTGGAACAGGAGCAGAGTGATGTCGTGGTATGGTGATGGCATTTACTCAACACATGCTCTGGTGTGGAAATCTCCGAGTGTTAATGATTTTCCTTTGGTCACTGTTCACATATGTAGAGTGGGATGTGCGCAGCACTGTATCGGGGGGGTGAAATTGTTGTTTCTACATTGTTGTGCATCAAAATGCAACATTTTGGAATAAAATTACTTCTGAGAAGGAGCATTCGGCAACATTGATGCAAACATCTAAGAACGGAATTACTTGGAAGATTGAGTGAAACAATCCATCGCCTCAAAGATGTTTTATGAGAGTTTTACGTTTCCTGTACGCGTCGTAGAGTGTTACGCGTCATTAAGCGCAGCGACACTTGGTAGTAGCGACAAAGCAACATTTTCGCTTTTTAATAGCGGAACAGTGCTAATCTGAATACAAATTCTACGAATGAATACAAGTATTTCGTTGTTTTGCGAAGATTGAACAGGTTGCTAAAGTTACAGTTGAGGAAGTACTATAAATCTTTGTCCAAACAGGGATTGTAGAATCGAAAGTCATCTTGGTTTATTGAGCCAAAAATTGTGTTGGTAATGTTGACACTAGATTGGATTAGGTTAGGTCGTGACTGGGTTGTAAAGCTGCACTTGGTTCGTGTTGGGCCCATCTGTAACCCCGGGAAACCATTATTGCAGTAATCGGACTTATACCAAGTTGGGCATATGTTGCATTCAATAAAGTATCAACCTATGATCTGCTCCGCAGCATTTGGTCTGTTTCTCAAAGTTAGGAGCGGCTGAAACTACAACATGCAGGAATAACACAGTGTTATTAACCTGACAATACGCATCCTTTCCTGTTTAGTCTTTTATTCTCCTCTAGACCCCTTCCTTTCTCTCCGTTATTATACTTTAAAAGACCTACAATCTTAACTGATGCAGAATATTTGAAAAAGAAAGGTCATGATCATGAACGTCCTTGCAATTTGACAAATCATTCGCAAGCTAGAGCAGCTCGAAATTAACTGTCTCGCCAGTACTTGATCCATATGTGCTGTGCGTTTGTAAATTACGAACAGAATTGATTTCGTCTTAAAATGGCGTTGAATTCAAACTTTTCTCACTAGGACCATGTCGCTGTACAACCGGTACAGTGCACTGTTGTATCTTCTCTATACCCTGTCGATACAAACGGGACCAAAAATTACTCCATGAAAAGTTACCTTTGTTGTCCATGAGAAGGCTTTGCTAATCAATTCTTGGCAAGAGTGATTCTTCACTTAATTTCTGTGCTGGTGTACTTAAATGTCTCAACATTTCGACGTTACTCCCAAATGCACCACTGAGAGCCTTTGCGTTCTTCTAGTTATGTTAATGTCTTCAGCGTACGCGAGTAATTATACAAACTTTGAAAGATACCGCACGACAGCGTGTGTCTGTGATGTACTTTCTTGGCCTAGGTTAGGTTAGATTAGTTAGAAGTGGCTATGATAGGACCATTGTGATACCACATGGATCTTTGTTGGACAAATTTCCATTACCTATTCGTTGAACCAATTGAAGCTTCTAGTGAAGCGTAGGAAGTTTCCTATGTCTGCATTTATCAAATCGCTTAGATCACTGAAGCAGAAGTCTCCTAAGTAATGTTTCCTTTTAGCAGGTACAGAGAAGATGGAGAATAGTTTTCTCCTCTTCTTCGTCCATACAGCTTCTACAGAAATCTTTTGAATACACGTCAAAACTTGTTGCATGCTTGCCTATAAGACAGTCCCCAGTGATGGCACCAGTTACTGTGCTAATATGCAATCTATTGAGAAGAATCAAATTCTTAGAGCGTTTCAGATCAAGGTTAGACCAAATCCGTTTTATCGCTAGATACGTTGAACCACTTGTTCACCTAAGATTTATTCTCTCGATAGCAACCAGCTTTAATTTAAGTTTACATGCAGCGATCGGTAAACCCGAGGTACTTTTACCTGGTAGAATGGGTATTGTTGTCCCATGTCGGGCAAGTTCATCGGCCTCACAATTCCCTGGAATATCCCTATACCCCGGCACCCAACAAATGTGAATTTTAAACTGCTCCGCCATCTCTATAAGAGACGATCTGTTATTGAGTTTAGAGAAAACGTTTCCAAGGACTTAAATGCTGCTTGGCTATCTGAAAAGGTGCTGATATCACGTTTTTGCTTAGTCAAGATTTCTTTTATTGCCATTATTTCCGCCTGGAACACGCTACTATGATTTGGGAGAGAGAAGGAGAGGCTAAGATCCACCTACACCGACTCTAGTTTTGAACCGTCAGTGTCAAAATGTATCGACTTATCTTCAAAAAAAAACATCTTCCTAGAACTGGTGACTTGAAAGTTTTTGTCAAAATTTAACCTGGGTATGGTGCAGTCAATGTTTTCAGGAAAGATTTTGAAGTTATTCAAAATGGAAGAGTGGCCAAATGCTTTACTGGACCACTATGGAGGTGCTTTAAGGCGAATAGCTGCACTAGCTGCCATTTGCAGTGAGGGTGAGCTTATGCACAAACAAGTTGATCATTCGACTTTGCTTAGTTCTTTTTTTATGGTTTATGTTCTAAGGCAGTACAAACACCCTGTACGTGAAGATCGGTCTGATGATCAATATGTAGAGCCAGTGAGTTGTTCCATTTTTTCCCAATAGGTTTTCTGCAAGAGAAAAGTACTACCGTGGTTTTCTTTACTCTTTCTAGTATATTGGGTTTCCAGCTTAGTTTGCTATCCAAAATAAGAGAAAGTTAGGTTTATTCCACTAAGGGATGGTGGATCAATGGCTGGAATTTCATATTTCCTGGAGAAGATAACTAGTTCAGTTCTGTGGGGATTCACATCTAAAGCACACCGAGCTAAATGGGCAGCTCGGTGTGCTTTAGATGTGAATCCCCACAGAACTAAACTAGTTCTCTTCTCCAGGTAATATAAAATTTCAGCCATTGTTTTCACTAGTTTATTTAAAGCGTTTTTTGTGAGTTCTTTTAAGGTAATGAGGTGTTTTTCAGAGACTACTTTAGCAACGTCGTCCTGCGTAAGCGATCATTTCGCATCGCTCAGCCTCCAGGATTATCAATAGTTCGTTAACCACCAAATTACAAAAAAATGGGGATGGGTCACCGCCTTGTGGGGTGCCACTACTGACAAGTTTCCTAGTAGATATCCCACCCAGCTTTGACTTGATAGTCCTACTAGTAAGCAGTAAATTGATCAACTCGCAAAGTGAGCTATCCACCTTCAGATTTGACAATGTATTGGTTAAGCGCCTTCTATGTCTAGATACAGGGAATGTCTGATTTTTCTTAAAGTATGTAATGGTGTTTTCATTTCCATTGACCTGCCTTTGCAGTATGCATGTTGAGCCCCAGATAGTAGTTGTATGTCGATACTGCCGCGTAAGTGGATATCAATCAGGCATTCTGGTGTTTTAGAAGGAATGATTATAGACTAATGGGTCTGAAGTCTTTTGGGCTTACATGAGAACATTTACCAGAACCTGGCCTAAAACTATACTAATGTGGACCAATTAGATTGTTGACACAAGGTTAACCAAGTTCATATAATATAACAGATAGGCGATGTTGAGGGGACTGATACCTTTGTAATTGGCGCAGTTTTGAGGTTCTTTAGAATTTGGCAAACGATGCTGAGATTCCATTCTTCGGGCATATTTTAATCTGACCATGTCTTACAGATGAGTTGATGTATGCTCCGTAATAAATCATCCCCATAACTCGGCAGTGAGACCGTCAGCTCCAGCAGACTTTTTGGATATTGCTATCTACACCTCACTTTGGTCGCATGGATGGAAATGTTGATCGTCATTGTTCGAGTCGAATGGAGCATTGTGCCTGACAGTGAAGTATTGGTCGTCACCGCAGTTCAACAGTCTGAGAAGTGATCTTTCCAAATTCTCAGCACCGAGTGGAAAGAGCAATAATTTTTGTTTAAACCTTGATTATCTCAATAAGCTGTTTCGTAATTTATCCACAACAAATTTACTATAAACACCTCATACAAAGTATGTAAGGAATGTACCTAGAGGTCATAATCTGTTACCAGTAAATAAAAAAAAATATCTAAGAACCTCGTAGCAGTAACCGTTTAAGAGTTATAGCGTGATAAGCTTTAGTATCTCTAGGAACGATTTCTTTAACTTTAACTAAGTTATGATAATCAAACTTCTTCTCATTTCCTTATAGAAAATTATGCATAAATGCTTCGACCCACAACGTAATGAGAATGTCTTTCATATTACCCAGTTATGTCCACTTATTTTGTTTCTTTTTTTTTTGCAGAAAAACTCCTCCATAAATAACCCTTTTTTTCACGCAGTTAGCCAATCATTTGGAATCAAGCAGACTAAACCCAAACAGCATCAGAGCATAGCACACAACGTGTCGAAAAGGCAGAAAGCTAATTTAACACTTGTCACTTAGCAACATTTAATCCCCCACAGTTCCACCAATAAGCCACCAATTTATGGGCCTTTGATTTCCGTGAAATCAGAGTGCCTGCCGGAGAATGCATTCGCAACTATTCGCAGACTATAGTCCTAAATGCAAATCGTGACCATTCCGTCGACGATGATGATGATGACGACGACGACAACAACAACGACGAAGAGGCTAAACAAACAGAGAAAATTCCATTCCAGCTGGGATGCACTTGGACACCTCCTTGGCGAGTGTCGTTACCAGGACTACACCGTGTAGCGTCGTTGGAGGCAAGTCCAATTAATATGCGTGTTTCAAACATTTCAGACTTTTGACATTTTTATGATTGTCCAGACCATATTTCAATTTTCTCGCGCGCGCTATCGCTCGCGACGGCTATGCATATACACACATGGTTCCTGCCCGAGGTTAGCTGGATGTTGCGCATCCTTGGTAGAGGGACACCCTCTGCGTGCTGTGAGCTGCTGAGCGATTTATTCGTCAAAATGTGTTTTTATGGGCTTGCAGTGTGTAGAAGGTGTAGTTTGCGCTTGGTTTTTTTTTTGTTTTTTTTTTTTTTCCTGCAAATATTCCTGGAGCTGTATGTGCTTTGTGTGACTCGAGATGGTTCATATGGTGGCTGTTGTCCGTCTCCCGTTGTTTAAAGGTTGTAAATTTTCCATCATCGACATATCATGGTTTTTAGTAATTTATTTTTGGCAAAGAAATTTCACCTGAGATATGAAGTGTTGGAGTGGTGTTTATGGCTCTCGAAGATCGGTTCTTGAAAGAAAGAGAACAAATATTGGTTTTTTCAGCACCAAATAGCCTTCAGATCTTCAGATTCGCTTTGTGATAGTGAGACTTTGGTCAAACTCTGTGTTAGATACTATTTAATTAGGTGTAGAGGAATCTATCTATTCAGTCCGTCTGTTTGTTGTTCAACCAGATTCTACATATATCCGTACCAAGTCTCTGAAGTAAGGTGAAGGGTTAAAAAGCTATTCAGAAGAGAAGGGCAGATACACTAACGAACTCGATAGAGAGAGCATTAGAGAGCACACGAATTCACATAAACTCTTTAAAAAGTCCCTGGAAAAAAGTATTGGACAGCTCGGTTACTAGGTGAGAGTGTGAAATGCTAAGCACAAACTGTCCCCAGGAGGGATACTGTCAACCTTAATGTGGAACCTTATAACGGACAAATACGTTATGACAATGACATTGTACTAATACTCAGAGGCTAATTGAGGATAAACTCTGCAGCATAGTGTAATGAAGCATTCCAATTTGCGCCCTCATCAAAAGTCAGCATAAACACATTTTGTTTATATCATTATGACGTAGCCAATGACCTGCAATAATACAACCGCAACAAAATAGTGCAGGTGAAGCGAAAGCATGTAGCGATCTCTGAAGCTGAAGTACAAACTAACAAGTGAGTAGAGATGTCCACTGCAGAAGATGTCCACAATGGTGTAGAGCGCTTTGGTAAAATAAAAAATAATTTTTTTTAAGAAAACGTAATTTTTCCTGCACACATTTTTCTCACACAAAACATGTTTTTATTAAAGAAAACAACAAACAGGATATTTAGGAGGAGTAATTAGCTTGTAAGCCACATTCAGCAGAATTTTTTTCACACCTCGGCTATTTTTACATATCTTTTGTACATGAAATTGGTAAAATTTTCTTTCTCGAGCACAATTAATTTGTAGGTACTTTCTTCACTTGTGTCTTTGGTTATGAAACGTCCAGTTTGTATCACTCTACGAAAGTAAAAGTTGCCTGAACTTGTAAAGGGTTATTCATTTCTAGGTTGGGATTTCATACATCTGCCATATGGCATCTGTCAAATCCATCTGTCGTCCATAGTCACAAGTAGTTAGTTCTTACCTTACCATTTTGCAATATTTTATCATTTAGCCATCATTCAGCGCAATAAAAACTGTTGCCTGCTGACCATAGGATGCGCATAATATACGCCGATTAGATGCAGAAAAATCAACAAGTTGAAGCCGATTTTTCAAACAAAATGTATTTCAACGACGAGGCCCATTTCTCACTCTGCGGCTACGTAAATAAACAAAATTACGAAATTTGAGGTTGAGAGGCCATTGCATCCACTGTGCTGTGGACCGGCGGCGTGTTCGGGCCTTATTTTTTTGAAAACGTCGAAGGCACCACGGTTACGGTGAATTCGCTGCGCTATAGTCAAATGATAACCAACTTTTTTTAAGCCTGTAATTGAAGACATTGATGTGAGCGACATATGGTTCCAACAGGATGTGGCTACGTGCCTCACAAAAGAAGCAAATTTGGCTCTATTGCACGAAAAGTTCTCTTTTTTTGTGGGGCTATTTTAAAGATCGTGTCTCTGCAGATAATCTTCAAACTTTGGAGCACTTAAAAATCAACATACGTGAAGTTATGGCCGCAATACAGCCAGATATGTGCGGAAAAGTCATAGAAAATTACCTCACAAGAATGAAAGTTTGGAAAAACTCCTGTGGCGGCCATTTAAGCGATGCTGTATTCCATATATAATGGCATAGTCCAAAATTTAAAAAAGCATATTTTTTTATTTTTAAATTTAAAATCCTAAAGCACAAAATGAATAACCCTGTACTTCAGCTTTCGCTTCGGCTTCACCATTGGGTTCATCATTGTGTTCACGGCAATGGTTTTCTATATATTTTAGCTTTAGACAACTTGAGCTTCGACTTCAGGTTGCGCTTCAGCTTCACCATTGTGTTCTGGCAGTTATGCTGTCATATTCCCTGTCCTTATGTCATATTTGATATATGATGATCTCAATATTTCACTTGAACATGTCCCGTTTAGAATATTCACCTAAATACCTTGGCTGAAACCAGCTAGTGGTCTGTGACTATGCTGGCCAATGCAATGTGATCGATCCGGTTGACAGTCGCGAAACTTAGAATTGGATGCCAGCAAAAGGGCTTAATGAGCCAGAGGACCGCAAGTGATCAAAAAGTTTTACATGTTAGAACTTTCAGAATCCAAGAAATAACAACTTTTCCAGTCAAATAGAGACGGTCAAACCAAAAAATGGAACAGTGACCTTTTGATCGTCTGCTCTCCTTTACGCCCCGCCGCAAAGTCAATTAGCTTGATTCCGTTTCGAAAAATAAACGTCCTAATAAGCTTCCAATGTTACGTAATATCTTCATGTTCCTTGCTGCCATCCATGAAACACTTGCCGTTCCCCTAATTAAGTTGCTCTCTTGCCGCCTGTAGTCAACTACTTATTCCATTCACGAATCTTAAGAACATCCTTCCGGCAGATCAAAAATATCTCAGAAATGACTCAAAACCATCTTTCATCTTTGGCATCCATCAGAATGTGGTTTCCACAATTTTGACAGATGTATGAGTAGCGCTGAAGATACCCACATGAACCTTCGGTTCCCCCAACTCAAACATCTTTTAAGTGTCTTTCAATCTCGTGCCACGAAATAATTATCCTCCCCACAGTAACAGTGCGCTATCATCTTTCTGTCTGTACCCTTGCATGATAGTGTTCCTTCTCCGTTTACTCTGTCCGGCTTAGACAAGTAGGCAAAACGGGAGAATGTACCAAGTGTGTGTAGAATGAAGTGGAATGGAAGTATCTTATCTTAATTATACCAATGATTTCCACATCCCGGCAAGGGCTCCCAAACAACGTGGCCACAACTATGGGTGTACAACTCACATTCCCCGTCTCCACCGAAGACTTAAGAGTGCAGTGAAGGTCTTTATTAGGGAAAATCGACGCGAACAGTGTTGCTGTATGTGCTGTGCATGCGCCGCCGTCAAGTGTCGGATATCAAATTACCCACGGGCACTGGCATTTCATCGGATTGAAAGGGATAATGACACAAAGGATGCGTTTCACTACTCGAGTCTCGCCCTTTGTGCTCTCACACTCTCGCTCACTCGGATTGACAAAGTAGGATGTTCAGGGTGCAACTTACCAAAGTCTTGAGTTTCTGCCGCTGTAAATTGAGATGTTGCATCGTTCGGATTTATGTTGAGTATTCACGTTCCCCTCCAGCTGCAGAGTAGTCGTCGTCGTGTCAAGACATTATCCGTGAGCCATACAATTGTATACAACACAAACATCAAATCCGTGCTTCATTGAGGTGGTCCAACACCTTGGGAAAGTCAATCCCACCGAGGCGAGCGTATCTCTACCCTACCCTACCCTCTGACAGATTCATTTGTCTAATGCCGTGGTGTGGTTAAATAAATTCGTTACTTTTCACGTAGCTTTCTCGGATGGGCTACAGTTTTTATTCTCACTCTCACCATCACCCAGTTAGCTTTGGCACCTCAGCTATTCAGCGACGGTTTTTATTATGCGTTCAGGTGTAAATTTTAGTGGCAATAAAATTCACCTTACATTTTCATATTTTTATGTCCCCGTGTGTCCTCGGTGCGCCGACCGAGACACAGAGTCTCATCTAGATGAGGCATGTGTGCTGTGCTGAGCTGCTGCTGGTGCGTTAATGCGGAATTCAATTTGAATTAATTAGGCACGCTAACGATTTGTTATCTGCGTGGGTGTGAGAGCGCGTATAAGGGCGCGAGAAAATGTCACTCTAAATATTAAAAGAACACAACACCTTTTCGTATACAATTTAGCACAATATTTCATATTTTATGTGTGCGCCGTTTAATGACCTTAAATATTATTATGCTGGATGGTGTTCTTTTTAGAGGTTTCGCAGCCACACAGTTTCGAAGTGGTGTAAGAAGTGTGATTAAGTTGTAAATCAATGGTCACGGATGTGTCCACTTTTCATGATTGTATCTTTAGTGCTTTTGAGGTACTACTAGCACCACCGTGATGATGGATAAAGAAGGGTGTCATAACATCATGACCTAGCTTTTAACTGATAGAACTAGGACAAGCCTAATTTTGTGTGATTAGTGTTCATTACTTTAATAAAGATGACAACACAAGATGACTCCACAATTCAAACCATCTTTAGGTTTTCAACTCATGAATAGTCGATGTTCATTATACTCCACTATAGTTGGTTTTTCAATAGGGACATAACAATTTTGTATTTTAATATAAACGCATCCTTAATCTTTTTTTATGATCTGTCAATGCCACAACATCAGTCAAGGTATACGGTTTTATCATGATGAAGTCTATTATTAACAAGCAACGTTTGAAAATTATTAAAAATTACTACCGACATTCTGAGTCAGTGGTGCAACTTTAAGAGCGCTTACTCCAATTTTCGATCGTAATAATCGTCCCACCAGACAGGCTATGCGTGCTATAGTGGATAAATTCGAATTAACATATTCACTCTTGAATTTTCCTGTGCCAGTGAGACAACGCACCAGTCGAAGTATTGAAAATAACGCAGCCGTAAGTGCTTCAGTTCAAAATGAGCCAAATCAGTCAATTCCACGCCTTTCACAGGAATTGGGAATCTCTTAGTCCACATTGTGGCAAATTTTGCTTAAAGATCTTAGCCTACACCCTTATAAGACTAAATTAACTCAAGAATTGAAGCCTCTTGATTATTTGAAGCGCCGAAACTTCCTCTGTAAAAGTTTGAAGAAAATCCTGAATTTCATCGAAAAATCATCTTCAGCGATGAGGCTCATTTTTAGATTAAAAGCTTTGTCAACAAGCAAAATATGCAGGCACAAACCCACATGTGCTTCAAAAGACTCCATTGCATCCACAAAAAGTGACCGTGTGGTGTGGATTTCATGCCGGAGGTGTGATTGGACCGTATTTTTCCGTCGATGAAAATGATCGCAGTGTTACGGTCAATGGAGTTCGCTATGTGCCATATTGGAAGACTATTTTTGGCCAGAATTGGATGGACTTGACATCAGTGATATGTGGTTCTAACAAGATGGTGCCATATGCCACACAGCTGGTCAAACAATTGATCTATTGAAGGGGAAATTCGGTAATCGTGTAATCCTCGAGGAATGGTCCAGTCTATAGCCAGCTCGCTCATGCGATTTAACGCCGGGGTTACGTTAAGTCGTTGGTTTTTGCCAACAAGCCAACAACGTTAGAGCAGCTCAGGAACAATATCGAAAGCGAAATTGCCAAAGTTGCGGCCGATGTGTGTGGAAGAGCGGTGGAAAATTGGCTCCAAAGCGGCGGGTTCATCAAAGAATTTCTGAAATACCTTGGTACAATCTGCTCATGAATTTAGCTGCAATCCCCAGAGGTTAAATAAAGAAAAATAGCTTTAAAGGTTAACCGTGAAAGAAGTCTTTAAAAGTTTCTAATTTGAACTCAAATAAGGACCTTTTCGTTGTTACAAGCTTTAATTTGTTGATATTGAACCAACTTTTTTGAGGTCAATACTGTACGTACCATAATTTCGCTCCTGCACACTCACTTTCCTTCTTGTGATCATCATCTGAGGTGGTTCTCTTTACGAGAAGGAGGAAATTGACTGGTCTGACTCAGCCAGTGCTAACAGGCGTCACTATCCAACTCTCCAAGGAAACTAAATATTTAGGAGTAATCTTAGATAGCAAACTTCTATGGACGAAATATGTCGAGCTGAAGACTTCTAAAGCTCTGTCAGTCTTCTGGCAATGCAAAGGTGTTTTCGGCAAGACATGGGGCTTGTCGCCAAGGAAAGCCATTTGGATCTACACAGCAATGATAAGACCCTTCCTCTCATATGCGTCAGTTGTTTGGTGGAATAAGCTTTCACCTAAATACGTTACTGTTGCTTTCGCCAAATTCCAAAGAACGGTCTGTCTCGGCTGATTGGGAGCTTTCCCCAGTACACCTAGCTCTTCTCTGATGAACCATCCCCCCCCCCCCCACCCCTCCTTCACGGACGGCTTCAAAACTGGACAGGGTCTGGTACTGGTGTAGATATTCTTCCAGGCAGAAATATATGCTATATAGTGCAGAATGGCTTGGAATGTATTGTGTAGAACAGGTGGATGGGGCGAAGTATCTCCGTCTGTAGTGACAGTCAGGCTGCGCTTAAGGCCTTGCTCAATCCTTTAACCACTTCCAAAATAGTTCGAGAATGCAAAACATCCTTGAATTCGGTCGGAAGGCTGAACTCACATTTCTTTTTTGGGTCCAAGGACACAACGGGATAACCGAGCTTGCTAGACAAGGCTCAGAAGAGAATTTGCCAACGTCCTCGGTTAGGGCTTCCATTGACGATTGGGTTTTCAATGAACACAATCGAAGGTGGCATGACTCTCGAGGATGCAGGCAGACTAAACGCATGGTCCCCGTCATCTGTAAGAAATCCGCGGCATTCTTGCTATCTCTTAACAGAAAAGACTACAGACAACTTACAGGCGTTCCATGTCCTAGGTTTGAGCGCTACTCCTGTCTGCGACTCCTATAGAGACGACGATGACACTGCGGAACATTTCCTATGTGATTGTCCTGCCTTTGCTCGGATCAGGTGGCGGATCTTCGGTGCTGATGTGGTGAGTTCTGATGACCTAAGCTTTTCATCATTGAAGCGCCTACTCGTCTTTTTATAAAAGATGAAAAAAACACATTAAAATGGGGTGGTTGTAAAATGGACCTGTTTTTGAGTCTGAGTGCTGCAGTAGGGTGTGCCCGCCTCGACAAAAACCGTAGATTCAATTTGTGGAGAAAAACCGCACACCATTGTCAGGCCGTGAACTCCCACCACAAGCTTAAGAACAGTGTTGTCGTTGCCTGTCTTGGCGTTGTAGACGGAGACTTAATGGCTATAGAAATTGTCCTTATCATCCTCAGTTGCCTCTTCAATCGGAGCATAATACTGTGTGATGGTAATTTTTCTTCCTCTGTTCTGGAATCTAGCTGTCAATATCTGGTCACTGTGAGGTTTGCAGAGTGCTTCGTGCTGCCCACCACGAGGAGGTGGCAGTAGGACTTACTAATAGAGCTACTAGGTTTTCGACTGCAGTGACTCTTTCTCGTTATTTAGCAGAACAACAACTATCGGGAGATACTGCTCCTACGATGCCATCGTTCGTTGTTTACCATCTTACTGGAGACAAGAGCAATTTTTATTTTACGAGAGAGAATACTATCTTAGAAGAAACTAGTCATGACAAATTTTCACGCAAATCTACAAAAGGGTAATTAAAAATGATTTGATTCTGGAATATTCATATAGTCACGGTAGTAAAAGGTTAGTGCCATTCGTAAAAGCAACTTCGTTTGAAACTATGGACTAGAGTTCCGGTTTTTATTACGCCTGTCAAATTGTAACAAATTTGATTAATTAGTGTTAAACTGTTTTCTATTGGAAAACAACACAACCTACATACCTCTCTGACTACTTTGCACTATCAGCTAAACTCATCGAAACCGAATTGCTCTAGCTCTCCAGCTGTGACGTGGAGAAAGTAATGCTTGGCCACCCATAACAGATTCTGCAAGATTACCACCAACTGGATCATGCGATGCACCTCCCTCCTTGAATTCAAGTTAATCTTGTATGGACTTGTGGCCATCAGGGCCCAAAACTATTCCATGCCTGCGAGCCATGCTAATGAAGACGTTTTACAAACTACCACCACCCGTCTAATTAATAACCTCGAAATTATTCAGCGGGTCAAATGGTCCCCCTCGGCGGTGATTGTCGAGTCATGTTCGGTTCATAATTTTGTTGCTTTCCGAGTGTAACACGAACAAAAAAAAAAAAAAAACAAAACATTCCCCAAAAAAACGACCATCGCGTATGAATAATTTATCAGCGGTTAATTGAGAGACAAAATTGTAACAAATTAATCATCGATCGTCGGGGTTTGTTTGGATTGGTGGGTCGGCTCCAATTAACTGAAAGTTTCTTTAGAATACCCGCAGTTCGCCAATCAAACTGACAATCCCTCGCTAATGCCGCATCAAATCGAAAACTTTATTTTGCCGATTAAATATTTATGCGAATTAGATGCCGTAATTAACCTTTTCGTGATTGCATTTTTAAATTCATAAACCCCGGTCTAACTGTCATCGGCGATATTGAAGGGGACTCGCCAACAAAAGGCGATTGATTCGGATAATATAATGCCGCCAAGAGGTATTTACATAAATTTAATACAAAATGTATATTTGCATTTAAATTTATCGGAAACTGGATACATAACGATGGCTATCGACGCAAGGTGATCATAGTTTAGTGGGTTTTGTATTCGGTTTAGAATGCTGCTCAGCGGGGGAGACTTTCTGTCAAAGTGTTGTTTTGTTAACACCTTTACCACCTCGTGTGTCCATACACTGTTCCAAGCATCTCGAAACAATGGGGGATGTTTGATAAATATTTGTTGATTGAATGAATGGAATACATTCATTAATGAGATTTGGTTATAGGCCTTTTAATCAATTTGTTTGTTTTTCCCAAAGATTCATGTTGTTAGTTGTATATCATGTGGTTGGCTTTTGTGTGAGCATTCAGAGACAACTGTAAATGGCAAATGCCTGCGGGGGATTCGAGACGTGCTCCCATTCTTGGGCGTGCAGTTTGTAGGCCAGTTCTACGCTCCAGACCCGAACTTTCTGTCGTGTAATTCAAAAAACGTAAATCGCAAAATAATTAGATACAAAATAACTTTGCTTACCATTTGCAATCGTTTGCCATTATCTCTCTGGAGAAAAAGGGGCCTAAGGCATTCGGAAGGTATTAGTACGGCGCCGCTAATTCAATGTCCTCCTTTCTGCGCACAGTTTCCATGACCGTTTTTGACAAGTGCCTATTTTAATTTTGTTTTGACGGGGATATAGGTTGTATACCTTCACATTATACATGGTACAACGTATAGCCGAGAGACCCTAAACCAGCAACGTTCCCTTTAGAAAACTATGATTCCTACTTTCTTCTAGTGGAAGGGATGCAAGAGTCTGAGTATTCGATATCCCGGTGGTGAGCGTCCGTCCGTTGATGGAGGCACCTGGGATAGAAGGTCGTCTGACCACTTGAAAGTTTTGTCTCAATTTCTTTCAAGCCGAGCTTCGTGAGATAGTTTAAGGCACTTGTAGATAAGTTTCGGATTTCAGGGCGAGAAACAACTTCCCTTCCTGTCTGTTTCGAGATATGGCGCGACATGCGCACAAAATATGCTCAGCAGTTTCTCTTATTTTTCAAACGAAGACGGCAGAGATGATAGTTGAACGAATAGTGTAGGTTGTTCGAAAGTCTAGTAGGTGCTCATCAGGTCGTTTATTATTCAAAAAGTCAATGAATTTCTTAGCTTACTCGAGAGAGTAAGGGCGATGTAGTTGCTCTTTGTTTTTTTCATTCAGCAATGAGAATACTATGGTTTTATCATTTTGTCATTTCCTTGTCAAAATATACTTAGGCTCTCAGGAAATTTTCCCACAAGAATTTGGTGATGATGGATTCTTTCCTCTACGAAAGCCAATAGCTTCTTTACGTGAGTCCGCCTTAGCAAAGTCCTTGCAATTAATAACAAGTCATCCAGGTCATGCGGTCCCTTGGGATTTGGGAGAACTTCTGGAAAGTTTGACTATCGATTCTCTAAGGGGAGGAGATGGCTGAGCCGCTGATTGAGTTGATGGAGGCAGATGCGCTTCTGATTGGTGAAGGAAGTTTTTTCGTTTTATTGTCAGGTTCCCAGAAAGAGAGGTAGGAGCAATTCCTCTTATTCCTCTCGTTGGGTTTTGACTTTTTGTTCTGTTTTTGAAAGCACTCGGGCTAGAAGCCATTTGTAAAGTTTCTTATAGGGTGTGAGTGAATTAGTCTCACGAAGTGGTCATTATCACTAAGGGGAGCCAGAGTGTCAATTGTCGACTCTAGTCGAGTGGATGCACTTTCAGCAACATCTCTCTTGCCCACAGTAGATTCAGCTGATGATCCGGAGTAATAAAAGTAAAACTATAAATCGGTGAATTCGAGGACTCATGATTTCACGTTTCTTGATACGAGTAATTTCCAACGTCTTGGTCTTCAAAGCGTTTTTGTTATCTTTTGTGCAAACTTTTTCTTTCAGCAACCCACCAAGATTCAACCAAAAGTTTGAGAATCACTGCTCTAAAGTATGCCCACAGTAGACAAGTCTGCAGACAACTAACTGGCATTCTTACGGGACATTTCACTTTTGCCAAGCATCTTTATGTGCTAGGCTTTACGGACACCACCATCTGCGAAGCCTGTAGGGAGGACAATGATACTGCGGAACACTTCCTTGGCGATTGTTCTGCCTATGCTAGTAACCGTTGGCAGATCTTTGAAACCGATGTGGTGAGTGCTGATATCATAAGCTATTTATCACTGAAGCTCTTACTAGTCTTTCTACGGAGGGCGAAGAAATTTAGGTAGCAGGGTTTTGCTTTCTGGTAGTTCAATGGATCGGTATCGAGTGTGAGTGCTCCAGTGGAATTTTCCATACCCCGTCAAAAAAATGCCCTTAATTTCATTCAGATTTTGAATCACAGTTCTTCTTAGCAGCAGATTTGACTTTTCTTGCACTGACACATACAAAATATAAAATCATTTCATTCCGCTGCATAGTAGTTGAATTACGAGTATGTTGCCCATCATTTCTTTTTCACAACGACAAGCAGAAAGTTGCTACATTCTCATTGGTAAAGAAACTCCCATGATTGGTATCCTAAAAATTCATAGTGCGTAAAACATTGCAGTATTACTCGTGCTCATAATCCTTCCAGGAGCCATCGAGCTCCCCTATATAGGTGAATAGATACATCTTAGACACACCATTATTCCACCTCAGTTTATTCGCATGAAATCGGTTTTTCAATTTCCCCAACGGATTAACATTTCCTACAGAAAGTGGGTTTTCAATTAAAGCAGGCTATACCCGGGGATTACACCCAAGAGAGAGTCAATTAAGGGGAATTATGAAACCCATTTCATTTTGCAATTTATTTTTATAGGTACACCACTAATGTTGAACTGCGATACATCACATTCATTTCAATCCATTATCAACAACTCATTCAATCGAGTTGAACTGCAAGTTAACCGATGCTAATTGCCGATCACAACCTACTGACAGACAGCGCTGTTAATTTGCAACTTAAATCAAAATGCTGTACATCCATACACACATAGGAACTCTGACTACAGTAGTAGTCAACGATTACGCCTTTAGATTAGTTTCCACACATTAATTAATTGCTGCGCTAACTCTCCTCGCGCATGACATGCTAATTAAATGTTTGCCGTCGGTATGGTCTACTCTGACATTCAACCTCGCCCCTCTGTTCTTGCTCTCTAGCCGGCATGATTTTTTTATTTTTTTTTTTATAATTTTTTTGCAAAATCACTCAACATTTAACGGACGTGTTAACAATTTTATGGATCTTAATTCTACAATGGGAAGTTGATCGATGGCAATTATAAAACTGGGTGCGACCATACGTCCGGCGCGCCGTTCCACCAAGCCATGATGTTGAAATTCCAAATGGAGACTGTTTTGCATATGAAAAACGGCAGCGAAAATGACCTCTAGTCAGTGTTTTGTAGAATTTTTTTACCATTTACTTTTCCGTTTTCATCGAAACAGTACCCGCACTCGTACTTGAACATCAAAGGAAGAGATTCATTCTGAAGAAATGTCGATTATCTGAGTGGAAGAGTGAGGCATCGAAACCATTGAGAATGTTATCGCAATTCTGGGAGAGGATTTTTTTTTTTTTGCTTTCGTCCTGGTATTTGACGTTAGCAGGGTTCATACATATGTGCATAGTTTTGTGCGGAAGTTCCAAATGGATTTTTGAAATGTTCGAACATTAGCTTAAGTGATATTTCAAAAGAGGCATTCGACGAGTCTTAAAATTATGGAGATATATTAAGATAAGGAGATTTTGTTATTTAGTGTTTTGGAATAGATTACTCATGGGGAAATTGAGAAATGGAAGCACTTGGGACTCGTGCCATCAAATTTTGAAATAATATCATGAATGCGGAAGTAATGCGCATTTATTTGTAAAATTTTGTGCGAAAATCTCGACGGATACTAAAAGACTTGTGCCTCAAAGTAGTGTGGTATTCGAACGCCACTAAAAACACAAGTCAGGTGTACTTAACCACTTCTAATATTGCGCCTAGCCGTCAGACTAATCAGCAACTCAATTTTATAATTAGGGGAAAAGTTTAAAGAAATGTTTCTTATTACTTGCATGCGATTTATTTTCTAGGTGTCTAAATCGAAAAATTTAACTCATTTTAGTCTTCTTACTAAATTACTGGTATTTAGGGACTGTACCACTTCATCGTTGTCGTGGTTTTGAAGCTTAAGTTTGTGCCGCCTAGTGGACTTTTTGATTACTCGTACATCTATTGTTTCTGTGAAAGTCTGTGTTTCGAATGAACCATGGATCACTAGCAATATTCCTAAGTACTTCATTCTAAAATATTTGAATGAATTCTATGTTTGACTCTCTTGTACATTCCGAAAGCTGTATTCCATAGGTCCACACCGGCTTTAGAATTTGCTTATATGTACTTTCCATCGAAGTTTAGCGTCCATGTCATGCCGAAGTACTTAACCGTGTTAGAGTATGGAATAATGCTGGGCCATTAGCCTGATTTTTATTTGTGAAATTTATGTGTACTGACCTAAGTTCGTTCAGTTTTATTTCCCTTTTCTCGTCCAGGTGTTTATATTGTTTATTGACCATTGAAGGTTTCCTGTTGATTCTTGTATTGTCTTTCCCACTGTCAGTATAGCAGTATCATCTGCCAATGTTGCTGTGTTGTGTTTTCATTCAACGGTATGTCGTTTGTGAATAATAAATAAAGGCTAGGTCCTAGCACACTACCCTGTGACACACCAGTTTATTTTTATTTTTTACTTCCGAAAACTCGTTCTCTTGCTTAATCCTAAAAAAATAGTTAGTTACATACATATGTAGGATGGTACAGAATTATCTGAACAGACTCTCCGATTTAGCCTGAGCTACGTGCAGGAATACTGCATAACAGACCTTTTTTTTCTCCAAAGCCTTTCCTATTTTGTCTATTATTCTGTGAATTTGATCCATCATAGAGTGCATATTTCGGAATCCAAACTGATGTAATCGTATCAAGGATTTTCCCTCCATTACAGGTAAAAGCCTTTTAAGTAGGAGTTTTTCAAATAGTTTTGAAATCATAGGTATCAAAGATATCGGTCGATGCGATGTGACTTCAGTACGTGGTTTTATGATATCTTACTTCGGTACTTCGGTATCATAATTACCTCGTTCTTGTGGTAAAGTATTTCTTTTCGAAGTTTGTCTTTTAGGTTGTTGAATCTTGTTTTATCTGTTGGAGCTCTAGTCTGTTGCCATGGTTTTGTTGCTTTTCTTTTCTCTAAGTATGTCGAGTATTATTTGAGGATATGTATTTCCCTTCTGTCTGCCGCTAAGTAAATAGTTGTACCTCACCTACGACGTTGTTGATTGTTATAATACGTACATTTAATTGCAAACACTCTTCGAAAGTACTCCCAATCTGTTAGTTTGTTGACCATATATATGAGTATGTTGTCTTCCTTGATGTTAATTCTTTTATTGATTTTTAGCAGAACTGGACAGGTTCATGCTTTTCTCTATGCTTGTCGAAGTAGAGGATATATTGTTTGTTACAAAAAAGTCGACCAGACCAGGTATTTTGTTTCTGTCTGAAGGCCGATACGTCGGTTTTTGCGTCGACAGATAATTACAGCTTCTGTTAGTGCTCGCTGAAGTTTTCTTCTTCTGAATGTAGTTGTTCTGGATCACCTATGAATGCGTTTCGCATTAAAATCTTCACCAGCAATAAATGTTTTGCCAAAAAATTGAAAGAGGTCAACAGAATCGTCTTTCTTAATTCGATAGCTGGGGGAAGAATATAATGCTGCAACTGTTATCAGTTTTTCCTTTAACTGAAGTAGCTTGTATTTCACGGGATTGAAATTTCTTACCTTTGTAATGGCTGATATTTTGTCTAACATACCTGCAGTTCCACCTCTTGCAGTGTTAAGTGGATGTGGGGTATTACATATTGTACTTTATAACCGGGAAACGTTACGTTAGAGTCTCCGTAATCAGGTATAAATCAATATTTTGAGTATCGAGGACTACTTGAAGATCCTCTTTTCATTGTTTAAGGTTATAAGCATTCCATTCCATGTGGTACTATTTTGGGGAAAAAAGTTTTTTTTATTCGATAGATAATTTGGTGACATTAATGATAATAATTTAGGGCATATGGCCACCAAGTGAGTGTCTCAGTAACAGCACCCTAGAGCTCCAATTTTCGACCACTTTTTCTATCATTTGAAACCGTTTCTCACGAATGGTGCGCTCGATGTTGGCCTCCAAGGCTGAAATTGTTGTTGGTTTGTCCGCATAGACTAACGACTTCAAATACCCCAGTCCAGGCGTTAAATCGCACGATCTTGGAAGCCAGGGCACAGGTCCATTTCTGGAAATAATTTTGTCATCGAACACTTCCTTCAATAACTCGATGATTTCGCCGGAAGTATGGCATGTGGCACCATTTTATTGCAACCCAATGTCCTGCGGACCATGTTCACGCATTTTTGGAAACAAAAAATTGTTGATTATGGCTCTGTACCGGGCGCTGACATTTCGATTTTCTTCATTTTTGAAGATATAGGGCCCGATGATGCCGCCAGCCCATAAACTGCACTAAGTAGTGCATTTTTCGTTGTGCACCTAAAGGGTGGTTAAATTTTAAGGGCCGATGTTGAATGTGAACCACACCTAAACGTCAAGTTTTTTTCTGCATTTCATTTGACATTTCTCAATTTCAGACTAACTCAATTTGAACCATGGAAAGATACACAATCGAGCAACGCGTTAAAGTTATTCAGGCTTATTATGAAAATGGGCGTTCAAATCAAAATGCATATCGTGCATTTCGTGATTCTTTCGGTCAATTTAATCGTCCAAATATGCGTACAATCGGAAAAATCGTGCAAAAATTTGTGCAAACCTGGTCTGTAGGAGATGTGAAAACACCAGTGCATGCTCGTACAGCTCGTACTGCAGAAAATATTGCTGCTGTTCGCGATAGTGTGGCTGAGGAGCCATCCACCTCAACTCGTCGTCGTGCCCAACAATTGCACCTCTCACGCTCGTCGTTGATGAACATTATGCATAAAGACTTGCATTTACGTGCTTAAGAACTAAAGCCTCTTGACCATTTCAAGCGTCGTCAATGGTCACAATGGTGGCAAGAAATGGCAACAGTGGATGATCAATTTTCGAAGAAAATCATCTTCAGTGATGAGGCACATTTTCACCTTAGTGGATTCGTCAATAAGCAGAATTGCCGCATTTGGGCGAATGATAATCCAAGAGTGATTTTCGAAAAACCAATGCACCCACAAAGAGTGACTGTTTGGTGCGGTTTATGGGCTGGCGGCATCATCGGGCCGTATTTTTTCCAAAATGAGGCCGGTCAGGCAGTTACTGTGAATGGTGTTCGCTATCGTGAGATGATAACGAACTTTTTATGGCCCGAATTGGAAGATATGGATGTGGACGACATATGGTTTCAACAGGATGGTGCCACTTACCACACAGCTAACGAAACAATGGCTCTTTTGCGCGACAAATTCAATGGCCGTGTTATCTCACGTGGTGGCGATGTCAATTGGCCGCCAAGATCATGTGATTTGACACCGTTGGACTTCTTTGGGGTTATTTGAAAGAAAAGGTGTACGTCGATAAGCTAGCAACAATTCAAGAGCTAAAGGATGAGATAATTCGGCACATTAACGGCATAGAACCTCAATTATGCCTCAGCGTCCAATTTGGACCATCGGATGGAGGTGTGCCGCCAAGGTCGCGGCGGCCATTTGGCCGATATTTTGTTCCATACATAATTGAACTATACCAATATTATCATAATAAAAAGAAATGACAGTAATTTCCTAAATAATTTGTGTTTTATTCAAAATCAACATCGGCCCTTAAAACTTAACCACCCTTTATAACTGATGGACCACTTTTGGATTTCTCTCGCTCCAAATCCCGCAATTTTACTTATTAACAAAGCCACTGAGGCAGAAGTGAGCCTCATCACTGAACAAAATTTGACGGTAAAAAAGTGGATCGACTTCCAACTGTTCAAGTGCCCATTCACTGAACTCACGAATCAAACGATGATCGTTCGGCTTCATTTCTTGCACCAATTGAATCTTGTAGGCGCGTAAACCAAGATCTTTGAGCAAAATCCTCAACAAAGTTGATGAACACAGGCCAAGTTCTTGCACACGAAGACGAATTGATGAATTATGATCTTTCTCAACACTGGCCTCAAATGCGTAGATATTTTTAAATGCGCAAGCTCTGTGCATTCTTGTCAGTGGCTTGGAATCCAAAAGAGTAAATGTAGTACGAAGTTTTTAAATTCTTTTACGAATAGCTGACTCAGTTGGTCGATTATGTTGACCGTAAAATTCGTTTAGCGCTCTATAAACATTTTCTACTGAACACTGATTTTTGAAATAAATTTCCACAATTTGTAAACGCTGCTCGAATGTAATACTTTGTATGATGTTTTGACAAATACTACTGAATAAGTTGTCAGGTTAACTGTCAGCTGTCTGAGTGTTGCCATGTTTAAAAAAAAACCTCCTAAAAAACATCCCATATTACCACTCACAATCCCAGTATAACTTATATATCGCGGACTTTTTTAATGTCTTCGGCTTGGTGAATGTAATTATAAAAGGGAGCGGTTCCTTGGTTTATGTTTCTATAAATTAACTGCTTCCAATATTTTGTATTATCGCCCTTGGATTAAATGTTTCCAGGGTTGTCTGTCCATCTGTCTGTCACACTCTCAGTTGAAGATTGTGTCAAAGTTGAGCCTTACTAACCCTTTTGTAGGGCACTGGAAAACACCAAAGTTTTGGAAGTTAGAGTGAAATTGAAAACAAAATTGTATAAATACAATATGTGTATCAAATGAAATGTAACGATGCGCCGATATATAGTTAAGTTATTTTTATTTCGTCAGATATAAAGGATGCCCGAAGTTTGTCCAATCAAAATTTAAATATTAGTTGGCCAATGACTCGTCACAGACGTCACCTATTGCATTGCTTTTACCATTTTTGAGAAACTGTATAAAGCATTCAAATATAAATCCTCCACCGAAAAAATAATAACTGCAAACGAATAGTTTTCATTTACATACATATATACATATACCTACTTCAGATTTCCCTGCATCCAAAAATGGCAAATGTTCAACAACGGTTGTTCAGCCTAAAGCTCAGGTTTTAGTCGAATCTCACTGGAGAAATATCTTTGAAAAGTTAGTAATTCCATCTCGAACTTATCTATTACCAAAATCTTGACACAATGCCAACTACCACCATTCACTTCAATTCTTAAATCGTGAAGTTCCATAGCAGATTTTCCAATCCCTTCCACATTAGTTAACAATTCGACAAATAGTATGCATTCACTCCAAACACCGGCGCGACTACCACTTCCTCATTATTACCTATGCTCCCATAACCTCACTCATATGTGTACGAATACGAATCTCAATCAATTCGCGACTGTCTGCGGTAATTATTAATTCCAATCTAAATCATTACATTATTAGCCACTGTCAAATACCCAGCAGGCGACTACGCAGCACACCTTTTCCACATGGTTTACGATCGAGCCATTATTATTCCATCGAGCAAGAGAGTGCCTTCCAAAGCAAACAACCAAAGAACAAGGAAGACATGCCAATAAAGGTGTCGCGCGCGCAGAAACGCACGCAGAACACAGATCCGAGTGTCAGTACAGGCGATCTCACAAAGTGCGATCAGTGATCGCGACCCCCATCCGTGCTTGGGTCAAGCAAGCTGGAGTAAGTGACAGACTTTGTCCAAGAGAGGGGGCGACACTGTTTGCTGAACGTTGAATTATTGCTGAAACTTTAAATGATTTATTCCTTCCTACCAGATTTCGAGGTGCGTCTGGACTGGGTGTTTTGACTGGGAAAGGTAGTCAAGAACTTAATCGGCTTTCCATGGGAAATCTGAAAAATATACCACTCAACTATACGATCGGTAGAAGAATGGTGACAGCACCCAAAGAATGGAAAATGCGAAAAATCATGAGATCTCTGATCGGAGCTCAAGTGTTGGCGTTTCAATGGTCTGCAAAATATTGGCAACAAAACGTTTCATGTGGCCTCTCACTACATGATCACTGATCCTCGCGCGCATCGTATGTTTCTCTCCATGTTCATCCTATAATGACGGATGAGAAACAAGTGACAAGTTTATGACACACATTGGGGTCAAGTCTCGAATGTGTGGGTGGATAGAGATGAGGTGAGTGTAGCACTACGATCAACATGATCAGCAAAACCACACACAGGACCGGTCTGTCTTGTGTTTCCGGGTAATTAAGTGGCGTCTTAGCATCCCAACTGGTCCCCCACTGCGCGAAGAGTCACTGCGTACCACACTAGCAAGTCTTGGCAACAATGATAAATTGGAAGCCGTCGTTATTTATTGGTGATGCGATGTGAGTCTGCGCGACTCATCGTCTCCCCACCTATCTCATAGGTCGGACGCATGATATATAGACAACATCATATCTACCAAGCGAGTGGGCTGATTTGATGGCTTCTTATTTTAATTAACATCGTGCCTATTAATTAGTACATGGTCTAAACACCGTGTGCCTTTCCAGTCCAGGGTGTTCGATTATTCGAGAGTGGCTTCAGAATGGAATGCTTCACAGTGTAACAACAACGTTGAGCCTACTAATTGCTGAGTTGTTAAACGGTACGCTTGTAGCCTTGCTTCTCGGATGGTTAATAGGCCTGAATGAGCATACTTAGTTTGGCGTTTGGAATATTATACAATCAAAGTTCCGTTGGCTAGACTAAATTTAGCCCCTATTTTCTTTGAGTTGATTAGCTTTTAATTTGAATCGGCACGTATCCCTGACGTCCTTTTATTATTTACTTGGTAGTTAAGAAATTTGTGTGCTAACCTACTTAGGCGAATTGAATTCTTTAGATACCCTCCACTGATTTAATTGAATTAAATTGGAATGCGGCGACGAGTTAGAGTTGATTGGGACGACAGAAGAAAAATCACATTTGTCACGAATGTCGTCCATCCCCATCAGTGGATAGAACGTGCTGGTCGCAGTAGTCGACCTTTCAGTGACAAATTGCACCTAATGACATCAAATTGAAATGAGACGGATGGGGAGGGGGCGCGCACTGATGTACTTTGATTGTTCAGTGAATGTAGATGAATGGGTTGGTGTTTATATGGACAGAGTGCGCATTGAGGTGATCTTTTGTGTGTCGGACTTTTATGCGTTCAATTTCTAGAGAATATAATCAAATGAGGGGGTAATTTGTAGAACAAACAAATGTCACTTTGCTTCAGGGAAAATTGGAAATGAAACAAGAGAAAAAAATTCCAAAGGAGCTTGGTAAAATGTTGTACTTGCTGTAGACATACTTCCTTCCCGCTTGCTGATTAATTATTCAAAATGAACTTGTAGGATGTCAAAGGTTGAGGCACGGTTGAGGTCATTGCTATAAGAACTGCTTTAAACTGGCTAACGGACTATAGATAGTCTGTACTGCTGCCGTCTTTAAAAAAAGGTCTAAAAGGTCTAAAAGGTCTCTACTTTGGCTAACAAGTAAACCATTTCATTGCTAACGAAACCTATATGAATTGTGGTTGCTCTAATTCAGGACGAAAATCGCTATAAATGTTTCCACACTGAGCTTATGTCTTATGGCAGGGAAGGCAAACAGTCCAGTCAGATTCGAACTACTAGGTGAATACCTTATATGGGCTACTTTGACATATTTAAAGCACATGTCTGTCTGGGTCACGGGTTCAAAAAGGAGATGTCGATGGATGAATCATTTTACCCGGATTACTATCAAAGAGACTGTTTCGGATAATAATTTTGCAGCTCGACCCTGAACGTCAATGGACTACGATTTAAGAGTATGCACTTAGAAAGTCCGTACCTTATACACTTTGGTTATTATTTCTTACTTTCTGCTTTCCAGGAGATATACTTAATAGGATCAGCAGAAAGATGCGGCATTTATTAAAGCCGTCGCAAAAGACTACACTTGTTAGGATGCGGATTTATCGTGAGAAACCGGCTTTGATCAGGGGTTGTTGACTTTAAGCCGATAAATGATGACCAGACTGTGATTCGCATCAAAGCCACATTCTACAACATCTGTATGGACTATAATGTCAAAATCATAGTAAAAGTCTTCAACTCCAAGATCGGCGATGACAACATATTTGGCATATTGGAGGGAATACACAGTCTCCATGACATGGCAACAGAGAATGACTTTCGACTCATTGATTTTGCAGCAGCGGGTAATAGAGAAGTACATACATCTAGATGGATAACTATAGATGGTCGAGCCAAGGACCAAATCGGTACGTCCAAAGGTTAACCAATGCAAGGTATACTGGATGCCCACCAAAATAGATGCGGCCAATGCCGACTCTGACCAATTCTTAGTTCCAGCCAAGTTCTACTGTTCAACGGGAAGAAGCTCAGAAAAAAAAATCAACATTGGACGCCTTAGCAGTCAGAGTTTACTGAGAGCGCTCGAGCGAAAATCTCTCCAATATGTCATCATCACCTATGGACGTTACGAATTCCAATGACCAAAGGATCCAGTGGCGCATAATCATCAAGAAGTTGTTTAAAGTACTGTAGGTCTTCAAATTCAATACAACCTCCAACAAGAATGAACATTCGATGTGATGAAGAGTGAGAGGCATGCTTGTGAGCACTGCAGCGCAAGACAAGAACAGCAAAAGAAGATTGCCGATACTCAGTCAGGAGTAGGGAGGAGAAGAGAATGCTTCATAAGCAAGTCCATAAGTACAGCGATCTACGCAACAGCTTACATATTCTATGAAAGCAATGCAACTGGCTGCAAACTTTAAGCCAAAAATGCAGGCTATTTGCAATAGTGAAGAAAATCCAATCACCGATGTATAGGGAATACAATTAGATGGCATTTCCAGTAGATGCTGAAAGAGCAGCAGATGGAAAGAATGATAGGGCAGTAAGAGAAGCCACTTCAGTCAATAAAGAAGCAGGCCCACCACCAACTCTAGAAGATGTAAACGCAAATATTAAAAAGCAGACAAATTTTGTAAACACGAATGCAATGTTTTAATAGAATGCATATGCGCACCAAATCGTCAATCAGATATGGATGGACGAGAACGTGTCTGATGATATCCCTGTCTAGCAACTTCAACATATATGTACAACGATTTCAAATCTGGAACTGCAATTTGGAAATAACTCCTCCAAGTTATTGCAAACTTGCACCAGATGTCGACAAGAAGATACGCTATCATGTGATTTCGTCAACTTTGTGCTGAAGCAGATAGCACCCACGAATAGTGTCAACACAAAATGCAATAATTATCTTTATCATGTCCGTCAAGCTGGTGGGATACAAAAACGATATTTACATCATCGGGCTTTCTCAGTGTGCTGTAGTAGAAGCTTTCAAAGCGATTGAAGGCCAGGGGAACAAGTCGGTTTTGAGGAACCAAATACAACAAATAAAGAAGCATCTTTCCAACGTCTAGTACATAATGTTGATAAATTAAACTTCTAAGTGCATAGTTAAGGAGTTAATTTACCTCAGACTAAAACCAAAACTGAACGCCTTATCTTCGAAGGCCTGCTCTTACTTCGGATTGACAAATACTCGACACTTCCTGTTATATTATACAATGCCGAGTGCTGGAATAAAAGCCGGAAGGCTGAGCAGATATTAAGCCCTTTTGAAGGAAAATTCCTTCGTTGGATTGTCATGTGTGTGAGCACTGTACCAAGAAGTGGATGTAGTCAAGATAAGACACGGTAACTACATTGAGCCAATACAGTAGTCTGTGATGTCGAACATATCAACAGTAGGTTCGAGAAGATCAGGAGGACCGAGTCTTCATTTTAGTCTATAGAATTCTAAGCAATGCGCACGGGATTGACGATTATGGAAAATTGCAGTATCTGAGACGAAAACCATTCACGGGTCGTGACCCCATTATGCAATGACCTCCTGATACTATGCTCTCCGCTACCTGCTCATTTGGTTGCTTTTTGAGAGTAAAAATTGTCACGAATTCTCAATATATTCTCTCAAATCGTTAAGCTGATTTTCCAGAAAATCTCGCTAGCTTACTCGTAGTTCCAGCAATCTGTACTACAGAATATTTATGTCAGTGATCTTCGGGCCACCAAAAATGTAAAACCAAATAAATTCATTCAGAATATGTAATGAGAAACCCCCTTCTTAGACAAACATTCCAATTCACAGACAAACCGTCAATCAAACAACCCAACGTCACCCAATAGCTCGTGTCTCATCAACAGTCCATTATTTTAAAATAAAAAAAAATTCTCACAATAGACCACCAAACATGTAACCCTCTGGCATTTCGCCTTAATTGGAATGTTTCTCCCATTCGAAAATCGATTCGATTGTCCATCGAAATCCTACGCCCATTTTTCAAACGCCGAATAAAATCCACTCGATTTAACATAGAAGAATTACTTAATAAATTGCCCAAGTCATTCCAACATCTCATCTCCACCAGAACATCTCTCGTCAAGACCACCAAACTACCAAAAGCCCATCCATTCACTTCATAAATTATATTCAAACATCAAAAACTCAATTTTATTAGCATACAAATCGTTTATCATCCCAGCCGTCCCGTATCGCGGCGAGAACATTTCGGACCGATAATTATTGCCTAACAAGAGTTAACAACAGTCAAAATAATCTGTAAACATATTTCAGATACAAGTATAATGTCAAACATGGCAGCCCCCCAATAAAAGTTCGTAATTTATTCAAAATTTAACTCAAATTGAATTGAGAGGAGTATTTCGGATTCTTTTCCTCTATTCACTTGGTCAGTCCAAGCCAAGCCAGGCAGCTACTACTACTCGTACCTCTCGGGACGCGACGATGTTGTCGATGTTTGCCATCTCTGAGAGGAGGAACAATGCCAAAATACTGTCATGTCATTGTCATTCAGAATGAACTTTTTTTTTTTATCTCAGGCAGAGATTATAATACGAAAATAAAATTCGATTCTTTAATGACTTCAACAGACGATCAAGAGTGAACGGATTAGCATTTGGAGGGAGTGCGAGCCGTGTAGAACATGATGAGACAATGGTCATTAACCAAAACGACGCAAATCATCGTCATCATCATCGCACATCATAAAATTAACAGAATCCGACGATCAACAGATGAAGGTAGATAAGGAATAATAATAAAGAATCGGACAACGACATAGATGAGGAGAATGTGGCGAACAGGTTATACGAGTACTACACGGTTGCACCCCACTCGCTGAGGATCACTGACGATCGACCGTCTCTTAATGGGTCGAAGAGTGTTCCATGTGTCATTTCAATAATTGAGAAAATATGTTAAATGCGCTTGGACTATCGGATATCATAGCTAATTGGCGAACTTGTAAAAACACAAACAATTAGGATGGTCATTTGATATGGCATGGACAACGCACAAATTGGTATCATATCAAGGAACTGCAAATCAAAAAATAGAATTACTTTCCAACGTCTGAACAGAAAAATTGCACAGATACTTTGTTGCACAAGCATTTCTGACGTGTTTTCAATATTTTGCAGTCTTCGATAATGACAGGATAGCAGAATATTTTGTATTTAAGACGTTTTCTATCTTAGAGATAATATGCATCTGCAAGCGCTGGTTGTGTTCGCGTCAACCTCTGCTAGCACGTCAATCTGCAAATCGCGTTTCTAATAAAGTATTTGGATTATCTGTGCATTATTTCTTTTGTACAACCCCATAGTTAGATACCATACGTCTAGACATTCTTTTTAACTTCTTTAAATTCTTCTTCTTTAACAACAAAATTTTTAACAAGTGATTTAGGTGTTTTAGAAGGTTTTCATTTGCATGTGGTATATCACTGATATATAACAAAAATAGTGTTGGCCCTAGAACACTCCCTTGTGGAACACCTGCTTGTATTTCTCTAAGTTCAGAATACGCTTTTCCATAACGCACTCTAAAGAATCTATTTGCTGTATAAGGTTTAAGAATCTCATAATATTGTCTAGGTAGTTTATACACTAAACCCTTATGCCAGGCATTGTCAAAAGCCTGCGCAACGTCTAAAAATAACGAAGAACAAACTTTTTTTTTTTGTACTTTTCCTATAACATTAGTTATGGGATGCATTTGGTCTATTGTCGAGTGACTGTTTCTAAACTCGAATTGATAGTTCGGCATAAGTTTTCTTTCTTCGATAATTTTGTCTAATCTTTTCAGAAGTAGTTTTTCGAAAATATTTGGCAATGTCGGCAAAAGTGAGATTGGCCGATATGAAGTCACTTCTGAGTGGCTACCTTATTTCGGTATAACAATTACTTTTGATATCTTCCAGTGATTTGGAACATATCTAAAATAGGTATTAATTATATATTTGAGTCTTACCAGGGTATTGAATGACAATTCTTTCATGAATCAAGACCGAGGCTTAATGTATTCGGAGAGTTTAGCAGGCAAAATCCGGTTTAATTCTTTTCTTTCTCTTTCTAGGGTTCTAAGGATCTTCATTATGCGCATTGTTTTCCCAGCGACTGTGTCCTGGCTTTTTAGCATTCCTCCAACGATGTTTTCTGGCGTCAGTGGCTGGTCGAGTTCACTCCTGCATTCCTTTCGACGAGTAAGTGGTCTAGTAGAGGCTATTGTCGCGTTTATACTTAAATAAGTACAACGAAAACATCCATGGCTCTTTTGCCATAAGTCCATCTGCCTTTCTCAGAGGCATTCCAGCATCCTGCCATTCTCTTAGGCTTTCTGTTCCATGTAGCCGATTTTCGCTGGCCTTATTTCTTTCTCTTTTTGCGCAGTACTGACATTACTATTCTACTGCCAGAATATGTATCTATTAAGAGCATTCTCGCTACCTACTGAGTATGTAGCCTGCGTCTACATACTCAGTACATACACGTTTTAACTGCCATGGCTCCGGCTCAAATAGGGGCGGCGTATAGAATTATCTACATGATCACCAAGAGTAACCTGCGGCTATGTCTTGGCCCTCCTATGTTGTACATGATACGCGCTAATGCAGAACTTGCTATTTCACATTTTCGGCTTACATACTTAAGGTGATCTTTAAATCTATTAAATTATTGAAGGCTTTTTTTTATGTTGAGGGTTATACCAGTTCTTTTTGGAACCACCTATCCATCATATTCCTTGTATTACCTCTTGTGCCGTTTTAACTACAACTTTAATTGCGGAAAAATGTCGCTCGTCTGGACCTGTTCTAACGTGGCAGTCTAATACTACGTTTCCACCTATTTAACATTCAGAACTTCAGTAAATTCGCCAAAACTTATTAAAAAACAGAGAATTTCCCAAACATTTATGAAATCTCAAAATTCGTGATTATAATAAAATCTCAGCAAAATACCCGAACATACCTTCCACCAAATTTGGCACTTCATTTCCATGCGATAGTAAAAAGAATTAAATTATTGTGCTCAATGTTCAAGTAAATGAGCCGCGTTTCTTCAGAGTGTACAATCTGAAACAGCCGGTAGTTACTCCTTCATATTTCAGTTCCTTTATACTCATTGTCTATAGATAATGTGTATTCTAAATATCTATTCACAACAAATTTCATCAAAATCACTTCAGTAGCTCTTGAGCCATCCATCGAAGATTCGAACCTTGAATCTCCCGAAAAAAAGAAAAAAAATGATTTCGCATATCTGTCATAATTTTAGGATATATTCGAAAGGACAGTTGAAATGATAAGTTTGGTCCCAAACACATTTATGAACATTTAAGGTCACTTATTCTTAAATCTTCTAGCAAAGAACGAGGTAAATGAATTAAAAAACTCAAACTTTCAATCGTGGATATCTCCGAAACGGGCGAGCTCAAAACAAAACTATCTATATTGTGCTATCTCTATGCAATTTCGATTGACTATCTCAAAAATATCAGTTGAAAGTAAGTAAGTTTTGTTCATATCCTTAAAATCAAGCCACTGGAGACTTTAAGTCCACTACGGACACAATATTGGAGCGGGATAGTTGCAGTATATTTGTGTTAATTTGGAGCTCTTTTTGGCAGCTGATTCAGGAAGAAAAGGGTCAAGGAACATGGTCCACAACTCTTTACTCCTTCAACCAGTTGCCAGTAATGTTAACATTTATACTGGCAGTTTTTGCCTTCAGATTGCTTCCTTCTCCATACGTGAAGTAATTTGTGATGGATCAAACTGTTCATTTGTTGTTTATTTATGACGAGTGAAATCTTTGTAAAATCGTTGTTGACATTGTCACATTACAAATCTCACATCTAATCATTGACGTCGACAATATCTGAAACAATTATTGACCTAGGTTATGGTCCGTTTTGAGTACATTCTACGGCAGCCACTTCTTTGGTTTGACATTCACTTTCTCATTTTATCAATTTCATTCAAGTCATCAATTCCCTTACAACTTTCAAAACCGTAATTTCCATATCATTTATTGTTGTTTATTTATATTTCGACCATCCCTTCCGCCTATATCAATCATAACCACAATGACAAGTCCAATTCTGTCAATCATCTTGCGACAAAAGAGTTTTGACACAAATTGATGGCATATTAAATGCTTGTGTCAAATGCTAACAACCTAACCACAGATACCGAGACCAAAACCACCGCAGTAGCATTTGTCGTTTGCCACCATTATATCGATGTGCAGCTGTCGCTCGATCATGTTTGACAAAAACGAACGAAAAGTAAAGTTGCACACATAAATACAACACAATGATCTACTCTGACATTTAACATTGTCATCGTTGACACTTTACCACAAACATCAAATTGTTACAAGAATCTATGAGTAGTCTTCTCCGTACGTCACATTTTCGCTCATTCTTCATTCGGGATAAACAGATGATCCTCTAATTACGCAACGATCATTCATGTCTCTACGTTAAGTGACAATAAATCCAATCCGGGGTCGCACAGAGGGAAAAAGATCCCAGAGATGTCAACCTCTCAAAATAGAACGTGTGCCACAGAGGGAACACCACTGTCAGCCACCGATCGTGTCAAACTCCAATGAATGAGGAAAATTTATGCCCGGACGCGCAAAGTGTGTGGCCCTGTACGATGTTCTCTCGCGACTTTGACAACCATTTAATTAGGATCACTTCATCCCAGAAATATTTTCATTAAGGATTGCGCGTACGCGCGATCCTCTTGTTCGTCAATTGGCTAATTAAAACATTTCACTATTTGGCGGATGTCGAAACCACTGTGACGCAGAGATTCACCTTTGACGGGCTTTATTTTTATTCAGCGAAGAAGATGCATTTGCAGCAAGAATTCAGTGTGAATTCGTTAATTGGATTCTATTCGAGTTTGAGAGAGTTCTGGGGAATGCACCACGATGTGATGTGTCAATGACGGGCACCCATCCAGCCAGCGGTGTTGGTACTCGTACTTCAGTGGCGGTAAGGAATTTAGCAAAAGACATGAAGTTGTCACAGTGAGTTATTTTGGTGATCCTTTAGCGATCGATGAGAGTGCATTGCCCAAGTGGAGTTACGTAACACGAATCGAGTTGAAATGGCGCTACTGCTTGTGGCTGATCAAAAGATACAATCAAAAGACCATCAATCGTACGTCAATCCAACTGGGCGGGGATCGAATATCGAATTGGAATTCCGACTGAGAAACCAAGCAACTTCATCAATTCGATTTGATGTGGTGGCGCTGGTTGCGGAGAGGTACGAGTATTATGCCAGTTTGGGGGGCGTTTAATAATTCTTACGGGGACCATGCTTTTTTTGATTAATGGTGTGTTGCGTATGTGTCCGCCACATATAATGTAAACTGTTTATTGTTATTGAAGTTTGCAATTTTTTTTTTTGGAAGAATTTACAGAGATATTCTCGTATCTGTGACCCTCTTGGGATTACATATCATGAGTGAGATGCACGTGCGAAATGGCAGTATACCTAGAAAAGCCATTAAGGTGAAGATGCTGGTGGTTGGTTGGTGTGGTTAAAAGTGCAATTCACTTGACACTTGAAGTGTGATCAACACGTGTGCTTCCGGATGATGGTGCAATGTTTCACAACTAACGATAGGAGATTTTTCCTACTTTAGTTAATTAATTTCCAGATACAGAATGGAGATATACAACAACGGGAAGTTTTAATGAACGTTACACCCGATATGGGTTCGATAGATAATTACTTGTTACTTGCAAGAGGATTTACTTGTTTCAGCATTTAATATTGGCTTTGGTTTGTGGGAGTAGATTTTAATCCGAGGCAGTCCCTTGTAGTTTGGCCACGAACTTAAATGCTAATGTCAAGAGCAGTACATAGTTTTGAGAAAAAGAAAAAAAGGTCTTTGAATCTGTATTTCGCAACTCGTTAGAGACTTTTATTTGTAACTTAATTTGTTAACTGAGAGACTGTTTATAGTTTGAGAGATTTTGTACAAACTCAAAGAAGGGTATCATAATATTGCACAAAAAAAGCGTAAGACTCAACATTTTCGGAAGAGACGTTCAAAGTTTTTATTCATCTGGAAATTGTATGAAATATTTATGGTCGCAGATGTAATTCATACTGTATTCTGGGTTCTACAACAGTGTTATTCATTTTGTGCTTTGGGATTTTAAATTTGAATCAAGTAAAGAGTTATTAAGATCTCAATGAATATTTGTATACTGTTTTAAATTGTGGACTATGCCATTATATATGGAATACAACATCGGCTGAATGGCCGCTACGGGAGTTTCTGCAAACTGATAACTTTTCGTTATCATTTACCATAGCGTAACAGTGGCGCCCTCGTACGGCACGATCACGCCGCCGGTATACAGCGCGCACCAAACTGTCACCCGTGGTGGATGCAATGCTCTCTTAACGATCACATTTGGATTCTCAGAGACCCAAATTCTGCAATTTTGTTTATTTACGTAGCTGCCAAAGGAGAAGAAGATTTTATTCGAAAAATTGGGCAGTTATGACGACCATAATCTGGCCTCAAATCTCGATACAAACATATTACAGAGCTGTAATATGTTTTCAATAATGTTAATGCTTTAAGCGGTGGTTAAACGATCCATATTGTAAAGGGACAAAGCAACTACTACTAACTAGCGACTCACTATGGATGACAGGTGGATTTGACAGATGCCATATGGCAGAGACGTGAAATCCTAACCTCGAACTTCAATCGAAGTTCATTCATTTCATTTATTTAAATTGTTAAATACATGATAAATACTACAAGATTTAATATCTTAAGATGAAGTACAATTAGAACTTTTAAAAAAGAAAAAAAAGAAAAAGAAAATTGTATAATAAAGTTATTTGTTCTACGAGCTGAATGAGATTATTATTATTTTAATTTAGATTAAGTTAAGAAGTGTTGAAATATCTTACTCTGTAAAATGGGTGATGAAGTGATAATCTGCAATTCAACAGGAAGACTATTCCATAGTCGAATTGCTGACACTATGAAGGAACGATTTCCAATTGTGTGAGAGAAGCGAGGCAAAATTAAACATACTATAAGTATTCGGGGCATTTATTCTGAATTATACTGTGCAATCTTAAGAGATTAGATGTGAAATACTCTCATATTGTGAATGAATCGAAAGCAATCATTAAAAGCTATGTTTAGTTTGCGATTACATTCATAATCCGTAGTAGGATATATGTTACAGTTAAAACTGAAAAATGGAATGATAAGGCTCTTAACTAAATACTTTTTCATGCTGGGATTCAGCAGATGCGAAGAGCATCTGAGTGTAAGCAATCAAGAATAGATTTTCCTAACCGCATCAGAAACCGCATCACAACAACTCAGAGTGGAGTTGTAGCTGTAGCCTAAGTGTTTTACCTTACTGACATTAGGAATAGCATTACGGTCAAGAATAATTTGAGGAAAATCTGATGAATTATTTTGAGTTCTAGAGCAAATCATAGCAATACTCTTTGAGGGATTAGGCATAAGTTTATTTGAAGTGGCCCAAAGTTGAATCCCCATTAAATCTTCATTTATCCGAGCAACACAATCTTCCATTAGACCTATACGACGGGTAAAGTATATAGCGACATCATCTGCATACATTAGCACCTAAAATTGATTCTGGAAGGACGTTGATGAAAAGTGAAAACAACAGAGAGCCTAGAATTGAGCCTTGTGGAACCACCGAATTGACTAGTATAGGCAAAGATGTTCCGCAATCAGTTTCTACAATTTGCACCCTATTTTGAAGATACTCTCGCAGCAGTTTGATAGCAGTAGATGAAAAATTAAAATTGTTTCTAAGTTTACTCAGCAAAATTGGATGATCAATGCTGTCAAATGCTTTGGTAAAATCTACCGAACTCACCGGAATCTAGGGCAAAACGAAGATCTGAAGTGACTTTCAAGACAGCTGATTCACAACTCTGATTATTTCGAAAACCACATTGCCAATCAGAAATTAACTTATTCGAAATAAAATAATTTTGTATCTGTTTGGAGATTATTTTTTTTAAAAACTTTTGATAGAAACACAAAAGACTAATAGGCCTGTAATCCGACGGGCATGACGGGTTCGCTTTTTTGCGAATTGGAACTACTTTGTCTTTTTTCCACTCTTCAGGAAACTGACAACTGTAAATACAAGCATTGGATATATATATGTAGCATATACTTAAAATGAGCCTAAGGAATTTAGAAAAGATACCATCTGGACCAATAGCATTTGATTTGACCGAACGAATAGCATCCAAAACGTCGGTTATCGTCGGTTTAGAGGGTGGCCGTGGTGCAGGGGTAACATCATCGCTTGTCACGCTGTTGATTCACGGTTCGAATCCTGAAGTTAAGAATCATCTATTTATTTCGCACAAAATAAATAAAAAGTCGATCACTTGCGAAAGCTAAGTCAACTCTACTGTGAAGGCATAACACTGGCAGTAGGGTAGTCATATGGCTAAAATGCAACTTGATCGTGATGATGACCTCAGGAGGACGGAAAAAAAATACTGTGAATCATAAGCAACGACAATGATAGCCAAAAACAAACAAAATACTCCCCAGTTATCTGGACAGCCACCCTTGGAGTTTACATAAACTTAATACCACCTGAGTTTCAAAACCACACCATTCTGTCTTTCTCTCTGTCTCTTCCCCTTTCCATAAAAAAACGTACGTGTTCTAAAAAATTAGTATAAGGGTATTCATATCCCCTTTAACACGTGCAAATTATAAAAAAAAAAAAAAAATCCCAACGCAGTCGGAAGAAAAATATTGACTTGAGCCAATAAAAGGCGAAGACGAATCGGCTTCATAAATCATAAGTAAAAGTTTGATAATTTTTGTTTCAAATATGATGGTCTTCCACAACGTGGGTCGTCTTCGACGTTCTCAAGTCCACATTTGAATTGCCACCATTCATGGATCTGCTTCGGAATAAACATTTTTTTCTTAAACAGGAACTTTATAACAACATGATGCTCGATTTGTTTCATTTCTTAAAAAAACGAGTACTCTACTTTGCCTCATTTAGGCACGTGAACGGAACTAAATGCAATGCAGGAATGAAACTTCATAGGATCGCTCTAAGAATGTTAGGAAATAAAAAGGGGGGAAGTACCAATTTAGAATTAAAAGTATTTCGCGAACTTTTCGTATATTTTACTTAAATTTGTTTGCATTCGACGTTATGCTTAGAAATTTGTGAGTAAAGGCAAATACTTGCTTTTATACATATGTATGTACATACGGCCCATTCTCTATCTATTTTATTTTTCCAGACATCGGGGTAATCCCCTATCCGAAGCGTTGCGTAATAAATCCTACATTTAATATTTGGAAATATATGTAGTAGGTACATGCAGAAACCAACCTATTTTTATTTCAGTAAGACAAATGGTTGGCGAAAGGTAAGGCGAATGGTATTTGCACTTTTCAAATGTACGCAACACACGCAGCACAGTAAGTTAAAACTCAAGTTGCAATTATTAATTGAAAACAAAAATCGTTCAAAAATATTTTTCTTACTTTGTGTGTTACTATCTCCCCATTCCTGGTGGAATGTGGCAAATTATAAAAGCATTTTAATTGCACACTTTTTTCAACAGTTGTTAAGTTAGTTCAAGTTCCGTCGACACTGCTGCGTGCAATTTGCCATAAAAGATACTCGGATGGCCGGCTTCGAAATTACCTCTCAGCAGAGTTTCAGTGAGCGGAACTCAATAAAATTTATAGGCCACGAAGTCGAAATTAAAATTGTATTAATTTCCTTCTGCCGCTCAAGAAATAATCGGTTTTGACATTTGCAAATATTGCAACTACACAAGAACACATGTCCTTCAAGACGTTTTGGTTCTGCTCCTGATTGGTAGCATCCGCAGCCCTCAACACATCCATTCGGGGAGTCAGCACTTGCATTTACGGGCTAATTAATGACAACACTTGATGCGTTTGACTTCTCGGAACGAAACGAAACGACGACGGGGTAAGGTGACGCACAGGCGCACACACGGCACCAGTCAGGATACAAATCGTTTTGTGTTCTCATGTTTTGCCTGGACAATAAGCACCTGTGCCGGGTCTGGAGTGTATGTAACCCAAGATGGACTTTGCCCATTCTGGTGAGTAATCACCTCTGATCGATTGATTTATTGATTCATCAAAACTCGTGGTCGAGGAAGAATTCACCTCTGGCCCTAACAACCGATGAAATATCGTCTCCGCAGGTGGCTTCCGCATAAATCACCCCCAAAGTGTGTGCACATTTCGAGGAGACTCGCTTGTATGTTTCGGTCGTCCTAACACAGCAATTAACCTTTCGCAGAAGTCCAGAGGTCCTCCAAAAACTCGGCGGATGGACATGGGGCATATGCACTTCTAATTCAAAATGTTTCTAATGCCCGAACTGATGGAACGATTGCTGCCAATGAGTGCCAGTCATAGCATCCATCATTTCCGTCTGCCGTCGTGCAACCGAATCTCGTTTTCCTTCGAATTTTCGATGCCGTCCCGAGTAAAGTTTTCACTGAGAATTTTCCGTTTTTCGTTTTTCTAAGACTAAGACATCAAAGTTGGAGAGTTAATCATTAAAAATTATCGATCGATAGAAGTCGCTTAGAGCCGAGAGGATACGTTCCAGTCGCTGAGTTGACACACTCCAGCCGCGCTAAGAATAATGAGCTGGCGAAGAAGATTAATCGATTTGGTCATGAGTTGACTTGGAGTTGAGTTTCGGATGCCGACGCAACGACGACGAGGAGGAGTTTGAAGAGGAACAGTGGGTCAGTCTCTAATAAATGATTTTTGTTGGATTTTTAATTTTTTTTTTTTGTATTCCCGGCGCTGCGCGCTGGTGGTAGCAAATGGAATTTGGAAACAACAAACCATCGTCGATTCGTCATGCTGGATGTTAGAGGAATTTATTAAAACATTAAATTAACTGTTAATGATTTTGTTTGACTACGAGTTTAGATATTTACTTCATAATAATTGATACGGGTTTGCTTTGAGGTCAAGCTGGTGGTTTGCCGCTGAGATTTATTAAAATTCGAGGCGGAGGACTTATCGGACTTTGATGAATCGACGGATGGCGAGGAGTTAGAAATATGCCTATCCAGCTGCCAGATGAATTATAAATTAAAGTGGTTGATTAGAAGTAGAAGTGTTTGCATTTAGTAGCTTTTTGTATTTCTTATCCAGTTTAGAACCTTCATAGATATCTATCTACGAATAAGAGATACTGGACATTTTAGAAGTGCCTGTTTCAATACTTTGAAACCGGCTACTGTTCAATAATGCGAAACATAGGTTTTGAGGAGAAGGAAACAAGTTGCTTTTAGCTTAATACGATGGCTTGATATCAAAGTCTTTAGTAATTAGAAACCTGTACCCTTAAGCATATCGGCTAATATTGTAAGTGGCATATTGTGGGGATAGTATTCCCAAAATCGCCGCCTGTCCTAAGAGGAAGGAAACAGCCGGATCTTAGGTCTATGGACTAAGAGCCAACGTGCCACTTCGATCAATAAATCTACCATGCTGGTTGAGAGGAATGAGTATCCGAACAGAGATTGACTGCTAGATCTAAAGGTGCAATAGTGATCAGGTGGTAGTGTAGAGATAACAAATGCTAAGAATGACAAACGTGTAGAATTCAGTGCGGTGACTTAACACGAGGTTTTTGAAAAATAGGTATATATAGGTGCTGGGATTTTTACCCATTTTGAGGGTTCTATTCAATACTAGAATACAAATTGTACGCTGAATTGAGAGGATCCATATTGGGAATCGTACTTAATTATAAGTTTCTAACTTAAGCGTTAGTTGTTAGACCGATGAATTTGCAAAACATGGAACAACAATACCCTTTCCACTACTAGACAAAAATTTACGGGGTATGCCGATAGCTATATGGAAATTAAAATTAAAGCTGGATCCCATTGAAAGGAATTTAATTTCTTTCAATAGATTATATATCAGCGCTGCAAATGGTGTCATCACCGGGCACGGTCTAATTGGCAAGCATGCAACAAGGCAGGAATAGGAGACTAATCTTCACCTTCTTTGCTCCTGCAAGTCTCCGTTGTCATCTCGAACCAGTGGGCTGAGATTCGAAGACTCTCTTAGCTGGAGCGCTGTCGTCTCTTCGCTCGATGTGGCCGAGTCAGTGCAGTCGAAGGATTTTTGCCTTCTGGACCACATTCACATCTTTGTACAGCTCATAGAGTTCGCGGTTATGTCTTCTCCTCCATTCGCTCTCCTCGCAGATAAGATCGAATATCCGGCGTAGGATTTTTCTTTCGAAAGAGCCCAAAATATGCTCTGCCGTTCTGCTTATTGTCCAACTTTCGGCTCCGTAAAGAAGGACTTCGGGTTAGGAGTTTGGACCCTAGCTGCTTAGACTAGCCGAAGTAGCAACGGTTGCCTAGAGTTATCCTGCGTCAAATCTCCACCAGGGTGTCATTTGTGGAGTTTACGTTTGCCCCGAAGCAGGTAAACTCCTATACTACCTCAAAATTGTGGCTGTCAATGGTGACATTTTGTCCAATGCGGTGTGCGACAGAGCTGTTTCTGGTCGACAGAATGTACTTCGTTTTACTCTCATTGATCTCAAGACCAACTCGTCTAGCCTCTTCTTCAATAGCCGTAAATGCTTTAATAGCGGCACGTTGGGAGCCCGCGATAATATCTACATATATCGTCAGCATACCCCAACAGCTGCACGGATTTGAAAAATATAGTGCCTTCCGTGTTAACACCTGCCCGCCGTACTATACTTTCTAACACGAGATTAAGGAAGTCACATGGCAGAGCCGAAATCTAGTGCGTGTTTGGAAAAATTCGGAGATTCTACTTCCAAGTAACACGGTGCATCGCGAGTTTTAGAGTGTGGTACGACACAACCGGATCAGTTCTTTCGGGATCCCGAAATCGGTAATCGCATGGTGCGATGAATGCTGTCATAAGCGGCTTTGAAGTCGATGAAGAGATGGTGAGTATCGACTTAGAACTCGTTGGTATTTTCCAGGGATTTGTCGAAGTGTGAAAATTTGGTCAGTTGTTGATTTTCCGAGCCGGAAGCCACACTGATATCGGTCAATTTATGTGGTGCAAAATGGCTTAGACGTTCATACAGTACACTGGATAGGATCTTGTAAGCGACATTAAGCAAGGATATGCCTCAGTAGTTGTTACAAGGCATAGGATTTTTGCAACACCCTAAACAATCTGAAAACACACTAAACGATCTGAAAAAGGTAGGCATTAGAATACTCCTACGCTTCACCAGAGGCTCCAAATGGTCCAATGAGTAGGCAAGTAACCATTTCCCCAAATCCATGTGGTATCACAATGAACATATTATTGGTCTAAGTGTGTCGGCTATCACCTGGCAGTCACTTTTACCTAACCTAACCTATCTTAAGCATTCGCTGGGATTCATGACTTCAAAAAATGCTCTAAAAGGAAGAATTTTGACCTCTTTTTGAACTTGCGCAAGATAAAAAAAACTTATGGCTCTGCTAGGACTTAAAATCCTGCCAGCCAAGTAGGTACCAATATATTTTTAAAATATGGGTATGAACCATGCGTAACTTCCGTGTTATAAAATATTTTTTCCAAAAGAAATATATGTAGTTGTTACCAAGTTGTGAATATTTGCAAAACCCCTCATAACCTCTTAAGCTAAGTAAACTTTTGATAAAAACAAAAGAACGAACAATAAATTGCGAAATTTAACAAAACGACCTGTATTTTCAAAACCAACACCCCGGTTGACACTAGAATCGACAGATCTGTAGTCCTACTTTAGATTCGTGGTTGCTCGTACCATATGGCCTCCTACCTACCAAAAAAAAAAACTTTTTTCGAAATATTTTGACTGAAAAGTGGTCTCCATTTAATTCGGAATAAAGTCGAACATTTTGGCCGATTAGTAATAATTTTTGGAGAATAATCAAAATTCGGTACGCACCCTGAAGAAAAATTCAAAAGACCGATTTCCAATAAGTTCGGGGGAAAACCTGAGATTTTAGATGGGTTCCGACATTTTTCGAAATTTTGAAAAATTTAGCATCCATTTTGTGGAGAGTTTCAAAGCCAATAATTTCTATCGACATAACATTCTTCATATCATTCACAGTTTTCGAGGTACTCTCACTCTAAAATGACTTCCATTGGAAGATTCCAATCCAATTTTTGAAAATATTGGGAACTTCTACATCCGTCTTGTAGAGAATTTCAAAGCTTAAAACTCTGACCGTTAAAATTTTGTTTTTGGCATTCGATCATTTTCATTCAGTTCCCGGCAGAGGCTTGTATTATTTCAAGTTTCGAAAACTTTTAAAAACTCGGTAGATCCATCTTGAAAACTGACTCACCGTTTTCGAAATATGTACCTACTCGCACTGAAAAATGATAATTTCATAATTCTCGGTAAAGTCGACAATTTTGGAAGATTGTGAACCTTAAAATAGGGTTTCTCATTAATATGTCACTCCTTCTTTCACTGAGCTTCAAAGAATGATTTGCCATTCCTGGCTCTACTCTAGTCTTTGGTACAATCTGCACTGGTTTAATTCACTGAGTCTTTTTTGGGTCTCGGGTCACAATGGGACTAAAAAAAATTAGACCTACGATGAACTTGTGAGACAAGGCTCCTGGACTTTACAGGGTCTGAACCTGTATTAAATCTTCTTGTGTCCATGGTCAGGACTTCCATTGACGGTTGGGTGTAGACAAAAGATATTAATTCTCATTTTTGTCAAACATCTTAATGTGCTAGGTTTAAGCTGCACCATAATGTGCGATGCCTGTGCTTGTCCTGCCTTTGTTCGTATCAGGTGGCAGATTTTTGTAGTACAATGCACCAATATTAGGTCTGAGTGCTCTATGGGCTAGGAACTAAAGTAAATCAATTCACTCCAACATAGCATTAAAAAATCACTCTGACTTGTATAAATCCCTTTTCAATGTCAAGTTTCGGATGAAAGTATTTCATAGATCATCTTATACATTCCATGGATTTTCACCGCCAAAAATGTTCAAACTCAATTATGCACCATAAAAACCACCTCCGTTTGGGCATCAATAAAAACAGCAGCAGCTATACCCCAAAAAAAAAGAAATGAAACAGATTCACCTTCGAGAAAAATTAATTTCCCTCCGAACGGACTGCAAACCATCACGTTTCTCCTGTCGAATCGCAACGGCCTCCTGGAAATTAGATCACGTTCATTAACATTGAATCGGGGCGAGCACATCTCCGCAAACGATGCCCTTGCACCCATCAGAGCACGATCCCCATTCCCATTCAGTATCCTTCATGTCTGCACTACACACATCCCAGCAACAAACATCAAACGCAACCCGTCCCGCTTATATGATTTTTTAATAGCCGGCAATTTTCTCACCTCACAAAGTGTGAATATTACAGTGTAATAGCATCAACGGGCCAAGCCTTCTTCCTTTGGACTACCCCGCGCAACCAGTCGTCCTTCCACGCAGACTCCTTTTTTGGTTTCGGGTAGCCAAAGGTGCCCATTATCAGACATGGAGAATTATTTAGAGCGTGGATAATGTGATGGCGAACTCTGGGATGCGCGCTTTGATCTGTGTCCAACGCGACTGTGCTTTGATCGAGGTTGATGGCATAATTTCATCGCGCAGCCCCCCAGGGCCTATTAGTGCTGAAAGAAGTGGGCACCCATACGAAGTGAAAAGCAGTGAGTTGAGACTCCTTCGCGTTCGGTGGCTGAGGCTACGGCTAAGGCTGAGGAATTTATCTGACGAGAGCAAAAAATAATTACACAGTCTCGAGTATCGCGACCCGCTATGGCACTGGGACTGTTAATGGTCGCGCTCGGTGCCATTGTCTCGACGAATCCGCCCGAAGGCGTTGATTGGAAAATGCAAATTCCATTTGGAACATAATTTAGCCAGTAGCTGGCGCAAGGTACACGGTATGCTGTCGGTGTATATTACCAGTCCACAGTAGCCGAACAGATGTCAGTTCCATTTCACGAACTCGAAGGTCCAAAGATTTATAACCGATGCCAAGGCGTGATGCTTTATTGTTATTATGTGTCATTGTAAATGTCATTATTTGAGGGCTACTACTGTATGTACCTGTAGTACCTGTGCTCCGCTCCTTTGTGGCATTCCTCGCTTGCGGTGGCGGTAGCGGTCATTGGAGTCGGTCCAAAGCTGCTGCACAATTAAATAGGATAGAAAATTAAGATTGAAGAGGATTCAAAACCGAGGGAATAAATCTCATCGCCGCGGCCTCGTAAAACAAAGTACATACCGGGAGTGCAGAGCATGGCTCCCACGCATAAAAATGTCACAGCGAAACCTCAGTCGCGTAAATTTTCATGTCGAAGTCCGAGCAGAGAACGCCCGTATGGTAACATATTCCTACAGCACGATGAGTCAATGGCGGTAGTGGTTGCATCCGCATCTAGTAAATTTCATCGAGCGCTGGTAAATTGGGAGGCTGTTTGGGGGGTGATTTATGAGTGAGCGGTTCTCATCGAATGGTCACCAATACCGCGGGTCGATAAATAAAATTTTCAATTCAAGCAAAAGTACAACATGTAATCGATGTAAATAAATCCACGAATTGCTGCTAAAAATAATCAATTTAAATTGGCGGGCTCCAGAGGCAAGGGGTAAGCTACATACGAGTAGTGCGTGGGGGGAAATAAAAAAAAATTGTCTCTAGCCAAAACATCGATTTGAATCAATTTAAGCCCGATGGACTGGAAGCGAGACATATTTAGAGTGGTGGTCATTCCGAATCAGAATCATGCATGACAGTTAAATCAGCGACAGATTTTTATTGCCAGTTTAATGTTGGTTAGGGGGTGGGATTGCTGCATGATGTAGAGCCTCGGTGATTTGTTAGAAGTGGAAACATTTTAGAAGTTATTTAAATAATTTAAAACTGTCCGTTATAGTTGAGTAAATTTTCCGTAACCCCGAGGTTAGATAGGTGAAAAAAATCTTCCAAAAGTGTGGGATTTTAGCCCACTAAAAAAACTTCCCTTCAAAATGTTTCTTTCTTACTGCAACTAAGTATTGACTTAACAAGCAGTTTTCATATAATGAAATTAAAACGTTTGGCAGGTACCTTTCCATCGAAAGTTCCTGTTCGTTCCGCAATTTTAATGCGGTTGTGACTTACCGAATACAAAAATGACAGTTTAGAGTCTCTCCAACTGGGCTATTCTTCAGGTGGGAATACTAGCCTAGAAAATACAAGCGATTCCAATAGGTTTATGAAAATTCCATCAAAAGAAGTAAAAAAATAAATAATAGAGATCATGCGACACTGCAAATTAATAGCAATTATCAAAGCTACATATATCCACATGTAACGTTTTGCACAGAGGAATTCGAAGTCCAAAGTGGGGTTCGGCAAGGCTGCATACTTTCACCAATATTGTTTTTATTGGTGATTAGCTATGTGCTGAATGCGGCCTTATCAACAGGAAATGGAGGAATTCGATGGACTCTCACATCTGAACTCAAACACCTCGACTACGCCGACGATGTATGCCTACTGTCTCACAGAATAATGGACCTTCACCAAATGACAGCAAATGTGGAGAGGGAAGCAGACGTCGTTGGGCTGAAAATTAACTCGGCAAAAACAAAATCTACATCATCAACTCATATATGCATTGCTGGACAAACGGTTGAGAGAGTAGAAAGTTTCCAATACCTTGGGAGTATTGTCTCAACCAATGGCGGAACCGAACTGGATATAGTCAGCCGAATAGGTAAAGCAAAATCTGCGTTTGGGATGCTATCCATAGTTTGGCGAAGTAATGCAATTAGCTTAAATACCAAGCTACGACTGTTCCGTTCCAAAGTTGAATCCGTGCTGCTATATGGATATGGTATCTGGAGAGTGACCGTCACTATCACGAGAAAGCTGCAAACGTTTGTCAATAGGTGTCTACGTTACATCTTAAGGATATTCTGGCCAAACCGTATCTCTAACGAACAACTTTATCAGAGAACGGGCCATGAACCTATAGGTACAACCATACGACGACGAAAGTGGCAGTGAAAATGGAAATTTTATGATTTTAAGACCTCTGAGTGCGTTCCTGTCACATTTTTAACACACACTCCTATGTGGGTACGATTGAAGTTTTTCTGTGATATGCTTATTCTTTTTTGATGTATAAAAGAAAAAACACTCAAGTTGATAACGCATTAGTGCTCTAACCAGTTAAGGAATTTTACGATGGTTTTGTGCGAAGCAGATAAAGGACGTACGCGTATTCTCGCTCTTCATTGCGAACATTTTTCAAATAGGTGAATCGCAGACATTCTGGGATACCACTGAGGAAGCACCGTGAGACGGCTTTTAAAGAAATTAGGCTCGACGGGCTGTAAGGAGAGGTAACCTGGGATCGGAAGACCCAAAAAACGACAACACCGCAAGTTCGGATTTTGGAGCGCAAGTCTGTGAAAAACTGGTTCGCAACTGCCAAAGAATTGGGAAAAGACTTGAAAGAAAAATGTTCTATTAACATCAGCATGCGAAGTGTTCAACGCCGGCTAAATGAAGTGGGTCTTAAAGCCCGTAGACCTGCAAAAATTCCGCTTCTTTCTGCAGTAACGAAAAAAAAAAAGATTTATGCGGGCCCAACGGCACCGGGAATGGACCGCCAACGATTGGAAAAGGGTCACATTTTCTGGCGAATCTAAATTTAATTTGATTGGACCTGTCGGAAAGCAGACAGTGCGAAGGAGGGCTAAAAAACGATATTTAGATGATTGTTTTCTTCCCACCGTTAAGCATTTACCATATGTTATGGTTTGGAGATGGTGTTGTTTTGACTTCTAAATATTGTTTTCTTTCAACAGATAACCCAGGGCAAGGCAGATATTGGCCTTGAATCCTTAAATTGGCCAGTAAATAGCCCTAACCTTAATATAATAGAACACTTGTGGTCAAGTATCGGTCAGAAAGTACGCAGCAAGGCACCTAAGACAATTGAAGAGCTCAAAACGATCATAGAAGAAGTGTGAACTAAAGATATAACAACAGAGGAAATCCAACAACTATATGACTCTATGCCACGAAAGGTCCTATGTGGCCACAAATAGGTAGTTAGTGTTAGGAAGGACAATGCCTTATAAAAAAATTATTGATATATTTAAATTTCAGTGAATTATAATACGTTTTAGAGAAAATGCATGGGTGCGGAGATTTTTTTTGGGACGGAGTGTAGGTACGCCAGGAAGTGTATGCAACTCAATGAAAACGTTCACACATTTCTGGTGCCGGATATACGATTTTTTTATACATTTCGAGCCGGTTGTACGATGCCTAATATTTGATGCCGGATATGTGTTCAACTCTTCTATAAAACGACAAAGGCATATCCCTGTTAAAAGTGGCCTACAAAATAGTAGTGTTTGACTGCTTTAAGCATCTCTGCGTCATACCGATTGGTTCATATTAGTGCAGCTTCCAGCCCGGCTGATCAGTAATCGACCAAATTTTCGCACTAAAACAAATCCTGGAAAAGACTAACAAATTTTAAGTCGAAACTCACGATCTGCTCATTGACTTCAAATTTATTTGTGATAGTTATCTTCTAGAACTCAACAATGCGATGGCCAACTTCGGGATCCGGAACAAACTAATACAGCTGTGCTGCATATCGCTGGAACACATGATTTGAAAACAACTTCTCCCTGCTATTCGAGATTTTCACCGGATTTTGATAAGAAATTACTCTGTCATGTGATTTATTCAATCATGTACTGGAACGTATAGTGCCAAGCCCGTTCAGCTGCTACGATAAGCAGACGATATTGACAACATCGGGCGTTCTCAACGTGCCGTGGTAGAAGCATTTGAAACTAGTTGGTCTTGAGATTAGTGAGGACAAGACCAAATACGTATTGTCAACAAACAAACATGCATCTGTAGGCAGAGGAAGACTGTTGATGAATCGAACTTCGCAGCAGTTAAGGAGTTCATCTACCTCGCAGTAAACATTAACTCCATGAATGGCACTCTCGTAGAGATCCGACGAATGCTGACCTTAGAAAACTGCTGAAACTTCGGTTTGTCAAAACAACTGGACCCAAAACTCTTAATTCGGAGAACAAAATTGATGCTCTACAGATCGATGATCCATCCAGTTGCATTGTACCCACCACCTGGGTACTATAAGCTGTAAAACTAAGCACATATTCGTCGGATATTTGCTCGTGTGTGGTAGGAGGGAGATTGGTGGAGTAGATGCAAACTGCGAACACAATAAGCTTTAGCAAAATGTAGACGTTTGAGCCAGGAGGTTCTTCGAGTTCGAGCTCCTGGGCATGAGACGACCAAACGATCAAACGATCGCGGATGACAGGCAGCTTTCTCAAAATGTTCTCAAAATTAGCCAATTAGCATCCTCCACCTAGTCACTCGACAAAAACACCCTTGAGTCATCAACTTGTCACCGTAATCCAAAGAAATTACCTGCTAAGAGAAAAATCCTTTTTCTTCTGAAACACTGTCCGAAAAGGATTAAATCATATGTCACCAATTATACTACTGGGCGATGAGAAATTACCGCACTCCGTCAATTTCATCTTCAAAACAAAAAAGGATGTCAGAGCACCCTCTGTCAGCCAGCCCACTCAATTGGTCGACCGCCACCTGCGGCTATTGCGGGGGTGCAGCAAATAACCAACCAACCAACCAACCAAAGACAAATCGAAGTCGCGCAAAAGGATTAGGACCGAAAAGTCAAACAGATATAAATAACCAACAATAACACACAAATAAACGATAAATAATATTTTGTTTCGGCAACCATCTCCTGTAGGTCGTTAAAGACCTCTGCTCGTCCAACAATGTACCATCACCGGCACTCACACAATGGGAAATCCCGAATCGAAATGAAAAATCCACATAAAACCAGGAGAACAACACAACCATCCAGTCCGAGATAGAAGCTGAAGACGAACGAAGGAAGAAAAATCCCAATAACCAATGAATAAGATCACAGCAGGACATCTTTGAGTTCAGTCAACACTCGGCGCGCTGGACACACCTTGGCTGTTACTTTTACACTCGCAGTACACCAGGACCGCGCGTCATATACACGTATGAGTTACGATCGAATTCAAATGATCGTAAATATGTCAATCGAGAGCCTGGTCTGGTGCTGCTCCCCGCGAGATCATTAAGGGCGACACTCTCCACTCTACGATCGGAATTCGTTGATAATTTCGTGAACGTTGTGGACTGTCTTGGAACACATCCAGTGTAAAGATTTAATTAATTAAAATTATGAACGAACCGAAAGATGCGTTTTCGGGATATTTTATAGTTTATTGGTAAAAAACAAAATCTCGGCTTCGAGTTCGAGTTCCTTTTATAATCAGACGGGATAATTTATAGCCTGGTTTGTGGTGTCAAGGAGGCTGCCAGGTAGTTAGCGCTCACAGAAGAGGTGCAAGAAAAAAACCAAAGTGATGACAGGGTATTAATGTTTCATAATTTTCATAAGGTGACGCGTTACACATTTGCATAATTTTCGAGGCAGCCAGACTGCAAAGGCTGTTAACTTGTGCTGACGCATACCTCTAGCCAACCAGTGTCTGGTTATGGAGGGCAAATCAATGAACGGAGGGGGGACGCGCAAGCTTAAGAATCTTATTTTTTTGGGAGAGAACGCGACAGAAAGGCATAAATAAACAATAATTCTTTCAGTGGAAGTAATTTGGGAAGAAAAATGGCACGAGTTGAGGATGCGGTATAAATCATGGCTTAATACCAGTTGCAGACACAAAGCCAATTCTTGGAGGTGGTCATAAAGAACTTGATGGTCATGAGCTTATGGTTTTTTTTTTTTTTTTTTTGCCTCTTTGGTGAAAAGGTATTTGAATGCAGTGTAAACGGCTAGGTTGGGTTGGGTCCACAATATGTGATTTATAGATAATTTGAGATTAACCATAAGTCATTCGATGGAGCAGCAAGTTTGGTGATTTGAATTAATTCTTTGTTAGCGAAGACAGAATTCTTTTTGAATTGACTGAATGTGGGTGCTGCAGATAAGTTGTGAAATAGCTTCTGGTTCGATGGTATTTTAAACGGCCTTTAATGGCGAGTTTAGAGTACCAGTTTTATTTTTTAAGCTTTGAATGGGTGAGGAATTTTAGTGGAGATATATACACCTACTACCTATTGGAAGCAGGTAAAGTAAATTTAATTGTTTACCCAGGCAGCACAAAATAAATTAATTGCTAAAGTTCTCAATTTGGGTGAAGGTTAGTTTTCTACCTGTGAATCCTTATATCATACTTTGACATTGGCAGTGAAACAGCTTTCGCACTTTACACCGCTTCTATTTTCTTTACTTCACCTTAGATGGCGCTACAGTCCGGGTGGATAGGCTTCAGTTTCGCATGCCAAATTGGCTGCATGCATGTGGATCGCAAACTCTTTGATGATGTTTCGTTCTACAACAAAGTTGAATAACCTGTTTTCGTGTACTTGAGACTTTGGCATTAAAACCGCTAAGCATGATTTTGACGTTATATTTCAGACATTGATCGTACGTTCTGTCTAGGAGTTCATAGAAGCATTCTTGGGTAACATCACTCTGTGAGCATATATCAGCGTGATGTTCTTGAATTTTTCTTTGATGCGGACTGTCATCAATTGCTCGCTCAAATGCCTCAAGCTCCAGACTATTTGCATAAGTCCTCCTCTGACTGCAAATCCTCAGCCAAATAACCCCTGCATCTGATCTCTGCCGCATTCGCCGTAGTAAATGTCGCAGTTTTTCTTTTTTAGTTATGCCCGCTCCTCCTCATCCGAAGCTTATTATCCTTATTTCGTTTACTAGGGTCGTCAACAGCGAAATCATCCATATCCGAGGCTTGTTGTTGCTTAGTAATTACGATTTTTCCATGTTACTGCAGCTAGCCTGACATATCCCAACCTGGAGGGTCAGATCTTTTGTTACAACCCATGGACCAAGATTTTTTTTTTCATAATTTGCACGTGTTAAAGAGGATATGAATATCCTTATACTAATTTTTTTTAGAACACCTGCGTTTTATGGAAAGGGGAAGAGACAGCGAGAAAGACAGAGTGGTGTAGTTGGTTTGAAACTCAGGTGGTATTAAGTTTCAGTGAACTCCAAGGGTGGCGTCCAGATAACTGGGGAGTATTTTGTTTTGCTGTTATTGTCGTTGCTTATGATTCACAGTATTTTTTTCCGTCCTCCTGATATCATCATTACGATCAAGTTGCATTTTAGCCATATGACCACCCTACTGCCAGTGTTATGCCTTCGCAGTAGAGTTGACATAAGCTTTCGCAATTGATCGACTTTCTTGACATCAGGATTCGAACCGTGAACATGCAGCGTGACAAGTGATGATGTTACCACTACACCATGGCCACCCTACACTACAAATGGCACCCACTTCGTGTATGTGACCACAGTTATTATTCTTCATATTCATTCGCCAGCATCTCTTTTTTAAAACCTGACTCAGTCTTGAAAATTCGTATAGACCTCAGCTCTGAATATATTAAAGCAGCGCATGTATACGTAAGTTGTACACTAAATAGTTTGGCTTGATTGGTAGACACCATCGCTTCTACGATTTGAGGAATTCTTCCCCTGCCTCCACGATCCAAGAAAAGTGCCTTAATGCAAACACTCACTTCTTCATCTTCTCGCGTCTGCTATCATCAACAACTTCCCAAAGGGGTTAGGATACAATATCAGATGGATACTGGTCTGCTTCTAGCGTCAATGTACTTTCCATTTCTGCCTTGTCCATCCTTCTTTCCTTGGACTGTTACTTGGTAAACTTCGGCAGACATATCAAAAAAGCTAATTTCCTTTCGAGGTAAACGGGGAAGTGACAGAGAAATTCGCGGTGCCTAAATTCTTCGTGAAGCCTGTTGTAAATAGATGCTGTAATCTCATCAGACTTTTTCTCTCCTAGCTTTTGGTGTAAAACCGAGTCTAAAGCACTGTCAGTCAGCCTTTAGCCGATGTTTTAAACCAGAACAAATATACGGCAACTTAAAATCCGACGGCTCTGTTAGCACCGAATGGCCCTTAGCCTGAAAAGACTGCAAAACTTTTGTCAAACCGCCCAAATATCCTACACTTGGCAAACTAGTTACGGTATTGTAACAGTAGGAATGTTCGCTCTTACACCAAGGCAGATAAGACTCCGCCTCTAAAGTGACGAAACTTCGCTTCACAACTAAATTCTGCCTTAAATCGTAAACGGGAAAGGATGCTACCTACCAAGAACTAGAAAATTCTTTGGAAGGCGTTTAACACTTGCTGTTATACACATACAAGTACATCAAAGATTTAAAGATTAAGTTCAGAAGGAAGAGCTCCTACATGAGGCAATCAGAGTAAGAAAAAGTAATGAACAGCTTAGACCAGTCGCTTAAGACGATTCAATCAATCCCCTCGCTCCAACTTTCGAAACTTTGAGAGTTTCACAACTTGTTCCACTTAAGTTAAAACAGCATAAGACCTGTTTCAGTCCCTATTGTTGTGTCTCTGATCCCGCGAGCCTTGCTTGGTTCGGGAAAGATTCTTGTAGATGTAGAACATATATTTTAAAATTAGACGTCTACATTCATGAGACTCTTAATTTATTTTAAAAACTATCAAAACGGTTCTTACCATATTTTGATTGATGATAGATACGCCAAAATCATTTATTAACTCATCAAAGTGAGGACGCAACAAAGTTACCAATCTTGGCACGGTCCCTTCCATACAATCACGAACAATATTCTATTCGCGCTATCTAATTAAAATTGTTCACACTTTTGCTTAATTAATTGTCAAATCGCTAAGTGCAACGCGTTGCGGCAATAAAGCACCGCACGACTTGAACCGTCCTCAATCGTTCAACGTTCAACGTTAATTATGAGAAATCATATTCGATGGCCTTTATATGTGCCGCGGGCTAACACCCCTTAAGTGCATAGTGGTGTGCAAAAATCATGACAAATAGTTGCGTCTCTAAGGTCTCTAGAAACCGTTGAAAAATGATCATTCCGCGACCAGCATCGTGCACACATGTGCACGCAACACTTGACATATGACATTCTCAGTTTTGACAACTCAACAGGCCGAGGACTGCGTATGAAGTTATCAAATAGCGCGCGATACTGATGGGGAAGTGCTCACTAATTGGCGTATTAATGCGCCACCCTCCTCTAGAAGGATGCCTCGCTGCCAAGCACCCATGTGACATGTGTGCAATACGACGGGCGGGAAATCAGCGTTGTAACGCATCTTCTTGACATAAATCAATATAGTCGCCCGGTTTTTCGTCTTAGATACTGCAAGACACTTGAGTTGCTCGCGCGAGATAAATCTTCCCCCAACCTCCAACAGAACAGACCGACTTCATTCATTAGAAAACAATGCTTACAACCACCACCACCACTACAGACAGTCCTCCGATTCTGACAGAAGCAGAGCGAGACAGAGCATGGCAAGCAGGATCAGCTTGTCAAAGTCGTGTAATTATTGCAGTTAAATGCCTCCAAGAGGAATGGAAATAAATCATTCTGTCCGGAGAGTTATTTACGAGTTTTAAAATAAGTGACGTGGAAAATGATGCATTTGAATTTTCCGTTTGTGTCGAAATGGGGGAAAGAGCTAGTGTAAGGTGGTAGAGCGGGTGCTCGTTGGCAGGTCTGTCAAATTGAATTCAAAGAGATTTGGGCGATTTGGTGACATAGCATATGGCATTGGCATAAGTATCAGCAGCAAGTGCTCTATAGTGTATGTAAATTTAAGTGAGAGTTCAATGACCAAGGATACGATTTGAATTTAACGTCGTCGTAATGAGGAAGTATTTGGTCACTAACGACTTCTGTAAATTAAATCATGGTATATCGAGTGGAATGTTCACAGATGGTGGAATGATGATTTTAGTGTTCATTGCGATTGTATCGAGAATTGTCATAAACTTGTTCTGGTCATCGGACTGAGAACGGTACAGAACTATTTTAAAAGACCCCTTGCGACTGTAAATTGTCAAAAATCTTTAACTTAATTGGACCTGTACTGGATGGAACTAAAAGCAAACCACAAGGGCTTCGTGCCGATAAATCCACAGGAACCTCACTTGATATGTCTAGTTCAGGATGCAGAAACACGCATTTGCACTCTCATAGCAATCGGGAGAATTCTCAAAAGGAAAGGATTAAACCATACGATTTCTACACCTTATGCAAAGGCTAACCAAAATCGGCATGAACATCATACAGAGTGGACTAAGAGTTACAAGGCAGTGGTGCTTAACTACAGGACCCTTGAAAAGTACAAAGACGGGCTTGCAAGTATCAACTCAAAGAGAGGACTATCAAATGGTACACGGACGGATGGAAAAACCAAAACTTCAAGGGGTGGATACCAGGAATCGCTGAAAAAACGTTTCCGATTACCATTCAGACAGAGGTTCATGAGATCGAAAAATGTTACAGAATATCACCGGATAGATATCGCAATATTGTCAAATAGTCAGGTCGCCATCAAGGTATTTAGCTCTCATGAAAGCAGGTCCAATCAGGTAGGGGAGTATCTTGAAATGACAAGGTCCTCTCTACTGAGTATGTACCAGGACACATTGGAGTATATTGGATGAAGCAGCAGAACTAGAAAGGAAAAAGTCGGAGACCCCATCCGTTAGACCTGAACCATTCTGCTGGCTAGGAAAGTACTGCAAAAGAGTCAACCTCGGGAACAATAGATGGCAAAAAAGTAAAGCCTGCATAAATGAACGAATTTTACTTACCACAAACTTAGAAAGCATCTACATAAACTCGGTATAGAGGAAAACAGAAAACGCAGATTTTCAGGGATGGTTAAGAAAGCTCAACGCATCCTCAAGGAACGCAGAGCACTGGTCCACACAAAACCGGACTACCTGGGGCCTATAAATTATCAGAAAGACATGTACCATAGCTAGATACATATATATAGGTACTTCACCCCTACAGTCTACCTATCTATGAATGCATCAATTTACGAAGAAGTGTGTTAAAGATTTGAGATTTTGGTTTATAAGTAAGTGCTGCATTTTTTTTCAATTTAGGTTAAGTTCTTCAAGCCAACAAATGACTCGGAAAGGCATCGAGAGTATGTTCTTCATTCATTCATTGACGTGACTAATTGCTTTTCTGCTCAGCTCCGTAGTCACTTTTTGGTTTGCCTAAAACGCAGCAATACGTATGCAATAGCGAGGCAAATTGCATCCCTCATTCATTCATTGACATGAATGTGTATTCCCATTGGAATCATGGTATTTCCCATTGGAATCAAGCCCGCTGTATTTTAAGTTGTCCACTGTGTTAACCATGTGCAGTTCAATTGGAATGGTGAACCTTCGGTGGTGCTAAGTGAAACAATGTCTAAAAGATACAATTCATTAAAAATGTTGGTGGGCTAGCTCCCAATGATGTCGCACTAAAATTTTGGATGATACTGTTTCTCTTTCTCAATTTAGCTAACCAAAGTTGTATACATGCCGAGAGAGAGTTTAGAAGACAGATAGTGTTTCAGTACAATGGGACAACAGGGTCCAGGGAGAAAGTGAACTAGACATGTGAAAGTGGTATCTTCTTGGGGGCAATTCACTCCTCTCTTGGAAGCTTGTTGAGTAGGGTAGGTATTAATCTTCGTATTCACCCCCCCATGTGATAGTGGCTGTGTTGGTCTGGTGATGCCAAAAGACATACTTGTCCGTTCTGCAGAGATGTTCATTCCGTTGTCTATGAATTACTGAACTTAGTCAGCTACAACCCAAATAGCAAAGAACATGCGAGCATCCGAGGAGAGAGACATCCAGGAGTAGCTCAGTTGGTGGCTAAAACCACACCTACCGCACGGTCGTTCCCTGCTATCAGATCAAATGTTTTCTTGTACAATTCTCCCAAAATAACCATACTTTACATATACATAGAGCATCGATCTTAAACAATGAAATATCAAAAGTTTATCAGGAACCCAATGAACATAGATAGGGTAAAATATCAGGAATTGTTACCGGAAGATTTGTATGGGATGTTACCCAAGATACTAAAGACCACTCGGCATGTAGGATTACAGCTCAAACGCCTATTACGGATGCATATATCCTACCCCTAAAAGGAGGTAAGGAAGTCATTTAGCGACACCATAAGAATGAAACAATTACAATGTCGGAAAGAGAGTTGAAGACGAACAATGAAGATGTGGAGCGACTTCTGCTCGAAAGGGGACAGGGGACATATCTCTCTGATCAAATACATGCATACCTACTATTCAATGGCACGTGTACACATGTTTTGTAGGACGACAACTGTTGGTACATTATGTGTCCACCATGTAACCTAAAGCGCCATAATTTTAGGCCACCACGCAATGGCTGCTCCCTCCCTGCCAAGCACAATACTCGTAAATTAATCATTATCGATGCCACCAAGAACCAACAGAAACCACTATGTATACCACCACCTCTGCGGTGATCACGAAACCATGTTTGCGACAAAACTCACAACTCTCTTCCATCATAATTGATGAACAACCATTCTGCGAAACATAAACCAAAAATGTTGCAATGTGCGCCCTCGTCCTTCCTTCATTCCTCCATCTGCGCGATGCAATGCGATCATGTCATATTTTTTAACGACAAAACGCTGATCCTTTGTCCAAGCCTTCGATCTCTTGGTGTCTCTCCGTTCCCTAGGTAGAGAGTAATGATGTGTGATGTGTCCACCGACCGCATGCTGAGCTAACAACGCGGACAAATTAATACACGGATTGTAACAGCGAAAATGTTGCATGCACACACTCTCAGCCGAGCGGAGTATCTATAGCCATGATCATCATGGCAAACCACTGGCATTGATTTAATTAATAATCGATCGAAGGTAATTGCTTCACGACGACGACGACGTTCTCGTTCTCAATTTGTTCGACGGTTTGTCGATGCAACTGCTCTGCTCCGCTCTACTTTGCCCCAGAGGTGAGAAAAAGAAAAATTGCTGGTGGATGATGATGATGATCATCATCATCAGCACCAGTGGAGGAGCACAGAGCAGGAGCAGAAAAATATCCTCTCTCTTGCGCCCTATCCATCCACACGAACAACTCTTTCGTCGGTTAATTTTTGTAAGTTAATTACAGGCCGGCGAGCCTAGAAGATGAAGCAGAGCAAGAAGCAGACGAATATGCGGCCGGCGATTCCGAAGGAGGAGGCTTTTTAATTCCCACTTTTTCGAGAGAGATCACCAAGAAAGCCACCGCCATGGCATCATTATCATCATCAGCACTGCTCCAGAGAGTATCAGCAGCAGTATCATCATCATAGAGCAAGCGAAGAGGTAATCAAGAATTTTCTCACCTCTTCGACGGCAGCGGCGGCGGTCAGAATTGGGGGCGTTGATATTTCTGAACGTTCCGTCGGTGTCTGTAGAGATCGAGGGCACAGGTCGGTACCGATTGATGACCTGATCCGTTCTCTACCGCCGCTGCTTGATCTGTGGAGGTTCTTAATCGATTTTAAATCGTTTTTGATGATATTTTGATCGCGGTCAGTTGTTTTTGTTTTGTTGTTTTCCGTGAAGCGCGGTCTAATGACGCCGAGGTGGTAATTTTGAGGTGCATTGGCCGCAGGACACACACGCACATATATACACGTTACCCAATTCCCATTGATTTACCGCCCGGAATTACTATCTCAACTGAGATTCATTGAGAGAGTCACCCGCTCCGTCTTTGTGTGCTGGAAAATACCGATTTCATGGTGATAATCAGAATCGTGATTTATTTAGCGGAACAATTTCTTGTTTTGCACCCTTATGCACACAAGAGGACCAGTTCCCTTTGTGCTATGTTCCCAAAAAGGGGTGATGGCACAATTGCCCTGCCAGCAACGATGATGATGTCGTTCGATTCGAAGACTTCTTTTTGATGTTCTACAGTGTATCTCTTTGTTTTGGGATGAGTACGCGCGATGATGATGAAGCAATCTGCCATGCAAAGGGGTTGGAATAAACCAGGGGGTGGCCTAGAATTCTGGTGAAAGTGTGAAACTTCAGCGCGAAGGAGTCTACGACGTCATTCGGTCGTTTATTTGTTATCTATGGTCTCATTATCATCGCCCGGTGCAGTGAAGTTGAAAATTAATTTTGTCACAGTTGCATGAGGCGATTGTGTGTGAGATTGGGTGTTCGATCCGCTTTTTTGAACAAGGAACGTCACTAGGTTGTTGGTCAACCCACGCCCATGGAATTGAAATAATTCGATGCGCCTAGTGGTTTATGGATGCCAGTAGAGGAACCTCTATTATACGGTGCATCATGATATTCAATTAGGATGAGAAATTAACGATGGGAACGCTATTGAGATAATTTCTATTTTTTCAATTTGTCACAGACAATATTTTAGGATAATCCTGGAGAGTGCCGATGGTTTAGTGGGAAAATCTACTTAGATGGCATTTAAATTATTTTAAGAAACATGTCCTAAAAACTGGAACTGGTGCAAGATAGAGGAAACATTACGGAACACTTGGTTGTAAGGATCATAAACTAAGCATACAAAGAAGAAAGTTTTGATTTTTCAAGACTAAAGCGATCGGAAGCTTCCTAATGATTACCTAAGTCAGTAACATCCACCCACGCAAAATGTCAGCAAGCTTTCAGCAGCTTTTGTTTGAGATTGTATATCAAAAGTCCAAATTTGCTACTCTGGAGATACTTAAGCCCTTATACAGGCTGTTTTTCATTGCTAAGTGGGCTTGCTGAGACTTGATTGAATAAAGGGGCAAAAAGCGACTCTTAAAAGACATGACGATCTTACCTTTTTTAACTAGGCACTTATAAGTCAATGAATTACACATATGTTAAGTCAAAATGTACGAACTTTGAAGTAAATCGTCCTTACTAGGCAATCCTCATTGTTGACAGAGGTTACACAACAAGAATACGAAACTCCAGGAAATGTATGAACGAAAATGAATCTTAGAAAGGATACATTTTACATGGGAGACATATGAGCGAAAACTAAACTTCGCATGGAATGACGGTATTGTGATAGCTATTTAGAAAATAACATTCACTTACGCACGAAGAAAGAAGTTTACTAGTGACTTGTGAATGAAAATTAATGGATTAGTAATTGAAAGTGGGGATAATCTGCACTAGCAGCATCCTGAATATGTATGTATATGGGCACAAGCATAAGTCGAATTAGGACGGCATATATACCGACACATTATTTTGCTCAGGTCGGCAAAGTTCTAAGTTTGGTAAAATGAACCCAGCAGGCCTTGAACTTTTAGCCCTTTTGAGCTATAGCACGGAAAAATCTTATTTCTAACCCTCTAGCCCAGGAAATCCAAATCTGGCCCTTTTTTATCTTTACCAAGTTCTCACCAAAGCTTCAAAATAAAAATTGCACATTGCGTGTAGATTCAAAACCGGAATGTTTACTACGGTTCAATTCCCGATTTGTAATAACAGAATATGGCTTGCATTCAAAGATAGCCGGTAGCGGAGAATTTATTTTAGAATGCACTGATCTGTCTACTCGCTGTTTACTTAACGCTAATGCTATTAATGATCAGCTAAATAATTAAAGGTCCAGCAAAATATGCAAGCAAAAAAAAAAAACTGCAAGAAATCAGTTTTCAATCAGCAATAAGTAATTTTGTTTGCCAATAGAAAATAATTCTTAAATATAAATAATTCTTTCTTAATATGCAGAAAATTAAAAACCCGATCAGCAGGAAAGTATTTAAAAGATAAGCAAAAATGAATTATTTGATCAGCAGAAATAACCAATACTCCAAGAAAAAGAAAATAAAAACAGAAACAGTTATGCAGGAGAAAGCAACATCTTACAGAAAATAATACAAAAAAATTGGCACGAATTGTTTACTATAATTTTTCTGAAACTCGAAGTCGGGATTTTATTTTCTGCTCATCAAAAATTATATTCTGCTGATAAAATAATTATTTTTTTATTTTTTCTGCTGGATCTGTTTTTTTTTTTTATTTCATGCAGATCAAAACAATATTTTCTGATGATCAAAAAACTATTAAATTACTAATCAATTAATTTAATTTTGCTGATAAAAAAACCTTTTACGTGTAGTCTTGAATTAGTTTACGTTAGTTATTGTTATAGCCTATGTGGATGGGAAATTTTCCTTTTACAATAAGAGATCTGCAGTTCTTAATAAACTCCTAAAGTAGACTGACAAGGTTGGTCTTTCAGTTAACGCTGAAAAGACCGAACTCATTTAGTTCACAAAAAGGTACAAGGTACTACATATAATCCCTCCAAAGCTGAATGGCACGGAACTTCAATTCGTAGACCACGCCATATACTTGGGGATCAGTTGGAAACTGAATATTCAGGAGGGCCACCGTCGCCCTTTCTTCTTTCCGACGGTTTTTGAGACCGAAATGGAACATTCAGCCTAAAGCATACGTTACGGAGTACTAGTTCAGAGGTTATCTTGCATCTGCATAACGGATGCTCAAACCCATTGCTGCGCTGGGGACAATGCTCCACTTACTTCCTGGCCTGTTGATATGTATTAAAGTCAAATGGCAACTAAAGCAGTTTCGGAAACCTCAAAATTGGCTAACGCTAATTCCGGCCACTCTAGGTATTCTCAGCTAGATGGACTACATTGACTTTAAAGTCAAGTTCAAGACCAGAATTCCTAACAGAAGCGTTTAGGAATCTGGGGGAGTTTTGAACGATTCTGTGATAGCTTTATACACAAACGGATCTAAATTAGCATACGTTACGAAGGCATTGTTTCCTCCAGTGCACCTGATGTGCCAGACGACTGGCGAATCACAGTAATGTATTTCAGGCGGAAATTACGGCAGTCCGGAAAGTTGCGGCTTGTCTTTCAATTAACGTGGTAGAGGCTAGCGTTATTGCTATAGATAGCCAGGTAGCTATAAAAGCCTTGGAATCACCGACAATACGATCCAAGTTGGTGAAGCTATGATGCACTATGCTGGATTTTAAGACACAGGAACGTTCCCATTAACTGCCGAGTGGACGAGCTGGCAAAGAGAGAGTAGGGATGAACTGTTTGCTTCTATAGAATCGATAAAGTTTCGCCTTGATACTGAAGCCAGAAGAATGACAAACAGCAGGCGGAACAATAACCACCTGGATCCGAAGACCTCGAAAAAACTTCTCTCCATAAATAGAGAATGCCTAAGCTCTATAATAGGAGCCCTCACGGAATTCTGCTTGATAGGTAGGCATGCTACCTATCAACTGGGTGCCTCCTCCAACGATTTTTGTAGAAGCTGCAGAGACGAGGAGAACCCTCTTAATGTTGAGAAGGAAAACCCTCGGGGAGATCTTATATGAAGATCTCGGTGACTTAGCCAGATATGGAAGTATAAACGCCATTGCTCACTTGTTCCGTAAAACATTGTAAACAAATTCTTTACAAATGAAACTTCTCGTTTCGCGGATTCAAAATTTCAAAATATGATAATAATCATATAATGTTGATCATAAAATCATAATTTTCATCATAACCACCAGCGAAATGTCGATTATCATCATAAATCCAGACTACCAACGCAAAAATACAAGAATCTCATAATCGCTTGGCAAGCGGCAAACTATTTCACGCCACCAGACATCAGTCAAAACCTCAAGGTGCATCGGGCGGCGCAGACATAACCTGGACCCAGAAGAAGTGTTAACTTCGTTGTAGCAGTGCCGCCCTTTAATTATCATATTTTTCGGTAATTGTGCCGACGAAATGTCTGATCCAGGCAGGTACACAAAGAAACAAGGCAAAAAGACGAATGAGTAATTCGGAGCATCGCCAGTTCTGCTGAAAATTGCCCCAATAAACCTTTCCATCCAGACACGAAGGCACCTTCTTCGCTGGCATCGATCGCAAGCAATTTCGTGCTAATAAAACGATGATGCCCATAAATCACTCAACGACTGAACGTACATACGTCACTCAGCCCGTTTGGTCGACGGTCGTCGTCATCGGTGTGACAACTTCCGTTTTGCAGAACTTCACACTTTTGTCACGGACAGTTAGGCACTCGAACAAAGCACTCAACACTATAAAAATCATTAAGACATAGTCTCGCGCATCTGTGTCACATCCGAGTGAGTAAAGGGTTAGGTCGCAGCAGCAGCAGGGTCAAAGCCAGCGCTGGGGTTCATAAATTACCCGCCCGTCCATCCGTCCGATCATCTCTAGCACCTTCGAACAGTGAGCGTCTGTCGATTAAACGACGCAGGAAATCAATAGAGGTCATTCGGCCGTGTCATGCATTGATGACTTTGACAGTTATCGCTGGCGGTGGTGGAATGAAGGCTGGTGACTGGTGTCGAACTGTGAAGAGGATGCCGCGCCCTGAATTACCCCATCCGAATCCATATCGCACTCGCACTATATCCCCAGCAGATTCATTGTATCTCAGCTGATAATCATTCTACGGTGAAGGAGAATTGGTTTACACAAAAAGTCGATTCCTTTGACTTCCTGGAGACATCTGTTGAATTAACATCATTGCAAATCGATAGTGTGGTGTGCACTTCGAAGCGTGACGAATTTTCAATTTGTATGATAATTAATAAATGGCCATAAATCTACTTGCGCCACGGTGCAACCCGTTCGTCTACTCCGGAGGCTATGCAATGATGTGATATAGCGCGAGAAAGAGTTGTAGGACGACGACGACGATAAGCGAAAGCCTCCTGTGGTATGTTTTGAGGGCGAGATTCCTTTCCACGTTTCGTTTCTTTGCAGGCACCATGCCTGCCTACCTATTGAATGCCCCAGTGGTAGTCGACGTCAAGGCGTTACCGAGATGAATTGCTCTGCAATGTGGTGTGGCGTTGTGGTTTGTCCTGCACATGAAGAGGTGGAGATTTTGCCTAGACCACATCGAATCGAAGAAGAAGCCAACTACTGGATGAAGGATGAAGGAGTGAGAGTGCTATGTGAGCCCGTTGGCTGTTATTAACGTGATGATGTGGATGATGGGTGTTACAAATTGATAAAAACTCCTGCTATGGTTTAAAAGATGCAATAGGGAGGTGTGTTGGGAAGTCATATCTACATAGATAAGTGCAGATGTACATATATACATTTCTTTTCGTTTCAGAAGACCAAAAGTTGCAGCTAATTTATAAGAAGTAAAATCTGTAATATTCAGTAATTCATGTCCGTGATGTGTGGGCGATTTTATCAGTGTAACTTCACCCTTCCTAAATCATATTAGTAGTTACCATAGTCATCGATATTGAGAAAGTTGCTTCCAGGTCGGTGGACCAATCAACCTAGCTTCTACCATCACATGGTCATTAATATAAAGTTCAGTCTCCTTGTCCTCTCGAGTCTGAGGATTGATAGCCATCCGTTGCCTCGAATTGAATCTTCTCCACCACTTGATTTCCTCGAAATGAGGTAATACCTGCAATCGTACATCGACCTTACCTTTACTTCGAAAAACATGAACTCCTTAACTGCATACTTTGAAGTTATGGTTGTCGACGATGTCGTTTGTTGTACCCGGTTGTTGCAACATTTTTCTGGATTATACCATAAAAGCTTTTTTATTTTGGGTCAGGCGCTGTGGAGAGAATCATAGTTTTATGATTATTTGCGGGCGACATTACCTTCGGAAATGGCACGAAATGGGTCTCTCCCATTCGTGTGTCGCACAGCACGAATGGCAGCGAGCAGCTAGGCCATGTCCAGTATGGGCTGTTAGGGCTAAAATATTTATTTATTATTTATTCACAGCTAACCTTTATATCTAAAGGCCGTTCCACAATTCACAACTCGTGGACTCGTCTGGTAGGCTGCAGCATGGCTTTCTCAGAATTCCCTATTTAATGTCTAGTTTTGTATTCTTTCATTCAGTCTTTCTAGATCTGTGACATGAAAAATATAAGTGCTGGACGCGACAGATAACGTCCGAGCTGAGTCCATCGGTTCTTCGTCCTGTAGGGTGCAATGACTTTCCCGATTTGGCGAAAGCTAGGCACTCATCTGTTTTACTTTTGTCCGATTGTCTTCATTTAATAGAGTGAAGACATTGATGAGTCCCAGGATGATATTCAAGTCATCTATTCTTCAACTTAAGACAAATCTAGTTCTGCCTTCGCTTGGCGCATCATACATGCCAACAATGTGTCAGTAGTAATATAGTCGATAGGCAGTGGGTTCCCGTTAAAAAAAAAATCAGTTCATTCCGATCACTACAAATGGTACACTAATTTGGAGGAGAAAGTTCCAATTACTCCACCTAGTAGGGCTTCCACTGGCTACATATATGAGTATTTTCTATGAAAATATGTAAAGTATATTTCAGTAATAAGGAGATCAATGTCAGATTTTGGCCCCAATTTTGTTCCCGTTACATTGCTAGGAAATGTTGTGTCAATCTTATTCCGAGATTCTACAACTACCATGAACTAGGGGACTTACCTTGAACTAGGCCCTCTTTTCTCTTAGCAAACCTGACATTACTATGATATAAAATGATTGTAGAGTCACAATTTGAGGCAAAACCGAAATTTTTAGGCAAAATTAACGGTACTTTGCAAATGGCCGTTTATGAAAATAATCGATTTTCTTAAAAACGGGTCATAAGATTTTGTTAAAAGCCTATGAGTTATGGTAAATATGTGCTAACAGATATACTTAACTTTTTGGCCAATTTTTGAAAATTGGATATCTCACAGCAATGTCAGTGACGATTTTGTTCAAAAGCAATACCAATACCTTTTTTGCTTTTTAACGGATTTAAAATTAATTCATAGCTTACGTCCTTTTTTTTTTTTAATTCATTGATCATTTTCTTTCGTTCAGACTATCGGCCATTACTATTTCCGTGCATGGAATTTGTCCTTCATTCAGAAAATTGTTTTTTATAGCTGACTGAATGAGCACGCAATTTTCCAGAATGTCCGTCTTTACCGAAAAGTTAATGAAAACCATTTTTGAGTGTGCATATGTCGAAAATCTTGAACGATGCAGGAGCGGACCGAATATTTCGAAAACGATGTGACATAACTCGAGAATGATGCGATTAGACTATAAAATCCTCTGCAAAAAAATGCCAAATTTCATAAATTTTTCTAAATCTGCGGATACGCAGTCTTTCAAAATGTCCGAACCAAATGGTGAAAATCGATTTTGAGTACAAATATTGAGCGTTTCTACCAAAATTTGGAATTACGAAATTATCTATGTCTTAAGAACGAATATCCTGAAAAGGTGTTTTATTTTTGTTATGTGAACTTAAGAGCCTATATGTCACGAGCTGACATTATCTGCGTGCCGAGTTTTTTTTTGTTCATGCATATTGTAACAAAATTTGACGGTTGCGCCGAAGACGTGTTTCCAACGTTGAGCTGAATGATTGGAGAAAATTCCAACTTTCCAGTCATTTAGTGGAAAAAAATGTCAAAAAGAATGCAAATTTCTCTGCTCCCCGACAGGTGAATTTCTTTTTATTTAAAGAAATTTGCTTAACTGAATTAAACTACTAGACCAAGAAATAATAATCTAGTACAATTTTTCCTTGGCTTAAATCTGGGCGTCTCAAGTAACTGCTGTCACTGGTCACCAAAGAGAATACATCCCTGTGCTTCTGTCAACATTTTTTTATATTGCCTGCCGCTTTCTAGTCAAATTCCCGAATTTCCATTTCGCCGCTGGGGTTTCAACTTGGTGTTTCTGGTGTTTCTCGGTAGTCGGTCTCGGTGTTTATTTTGATTGCGTAGGCGGAGGTGTTTTTATTCGACCTGCGCAACAATATGTATTCTATGAATGATCAAAATAATTCGATAGTTGAATTCATTCAGTTACTAACTATCGATAGTCGAATTAATTCGATAGTGCCCAACACTACGTACAAGACTGATGCAATTAATAGAATTAATAATATATGCTGACTGCAATCTAATTCTAACGATGAACGGATGTGGTCTCAAGTGTTTCGCAGTTTGATCTTATTCCTTATATTTCCCAGTATTTGTACAGCTTCGCACTTCCATGAATGTTCCGAGACAACTTATTAAATGAAGAGCATAATTCCAACCAGGAGATGTGAGCTTTGTCATCTCCTTATTAATAGTTCATCCGTCATTGTCCCCTTCTGCGAAACATCGCTGTCGATTCAATCATGAATATGTCGAAGCAACATATTCACCTAGTAGTTCAACTTAACTAAAACTGTAAATCATTTCAAAATCGATTGAGCTATTTTCGAGCTCCAATTAAACAAACGAATAGATTATAGATACCATAATATTGTACCTACAAGATTTTCTACTTACAGAACGTGAGAACCAATGTTATTGCACACACCATTCACCCTTCCTAATCAACTAAGAAATTCCCCGGTTCGCATGGACTTCAATTATAAAGGTGGTCTCGTTACAACTTCCATTCACTTGTTCTCATCATGTCAGCGTACTGTGAAGCCCCTTTTTTCCCAAAAATCGCACATTTCGATTGATTCTCTTTGATTTTCTCAACTTGTTCTCACCATATTGACATCAACACACATACACGACATATGTACTCCCTTGACGATAACGCTTGTGTGTGACTATCTCATTTTCCATTGATTTCACTGTCGCACATCCACCCTCAAGCCACACATAATTAGCATCTCAGTAGCTTTCCGCAAAAATAAAATAAAAAGTAAATCCTGAAAATAGGGTGGAAAAATTCTCCAGGCACTTTTCCCAACCCCCTCCTCTCATCTGCACCGCCCGACTCAACGCTCCTTTGATAAGAACATTTTCACGATCGTTAACTTCTACGTAAAATTATCCCTTTTTTCGTTCCAAGTACTTTGTAAATTTGATAGTCCACCACCACTTCCTTGGCGTGGATTCCCGAAGGGGGTAGTATAATACAAATTACACTCACCCAACCCTCCCCCTTGACGTCGCCGCCACAGTTAGGTTTTATGTTATTACATGGCAACAACGAGTTAAAAGACTTTGCCAAAAAAATCCTCCATCCCCCGTGAAGCCCCCAGCTACACCACACAGCACCAACCTTCAGCAGAGAGAACGAAGTAATTTTTAAGGACCTTTTTACAGAAAATTATCTCGGATTTATCTACTTTGCCGCACGCAGTTGCAAAAGGGAGGCCAGGAGTATAGCATGAAGGTCTATCATCTTCACCACCACTCTACCGGAAAACTTTTCGCTTCATAGTCTAATTCATGTCCTGAAGGGCATCCCTTTTTGGGGACCGATGCGGATGTGGAAAAACTCGAAATTTATTTTACGATAGAGAATTTTATCGAAAGTTTTTCCAACCCTTTTAATGGCATTCAAACTCCCAATCAACCACCCAACACCCACCACCCTCTGCCATGCAAATCGAGGGTGACCCGAACCCGAACTGAAAAGATAATGTTTGAAAGTTAGTCCAAGTAGCCCAGCAGAGTCGGAGACAGGAGAAACCTATCCGCTTTGAAAAATTACCCCAGCGGATGGTCCCGGGCAAAAACAAGTGAAACAAATGGACATCACTTAGGAATCTGATGGACATTCAACGACGGGACCATGTTCCCGGGAATTGCTGGGACTCTCTGACACGAAAAACCCGCGCGCATTATTAATTTGGAAACATTTCTCGGGCGCAGAACACATGTTTCACAGTGTGTTCGCTCGAATTATGGAATTTAATCCGACTTAATCTCGAACCAGCCCAACGACGAGAATGCAGGTTTCTCTCGGTGTCTGTCTGTCTGTCTATCCGATAGATGGATGGAGTTTGTTGTTTTTTTTTTTGAATTTTTCTTTTTTAGGAGCACAACCACCGCATTTGTGTAGTCATCGGGATGACGTTGATTGAAATGGAATTGGAATATGAAAATTTTGAAATTCCACAGTCGGACGTCGTCGTGGTCGTGATCGTCGTTGATGGTTGATTGTTGATTGTTGATTGGTGGGTTGTACAATTTGACATTGTGCATTCAACACAATTGGACGAGTGTGTGTGTGAGTGTGGATACCTGGTTTCGGGGCATCATTAGCTATTTTTTATTACAAGAATTAGCTCCGATCCGATCTCCTGGAGTTTGATATACAAACGTTTAGCGTCTTAACCTGATATTGGCGCTTTAAATGGTCTCTGCTGCTGCCTCAGTATCTTCAACTGATCCATGAAATATTCAACGTTAATCATTCTTAATGATGGATGATGAAATTCGTTGTTGTTTTTGTTTTAGATGGATTTTAATGATCCTAACATCCGGCGGCGTCAGTCGTAGTCACAGCAGCGAATGGTGTCAGTTCGAATGGATTGGAGTCGTGTATCTATCTGATGATGGTTGGAGATCGTGGTGGCCAGTCGATCAACGCAATTAGCGAAATAGCAGTGGAGAGCGTGTAGCGTTCTGCTTGATGTGGGATTTGTTTTTAGAGCGTGCGCGCGCGCGCGATATCTGTTCACCTAAGATCTGCAATTACTTAATCTAAGGAATTAATTTCTTAATTAGCCGCAGATAGCCGCATGGCTTGAGGAACACTTTCCAATTTTTTTTTCCAAAACCAGTTACCTAGTTTATGATGGCAAAATTGAGTGTTGACTATTTTCTGGTTTCAGGAAGCCATGGTGTTTGAATACTGTTAGGTAATTATTAGAATGGGTCGGTGTTGATTGAAAGGAGGATTCAGTGGTTCAACCCAGATCTGAAATAGAGCCAGCTATGTGCAGGAAGGAAAGAAACAGTTAAAAAAAAGCAAAACAGAGTAAACCAGTTATAGCTCTAGCAGCAGGTCACTTGGAAAGTTTCAGACTTCGGCTCTTTATATTTCATATCAAAGCAATTCTCGATGGTCTAATCAGCTAAAATATGAATCTTAAAAGTCCCCAACAAGGAGTCCTCAGAAGAAGGGCATATCGTGAGTAGACAAATACCGGCACGATTCACACGAAAGAGAAAATCCTACAGCACACCTATACTAATCCTACTCCACACGAAAGAGAAAATCTAACAGCAACCAGTCTCGGATAAGGATGATTTTACTTTTGATGGACCCTTTACAGGTTAAGTAAGTGCAGCCGAATAATTAGCGAAGATACTAGAATGCTATACTTAGAGGAAATATTGCCATCATTTAAAAAGTCCAATGGGATGGACCCGGAAGATAGAGAATGGAAAACTGTGTCGTTTTTTTTTATAGAGACGCACTATATAGAGCTGTGTATGTCTAGTTTTGGCATCCAGGAAGTACTGAGACATAAGCAGCGGAGATAAGTTTAGCGGTAAATGAGGCCAAAACATAGCAGAGAGTTCACAAAAGGTCACAATAAGCAATTTTAAGATAGTGAACGACTTCGTACTTGAGTAGCAAAGCCCTCATTTGAACAACTGAGGGGACTTAGTTACTAGTCATTCAGGAAATCCTCAACAATGTTTAAGTTAATGCTGATAAATTCCATCACTTCTCAGGCTTCAGGACTGAGAAGATGTCGATCTCTGGAATTCAGGGGCTCTCACACCGCACGGGGAGTGGTGCTGTCCTCACTACTATAAGGCAAAACGAAAAACAGCTCTTTCATCTTAAATATCCTACTACGTCGGGCGATTGACTGCCCAATGAAATTATTATCTTTCTTTTTTTTAAATTTCCAACGTCTCAGCAATATTTTTTTTTTTTTTTTTCGCTTTCTGATGGAATGAATCGTAATTTCGCATTAATATTGTCTGTTAGAGCGGAACCAACCTAACGCGATGTCATGATTAAGTTTTAAAGTTTGTACGCATGAGATGTCATAGATCCTCTCTGAAGGTGGAAGGTGGTGGAACCTCATAGGTACAACATCGTAAAAAGAATCTCTGAGAGGTTGTCGAAAATTGATAAAGGTCGAAGACGTCGAAAGCCGACAAAGGTCTTAGAAATTGGTGGCTAGGCCGTAGAACCTTCTGGAGGAAAGTTATAAAACATAATGGAAGGTCGCAGAACTTCATTAAAAGGTCATAGAACCTCTTGGGTGATCACAAAACTTGGTGTGAGATCATATAGCCTTGTCGAAGGTTTTGTAACCTCGGAAAACTTTATCCTGAAGAACCCCTCCAAAGTCGTAGAACTTCTCGACAAGTTGTAGAGCATAGGCTCTTAGAACCTTACCCTTTTTGCCGCTTTCTTCAAATACTTAAGGGCGCACTAATTATGTATGTACGTCAATGGTGTAGGCGTATTCTAGAAGTTTTGCATATTAGACCTTTATAGTTTCTTTTCTTCTCTGGATTCTGGGGCACTAACGTTTCCACTTTGAAGCCTGGTGGATAGGTTCAGTGTGTGGTTTTTTAAGAGTTTCGTCGATCCAGCCTCACAGTCTCAATTTGATTGCGTTTGCGATCGGCACCTTGCGTGAAGGTCTGATTGGAGATAATGTTCTGCCACCAAATTTTTAAATTTAAAATGAGCCTCATGCATCTATTAACAAATAGTTGGAGTCTGTTTGTCAGCATATCAGTCACCAACCAAGTTTCCCAGCCATATAGTAGGATATATTTTATATTAAAGTTGAAGATGCGCAGTTTTGCGTAAAATATCTTGTTGAGCTGCGCGATAGCACCTCTAGTCAGAGAGATTCAGTTCAGTATGTCTGCTCTGGCACTTCCATCTGTAGAAATGGTGTTGCCAAAGTAATTGAAGCTTTTAACATTCTAAATGCTGGAGCCGGGATATTAAATTTGCTATTGGTAATACTTGGTCAAAGCTTCATACTTTTGGTCTTTGCAGGACTGATTGCTAGACTCTTTTATTTCGCATATACAAGTGTTTGGTTGAGAACCTTGAGATCTTCCGTGATTCCATCGAATCTAGCGTCCTCCAAGGTTGGCTGCACCATTCCCATTCTTTAGTAGTTTCTTTATTTCGCTGGGTGAGTGGGTATACTACAAACTCGTAGAATAGTAATTCCCACAACCTTATAACCTCACAGTTGCTTTTATCGTTTCCAGGTGACTTCTTGTTAGCATTCTCAGAAATATAATCTTGTTATCCAAAAGAAAATCGTTAAACCAGAAAATTTCAGTTCACAGGACCTTCCTGGGGATCGCACAGATCTGACAAAACACTTTGTTTCCCAAACAAACTTCTCTGACTTTTTCTCAATAGAAAACTAATTTTCATCTCACAGTAAAAGACATCCCTAATTGGTCCATTCGAATCACAAAACAGAGCACAATTGCTCATCATCTCCGTGCCAAACATCTCATTGTTTACTCAGAGGGGAGGACAGTCAGTATACGTGGTAGTATCAGTTTCAAGGCAGTAAAAAGGACGTTCCACACGTCAATGTCAAATCAAATTTCCATCGACCACACATAACATAAATGCTAACTTTTTGTCATGTGCTACAAGCAACAACTACCACCGTCTATGAAACGAATCCATTGTATCCTCCTAAATGGATACATTGTTAACTTAGCCATTCTGGTCTGATAGGTGGTGGTACTCTGGTAATTGTGGTAAACTGGTGTAGAGTGTCGTTTGTTTTGAGGTCTTGTAATCACACGGAACGAGAGAACAAGGAGATTGACAGCAATTCCAACAACAACAACGCTTGGATTGACGTGACAGTTCCGTCCAGTAATCCCAACAAAGGGCCGCCACGAAAAGAAAAACCCGTGTACGTAGAGCTAAGGAAAAATTGACGTGCATATGAAAATTCTGACACGTCATCGGTGACAGTGGT